>CM041293.1:169789766-170103219 GCA_023052935.1 Piezodorus guildinii | reverse complement strand
GGGGGGGGGTTTTTATTTTTTTTATTTTTAATTTTTTTTTGGTTTTTTTTTTTTTTTTTTTTTTTTTGTTTTTTTTAAATTTTTTTTTTATTTTAATTTTTTTTTTTTTATTTTTTTTTTTTTGTTTTTTAATTTTTGTTTTTTTTTTTTTTTTTTGGTACAAAAAAATTTTTTTAAAATTAGGTGTTTTTTAATTTCCAAAAAAAGACATTCCCCGTAAAAAAAAGAAAATCAATTTCATTTTGTTTTCATTCAAACTGTTTTTTCCTAAATAGAAATTTTTAAATAATCTAAAAACAAAGGAAATTTTAATAAAACAATTACAATGCATCAAACTTGTTTTAAAAAAAAAAAAAAAAAACCCAAACCTGAAACCATTCTGTATACATTTTCAAAGTTGACTGCTGATTTGAATAGTTGACTTTTATTTTTTGAATATCGGTATCATAAAATGTTACTTATGGTACCGATAATTCAGAAAGAAGCAATTCCGTCAAAAACGAAAAGAATCAATCTGTCATCTTGTTTCATTCAACTCTGTTGCTGCACTAATAGCATTTATAAATTAATACTAAAAACTTAAATAATTAATAAATACAATTACATAGTGCACTCAAACATTGGTTTACATAATAATAAAATCCAACCTAAACATTTCCGTATACATTTTCACAATGTTGACTGCTGAGTTGAAGTAGTTGACTTTACTACTTTCTTTGAATTATCGGTATCATAAAATTTTACTTATGGTACGATAATTCAAAAGAAGCAATTCCGTCAAACAACGAAAGAATCAATCTGTCATCTTGTTTCATTCAACTGTTGCTACACTAAATAGAACATTTATAAATAATCCTAAAAACTAAGATAATTAATAAATACAATTACATAGTGCACTCAAACATTGGTTTACATAATAATAAAATCCAACCTGCAAAGCATTTCTGTATACATTTTCACAATGTTGACTGCTGAGTTGAAGTAGTTGACTTTACTACTTTCTTTGAATTATCGGTATCATAAAATTTTACTTATGGTACCGATAATTCAAAAGAAGCAATTCCGTCAAACAACGAAGAGAATCAATCTGTCATCTTGTTTCATTCAACTGTTGCTACACTAAATAGAACATTTATAAATAATCCTAAAAACTAAAATAATTAATAATTACAATTACATAGTGCACTCAAACATTGGTTTACATAATAATAAAAAAAAAAAAAAAAAAAAAAAAAAAAAAAAAAAAAAAAAAAAAAAAAAAAAAAAAAAAAAAAAAAAAAAAAAAAAAAAAAAAAAAAAAAAAAAAAAAAAAAAAAAAAAAAAAAAAAAAAAAAAAAAAAAAAAAAAAAAAAAAAAAAAAAAAAAAAAAAAAAAAAAAAAAAAAAAAAAAAAAAAAAAAAAAAAAAAAAAAAAAAAAAAAAAAAAAAAAAAAAAAAAAAAAAAAAAAAAAAAAAAAAAAAAAAAAAAAAAAAAAAAAAAAAAAAAAAAAAAAAAAAAAAAAAAAAAAAAAAAAAAAAAAAAAAAAAAAAAAAAAAAAAAAAAAAAAAAAAAAAAAAAAAAAAAAAAAAAAAACATAATAATAAAATCCAAACCTGAAACTATTCTGTATACATTTTCAATGTTGACTGCTGAGTTGAAGTAGTTGAAAAAAAAAAAACGAAATTCAAAGAAGCAATTCCTCAACAACGAAAGAATCAATCTGTCATCTTGTTTCATTCAACTGTTGCTACACTAATAGAACATTTATAATAATCCTAAAAACTAAGATAATTATAAATACAATTACATAGTGCACTCAAACATTGGTTTACATAATAATAAAATCCAAACCTGAAACCTATTCTGTATACATTTTCACAATGTTGACTGCTGAGTTGAAGTAGTTGACTTTACTACTTTCTTTGAATTATCGGTATCATAAAATTTTACTTATGGTACCGATAATTCAAAAGAAGCAATTCCGTCAAACAACGAAGAGAATCAATCTGTCATCTTGTTTCATTCAACTGTTGCTACACTAAATAGAACATTTATAAATAATCCTAAAAACTAAGATAATTAATAATACAATTACATAGTGCACTCAAACTTGGTTTACATAATAATAAAATGCCAACCTCAAAGCATTTGTATACATTTTCACAATGTTGACTGCTGAGTTGAAGTAGTTGACTTTACTACTTTCTTTGAATTATCGGTATCATAAAATTTTACTTATGGTACCGATAATTCAAAGAAGCAATTCCGTCAAAAACGAAGAGAATCAATCTGTCATCTTGTTTCATTCAACTGTTGCTACACTAAATAGAACATTTATAAATAATCCTAAAAACTAAATAATTAATAAATACAATTACATAGTGCACTCAAACATTGGTTTACATAATAATAAAATGCCAACCTCAAAGCATTTCCGTATACATTTTCACAATGTTGACTGCTGAGTTGAAGTAGTTGACTTTACTACTTTCTTTGAATTATCGGTATCATAAAATTTTACTTATGGTACCGATAATTCAAAAGAAGCAATTCCGTCAAAAACGAAGAGAATCAATCTGTCATCTTGTTTCATTCAACTGTTGCTACACTAAATAGAACATTTATAAATAATCTAAAAACTAAGATAATTAATAAATACAATTACATAGTGCACTCAAACATTGGTTTACATAATAATAAAATCCAACCTCAAACCATTTCCGTATACATTTTCACAATGTTGACTGCTGAGTTGAAGTAGTTGACTTTACTACTTTCTTTGAATTATCGGTATCATAAAATTTTACTTATGGTACCGATAATTCAAAAGAAGCAATTCCGTCAAAAACGAAGAGAATCAATCTGTCATCTTGTTTCATTCAACTGTTGCTACACTAAATAGAACATTTATAAATAATCCTAAAACTAAGATAATTAATAAATACAATTACATAGTGCACTCAAACATTGGTTTAATAATAATAAAATGCCAACCTAAAGCATTTCCGTATACATTTTCACAATGTTGACTGCTGAGTTGAAGTATTTGACTTTACTACTTTCTTTGAATTATCGGTATCATAAAATTTTACTTATGGTACCGATAATTCAAAAGAAGCAATTCCGTCAAACAACGAAGAGAATCAATCTGTCATCTTGTTTCATTCAACTGTTGCTACACTAAATAGAACATTTATAAATAATCCTAAAAACTAGATAATTAATAAATACAATTACATAGTGCACTCAAACATTGGTTTACATAATATAAAATCCAACCTAAATTTCCGTATACATTTTCACAATGTTGACTCTGAGTTGAAGTAGTTGACTTTACTACTTTCTTTGAATTATCGGTATCATAAAATTTTACTTATGGTACCGATAATTCAAAAGAAGCAATTCCGTCAAAACGAAATCAATTGTCATCTTGTTATTAACTGTGTACACTAAATAGAACATTTATAATAATCTAAAACTAATATTAATAAATACAATTACATAGTGCATCAACATTGGTTACATAATAAAAATCAAACCTAAACCTTCTATACATTTTCCAATGTGACTGCTGAGTTGAAGTAGTTGACTTTATACTTTTTTGAATTTCGGTATCATAAATTTACTTATGGTACCGATATTCAAAAGAAGCAATTCCGTCAAACGAAAGAACAATTGTCATCTTGTTCATTCAACTGTTGTACACTAAATAGAACATTTATAAATAATCTAAAAACTAATAATTAATAAATACAATTACATAGTGCACTCAAACATTGGTTTACATATAATAAATCCAACCTAAACCTATTCTGTATACATTTTCACAATGTTGACTGCTGATTGAAGTAGTTGACTTTACTACTTTCTTTGAATTATCGGTATCATAAATTTACTTATGGTACGATAATTCAAAAGAAGCATTCCGTCAAAAACGAAAGAATCAATCTGTCATCTTTTCATTCAACTGTTGCTACACTAAATAGAACATTTATAAATAATCCAAAAACTAAATAATTAATAAATACAATTACATAGTGCACTCAAACATTGGTTTACATAATAATAAAATCCAAACTGAAACTATTCGTATACATTTCACAATGTTGACTGCTGATTGAAGTAGTTGACTTTACTACTTTCTTTAATTATCGGTATCATAAAATTTTACTTATGGTACCGATAATTCAAAAGAAGCAATTCCGTCAAAAACGAGAGAATCAATCTGTCATCTTGTTTCATTCAACTGTTCTACACTAAATAGAACATTATAAATAATCTAAAAATAAATAATTAATAAATACAATTACATAGTGCACTCAAACATTGGTTTACATAATATAAAATCAACCTAAACCTATTCGTATACATTTTCACAATGTGACTGCTGAGTTAAGTGTTGACTTTACTACTTCTTGAATTATCGGTATCAAAAATTTTATTATGGTACGAAATTCAAAAAAGCAATTCCGTCAAACAACGAGAAATCAATCTGTCATCTTGTTTCATTCAACTGTTGCTACACTAAATAGAACATTTATAATAATCTAAAAAAAATAATAATAAATACAATTACATAGGCATCAAACATTGTTTACATAATAATAAATCACCTAAACTTTCTATACATTTTCACAATGTTGACTGCTAGTTGAATAGTTGACTTTACACTTTCTTTGAATTATCGGTATCATAAAATTTTACTTTGTACGATAATTCAAAAGAAGCAATCCGTCAAACAACGAAAAATCAATCTGTCATCTTTTCATTCATGTTGCACACAAATGAACATTTATAATATCCTAAAAACTAAGATAATTAATAATTACAATTACATATGCACTAACATTGGTTTACATAATAATAAAATGCCAAACCTAAACATTCGTATACATTTTCACAATGTTGACTGCTGAGTTGAAGTAGTTGACTTTACTACTTTCTTTGAATTATCGGTATCAAAAAATTTTTTTTTTTTTTTTTTTTTTTTTTTTTTTTTTTTTTTTTTTTTTTTTTTTTTTTTTTTTTTTTTTTTTTTTTTTTTTTTTTTTTTTTTTTTTTTTTTTTTTTTTTTTTTTTTTTTTTTTTTTTTTTTTTTTTTTTTTTTTTTTTTTTTTTTTTTTTTTTTTTTTTTTTTTTTTTTTTTTTTTTTTTTTTTTTTTTTTTTTTTTTTTTTTTTTTTTTTTTTTTTTTTTTTTTTTTTTTTTTTTTTTTTTTTTTTTTTTTTTTTTTTTTTTTTTTTTTTTTTTTTTTTTTTTTTTTTTTTTTTTTTTTTTTTAAAAAAAAAAAAAAAAAAAAAAAAAAAAAAAAAAAAAAAAAAAAAAAAAAAAAAAAAAAAAAAAAAAAAAAAAAAAAAAAAAAAAAAAAAAAAAAAAAAAAAAAAAAAAAAAAAAAAAAAAAAAAAAAAAAAAAAAAAAAAAAAAAAAAAAAAAAAAAAAAAAAAAAAAAAAAAAAAAAAAAAAAAAAAAAAAAAAAAAAAAAAAAAAAAAAAAAAAAAAAAAAAAAAAAAAAAAAAAAAAAAAAAAAAAAAAAAAAAAAAAAAAAAAAAAAAAAAAAAAAAAAAAAAAAAAAAAAAAAAAAAAAAAAAAAAAAAAAAAAAAAAAAAAAAAAAAAAAAAAATCCTAAAAACTAAGATAATTAATAAATACAATTACATAGTGCACTCAAACATTGGTTTACATATAATAAAATCCAACCTAAACATTCGTATACATTTTACAATGTTGACTGCTGAGTTGAAGTAGTTGACTTTACTACTTTCTTTGAATTATCGGTATCATAAAATTTTACTTATGTACCGAAATTCAAAAAGCAATTCCTAAAAACGAAGAGAATCAATCTGTCATCTTGTTTCATTCAACTGTTGTTACACTAAATAGAACATTTATAAATAATTAAAAACTAAGATAATTAATAATACAATTAATAGTGCACTAAACTTGGTTTACATAATATAAAATCCAACCTAAACTTACGTTACATTTCACAATGTGACTGCTGAGTTGAAGTAGTTGACTTTACTACTTTTTTGAATTATCGGTATCATAAAATTTTACTTATGGTACGATAATTCAAAAGAGCAATTCCGTCAAAAACGAGAGAATCAATCTGTCTCTTGTTTCATTCAACTGTGTACACTAAATAGAACATTTATAAATATCCTAAAAACTAAGGTAATTAATAAAACAATAATAGTGCACTCAAACATTGGTTTACATAATAATAAAATGCCAACCTCAAAGCATTTCCGTATACATTTTCCATGTTGACTGCTGAGTTGAAGTAGTTGACTTTACTACTTTCTTTGAATTATCGTATCATAAATTTTACTTATGGTACCGATAATTCAAAAGAAGCAATTCCGTCAAAAAACGAAAGAATCAATCTGTCATCTTGTTTCATTCAACTGTTGTACACTAAATAGAACATTTATAAATAATCCTAAAAACTAAATAATTAATAAATACAATTACATAGTGCACTCAAACATTGGTTTACATAATAATAAAATCCAACCTGAAACCTATTCTGTATACATTTTCACAATGTTGACTGCTGAGTTGAAGTAGTTGACTTTACTACTTTCTTTGAATTATCGGTATCATAAAATTTTACTTATGGTACCGATAATTCAAAAGAAGCAATTCCGTCAAAAACGAAGAGAATCAATCTGTCATCTTGTTTCATTCAACTGTTGCTACACTAAATAGAACATTTATAAATAATCCTAAAAACTAAGATAATTAATAATACAATTACATAGTGCACTCAAACTTGGTTTACATAATAATAAAATGCCAACCTCAAAGCATTTCCGTATACATTTTCACAATGTTGACTGCTGAGTTGAAGTAGTTGACTTTACTACTTTCTTTGAATTATCGGTATCATAAAATTTTACTTATGGTACCGATAATTCAAAAGAAGCAATTCCGTCAAAAAACGAGAGAATCAATCTGTCATCTTGTTTCATTCAACTGTTGCTACACTAAATAGAACATTTATAAATAATCCTAAAAACTAAATAATTAATAAATACAATTAATAGTGCACTCAAACATTGGTTTACATAATAATAAAATGCCAACCTGAAAGCATTTCGTATACATTTTCACAATGTGACTGCTGAGTTGAAGTAGTTGACTTTACTACTTTCTTTGAATTATCGGTATCATAAAATTTTACTTATGGTACCGATAATTCAAAAGAAGCAATTCCGTCAAAAACGAAGAGAATCAATCTGTCATCTTGTTTCATTCAACTGTTGCTACACTAAATAGAACATTTATAAATAATCCTAAAACTAAGATAATTAATAAATACAATTACATAGTGCACTCAAACATTGGTTTACATAATAATAAAATGCCAACCTCAAAGCATTTCCGTATACATTTTTACAATGTTGACTGCTGAGTTGAAGTAGTTGACTTTACTACTTTCTTTGAATTATCGGTATCATAAAATTTTACTTATGGTACCGATAATTCAAAAGAAGCAATTCCGTTAAAAAACGAAGAGAATCAATCTGTCATCTTGTTTCATTCAACTGTTGCTACACTAAATAAAACATTTATAAATAATCCTAAAAACTAAGATAATTAATAAATACAATTACATAGTGCACTCAAACATTGGTTTACATAATAATAAAATGCCAACCTGAAAGCATTTCCGTTATACATTTTCACAATGTTGACTGCTGAGTTGAAGTAGTTTGACTTTACTACTTTCTTTGAATTATCGGTATCATAAAATTTTACTTTATGGTACCGATAATTCAAAAGAAGCAATTCCGTCAAAAAACGAAGAGAATCAATCTGTCATCTTAATTCATTAACTGTTGCTACACTAAATAGAACATTTATAAATAATACTAAAAACTAAAATAATTAATAAATACAATTACATAGTGCACTCAAACATTGGTTTACATAATAATAAAATGCCAACCTCAAAGCATTTCCGTATACATTTTCACAATGTTGACTGCTGAGTTTGAAGTAGTTGACTTTACTACTTTCTTTGAACTATCGGTATCATAAAATTTTACTTATGGTACCGATAATTCAAAAGAAGCAATTCCGTCAAAAAACGAAGAGAATCAATCTTTCATCTGGTTTCATTCAACTGTTGCTACACTAAATAGAACATTTATAAATAATCCAAAAAAACTAAGATAATTAATAAATACAATTAAATAGTGCACTCAAACATTGGTTTACATAATAATAAAATGCCAACCTGAAAGCATTTCCGTATACATTTTCACAATGTTGACTGCTGAGTTGAAGTAGTTGACTTTACTACTTTCTTTGAATTATCGGTATCATAAAATTTTACTTATGGTACCGATAATTCAAAAGAAGCAATTCCGTCAAAAATCGAAGAGAATCAATCTTCATCTTGTTTCATTCAACTGTTGTACACTAAATAGAACATTTATAAATAATCCTAAAAACTAAGATAATTAATAAATACAATTACATAGTGCCACTCAAACATTGGTTTACATAATAATAAAATGCCAACCTAAACTTTTCCCTGTATACATTTTTACAATGTTGACTGCTGAGTTGAAGTAGTTGACTTTACTACTTCTTTGAATTATCGGTATCATAAAATTTTACTTATGGTACCGATAAATTCAAAAGAAGCAATTCCGTTAAACAACGAAGAGAATCAATCTGTCATCTTGTTTCATTCAACTGTTGCTACACTAAATAGAAACATTTATAAACATATTAAAAACTAAGATAATTAATAAATACAATTACATAGTGCACTAAACATTGGTTTACATAATAATAAAATCCAAACCTGAAACCTATTCTGTGTACATTTTCACAATGTTGACTGCTGAGTTGAAGTAGTTGACTTTACTACTTTTTTGAATTATCGGTATCATAAAATTTTACTTATAGTACCGATAATTCAAAAGTAGCAATTCCGTCAAAAACGATGAGAATCAATCTGTCATCTTGTTTCATTCAACTGTTGTACACTAAATAGAACATTTATAAATAATCCTAAAAACTAAGGATAATTAATAAACAATTAAATAGTGCACTCAAACATTGGTTTACATAATAATAAAATGCCAACCTCAAAGCATTTCCGTATACATTTTCACAATGTTGACTGCTGAGTTGAAGTAGTTGACTTTACTACTTTCTTTGAATTATCGGTATCATAAAATTTTACTTATGGTACCGATAATTCAAAAGAAGCAATTCCGTCAAAAAACGAAAGAATCAATCTGTCATCTTGTTTCATTCAACTGTTGCTTACACTAAATAGAACATTTATAAATAATCCTAAAAACTAAAATAATTAATAAATACAATTACATAGTGCACTCAAACATTGGTTTACATAATAATAAAATCCAAACCTGAAACCTATTCTGTATACATTTTCACAATGTTGACTGCTGAGTTGAAGTAGTTGACTTTACTACTTTCTTTGAATTATCGGTATCATAAAATTTTACTTATGGTACCGATAATTCAAAAGAAGCAATTCCGTCCAAAAACGAAAGAATCAATCTGTCATCTTGTTTCATTCAACTGTTGCTACACTAAATAGAACATTTATAAATAATCCTAAAAACTAAGATAATTAATAAATACAATTACATAGTGCACTCAAACATTGGTTTACATAATAATAAAATGCCAACCTAAAGCATTTCCGTATACATTTTCACAATGTTGACTGCTGAGTTGAAGTAGTTGACTTTACTACTTTCTTTGAATTATCGGTATCATAAAATTTTACTTATGGTACCGATAATTCAAAAGAAGCAATTCCGTCAAAAAACGAGAGAATCAATCTGTCATCTTGTTTCATTCAACTGTTGCTACACTAAATAGAACATTTATAAATAATCTAAAAACTAAGATAATTAATAAATACAATTACATAGTGCACTCAAACATTGGTTTACATAATAATAAAATCCAAACCTGAAACCTATTCTGTATACATTTTTCACAATGTTGACTGCTGAGTTGAAGTAGTTGACTTTACTACTTTCTTTGAATTATCGGTATCATAAAATTTTACTTATGGTACCGATAATTCAAAAGAAGCATTCCGTCAAAAACGAAAGAGAATCAATCTGTCATCTTGTTTCATTCAACTGTTGCTACACTAAATAGAATCATTTATAAATAATCCTAAAAACTAAATAATTAATAAATACAATTACATAGTGCACTCAAACATTGGTTTACATAATAATAAAATGCCAAACCTGAAAGCTATTTCGTATACATTTTCACAATGTTGACTGCTGAGTTGAAGTAGTTGACTTTACTACTTTCTTTGAATTATCGGTATCATAAAATTTTACTTATGGTACCGATAATTCAAAAGAAGCAATTCCGTCAAAAACGAAGAGAATCAATCTGTCATCTTGTTTCATTCAACTGTTGCTACACTAAATAGAACATTTATAAATAATCCTAAAAACTAAGATAATTAATAAATACAATTACATAGTGCACTCAAACATTGGTTTACATAATAATAAAATGCCAACCTAAAGCATATTCCTGTATACATTTTCACAATGTTGACTGCTGAGTTGAAGTAGTTGACTTTACTACTTTCTTTGAATTATCGGTATCATAAAATTTTACTTATGGTACCGATAATTCAAAAGAAGCAATTCCGTCAAAAAACGAAGAGAATCAATCTGTCATCTTGTTTCATTCAACTGTTGCTACACTAAATAGAACATTTATAAATAATCCTAAAAACTAAGATAATTAATAAATACAATTACATAGTGCACTCAAACATTGGTTTACATAATAATAAAATCCAAACCTGAAACCTATTCTGTATACATTTTCACAATGTTGACTGCTGAGTTGAAGTAGTTGACTTTACTACTTTCTTTGAATTATCGGTATCATAAAATTTTACTTATGGTACCGATAATTCAAAAGAAGCAATTCCGTCAAAAACGAAGAGAATCAATCTGTCATCTTGTTTCATTCAACTGTTGCTACACTAAATAGAACATTTATAAATAATCCTAAAAACTAAGATAATTAATAAATACAATTACATAGTGACTCAAACATTGGTTTACATAATAATAAAATCCAACCTAAACATTCGTATACATTTTCACAATGTTGACTGCTAGTTGAAGTAGTTGACTTTACTACTTTCTTTGAATTATCGGTATCATAAATTTTACTTATGGTACGATAATTCAAAAGAAGCAATTCCGTCAAAAACGAGAGAATCAATCTGTCATCTTGTTTCATTCAACTGTTGCTACACTAAATAGAACATTTATAAATAATCCTAAAAACTAAGATAATTAATAAAACAATTACATAGTGCACTCAAACATTGGTTTACATAATAATAAAATCCAACCTAAACATTTGTATACATTTTCACAATGTTGACTGCTGAGTTGAAGTAGTTGACTTTACTACTTCTTTGAATTATCGGTATCATAAAATTTTACTTATGGTACGATAATTCAAAGAAGCAATTCCGTCAAAAAACGAAGAATCAATCTGTCATCTTGTTTCATTCAACTGTTGCTACACTAAATAGAACATTTATAAATAATACTAAAAACTAAAATAATTAATAAATAATTACATAGTGCACTCAAACATTGTTTACATAATAATAAAATCCAAACCTGAAACCTATTCCGTATACATTTTCACAATGTTGACTGCTGAGTTGAAGTAGTTGACTTTACTACTTTCTTTGAATTATCGGGATCATAAAATTTTACTTATGGTACCGATAATTCAAAAGAAGCAATTCCGTCCAAAAACGATGAGAATCAATCTTTCATCTGGTTTCATTCAACTGTTGCTACACTAAATAGAACATTTATAAATAATCCTAAAAACTAAGATAATTAATAAATACAATTAAATAATGCACTCAAACATTGGTTTACATAATAATAAAATGCCAACCTGAAAGCATTTCCGTATACATTTTCACAATGTTGACTGCTGAGTTGAAGTAGTTGACTTTACTACTTTCTTTGAATTATCGGTATCATAAAATTTTACTTATGGTACCGATAATTCAAAAGAAGCAATTCCGTCAAAAATCGAAGAGAATCAATCTTTCATCTTGTTTCATTCAACTGTTGCTACACTAAATAGAACATTTATAAATAATCCTAAAAACTAAGATAATTAATAAATACAATTACATAGTGCACTCAAACATTGGTTTACATAATAATAAAATGCCAACCTCAAAGCATTTCCGTATACATTTTTACAATGTTGACTGCTGAGTTGAAGTAGTTGACTTTACTACTTTCTTTGAATTATCGGTATCATAAAATTTTACTTATGGTACCGATAATTCAAAAGAAGCAATTCCGTTAAAAAACGAAGAGAATCAATCTGTCATCTTGTTTCATTCAACTGTTGCTACACTAAATAAAACATTTATAAATAATCCTAAAAACTAAGATAATTAATAAATACAATTACATAGTGCACTCAAACATTGGTTTACATAATAATAAAATGCCAACCTGAAAGCATTTCCGTATACATTTTCACAATGTTGACTGCTGAGTTGAAGTAGTTGACTTTACTACTTTCTTTGAATTATCGGTATCATAAAATTTTACTTATGGTACCGATAATTCAAAAGAAGCAATTCCGTCAAAAAACGAAGAGAATCAATCTGTCATCTTAATTCATTTAACTGTTGCTACACTAAATAGAACATTTATAAATAATACTAAAAACTAAAATAATTAATAAATACAATTACATAGTGCACTCAAACATTGGTTTACATAATAATAAAATGCCAACCTCAAAGCATTTCCGTATACATTTTCACAATGTTGACTGCTGAGTTGAAGTAGTTGACTTTACTACTTTCTTTGAACTATCGGTATCATAAAATTTTACTTATGGTACCGATAATTCAAAAGAAGCAATTCCGTCAAAAAACGAAGAGAATCAATCTGTCATCTTGTTTCATTCAACTGTTGCCACACTAAATAGAACATTTGTAAAGAATCTATTTAATAAAAACAGATACATATTGCACTAAAACATTGTGATACATTAAAGCAAAAAATTATTTATTTTATTTTTTTATTTATCGGACGGAAATGGGCGTTGAACGAGTCTGATACTTAAGGAGATAGGATTAGATAAGTTCGTTTAATTTTTTATTTTTTTAGTTGAGAGTTGTATACCGTCATACATATATATGTAAGTGAATGTAAAAATATGGAAGTTGATGCAGGGAATATTTTTTTTTTTAAGGTGGATTATATGTTACTAAATTAGTCTAGCAATATCCAGTATGGTATGAAGCTCTTGGACAGTTCCTTTTTCTTTTTTTTAAAGATATATAGTTGGCCGTCCTACTAAAAAACAAAGAAGCTTATTGATATTTTTTTGTAATTTACTTTTACACATTATAACTTTTTGGAAGGTTTGCTTTCTGTATGAAACTAAATTTTAAAATCACTTATTTCAAATGTTTTGCATGGGTAGGCAAATATTAAAAAAAGACACGACTAATAAAATAATTATTTGTAATGTTGAAATTAGATGTAAATGGTGTAGAAATTTCATAAAAAATTAATTGTTACATATGCTTGAATTCCATACATATTCCTTGAGGCTGAAACGTTGCAATGTGTAAAAGTAAATAAAATAAAACATATCAATAAACATCTTTTGTAAAATCCCCAAATACATATCTTACAAATTTTATAGAAAACTCAGGACAATGATGAAGAGACCTTTCTTTATTTATTATAAGTTCTGTACATTTTGTAGATCGAAGTAGTTAACCCTTAGATCATTTCAGTAAGGATAATATACTGGTGAATATGCGATATAAAATTCTTTGAGAACCAACTATGGGAGAAAGGAGCGAATTATTTTCTAAAGGTTTTTTCTGTTGAACATAATAATAGTGATATAGATATACAATATACCATTAGAGAGCTAAGGATTTTAGATAAAAGTGTTAATATACATCTTCGTAAAACGTAATGTAGGAAAACAAAGACCTACACTTAATTGTTTATTGTTGATTATATTATATATCAGTATGCCCATGAAATTATAAGGTAAATACTTTTTTTATTATTTTTTTTATTATATTTTATTGAAATTTATAACTGTATAGGAATACATCAAGTAAATGTGCTGATTTAAGTCTGTAATCTAGCCCCCTGCCGTTGGGCGATTCGCGTGTTGGGAGGCCTTCTTTCTAAATAAATAAAAAATTCTATTGTTCGATTTTTTAATTAGATACATATGTTTCCATTGAAACCCAACGTAATTCTTCGTAGTTTTGGTTTATTATTTTTAATAATCAACCTTTGTAATCGACCTAAAAAATTATTACACCTGCTCAAAAGTTTCAAGATACGTATAATCCGAATAACGAATGAAAAAAAATCCGTTTGTCTGCCGTCCGCGGCATATTTCGGAACTACTGGACCAATTTATTTTTTGCAGCAAAAATACTAGTCCATTCAACAATGATTTTAACAACTAGACGTTGATATTAGCTGGTTAGTTTTAAAATGGCGGCCGATTAAAAGTATTTTATCTAATAACTTAGTTATTTTCGAAGATGTATTAGTGTTTTTTTTTTTTACAAAAAACCGCGAATAATTTTATAAAAGTGAAAAAAAAAATAACTGTAATTTTACACACGCTCATAACTTAGTTATTTTGACTATAGAGAAAAGTATGCATAGAATTTTAAAATGATTTAAGCGCAATAAACAAAAAAAAAAAATTCTCGGCTTTATATACGTTTGTAACTACGTTATTTTCGACGATAGAAAAAAAATCATTATCGTTTTTGTTGAATTGAAAAAATTGAATTTTTATATAAACATGTGTTTTATTAAAAAATCTATTATATTATTATCTAAAATAATCAGTTAGTTTTATGTCTATTTCATCACTCTATGTTAACTTTTAAAACCTTGTATATGAGATAATATTTTTTTCTAAAATCTATAGCTTTCAACGGGATATTATACATGTATATTAACTGTTCTTATGTTCAAAAACGAAAAATTGCATTAAAAAAATATTTATTCCGTTTTCTCCTTTAGTTGGGTATCGAATTCATTCAATTTATTTATTAACTATTTTTCATCAATGGTAACAAGATAATATAGCTATTTTTATATAATCAACTAAATTAAAGGTACTTTAGAGGAAGAAAATAGAAAATATCGGCATTAAGGACCTGTCATACCATTTTACTCAGAATGAAAACTATATGATATTAAAGCAAATTAAATTTTACATCAATACAGCTAGTTTAATCAAAATCGTCTGAACCGTTTTTGAGAAAATCATAAAAAGGTGCAATATGACAAATTTTATGAAAAAGTCTTTGTAACATCTCGGTCTTATATTAATCTTAAATATGAAATTTGAGTTTCATTGGGCTTTTATTTCCTCCCGGGAGTTACCTCACACACACAGACCTTTTTGCGGGACTTGGTTATTTGGAGTCATGGGACCCTAAAATGTGTATTCTCGTTGAAAACTGGCATTCGAAAATTTTCACAATCGCAATACTTTCCCTTACTATATATAGTTAGTGAAAGTAAAAAAATCAGTAGTAACTATGCAGACATAATAAATAAATTTAATTTCTAATTTTAATAAAAAAACTAATAATTTTATATATATATATATATATATATATATATATATATATATATAATTTATAATTTATTACATATAAGTATGATAATTTAGAAATATTTAGCAAATATGAATATATAATAATAAATAAAGATTAAAGGTATATGTTTTAGTCCAACTGCATTCAATAGCAGTATAAATGTGTAATAGTAAAAACAATACAACCATAATATAATAAGTATTTATAAAAAAATAAAAAAGATATTGACACATTTTAGTAAAATATACTCGTTGTAAGACATGGAAAATATGACATAAAATATAAATTAACAAAATTGAAAATCATATTTAGGGTATGGATAAATATTTTATATTTATGTTTGGAAATGTTATAGTTTAATGTATGCTTGATTTTATTGTTACTTTATGATATTTTGATGATGAAGAAAATTACATCATAGCGTCATGACAATATAACAATAATGTGATAATTACTTTACAAAGTTAAATAAGAAATTAGATCTAATTTAAATATTGCAATGGAAAATTTATAAATTTTATAACCTACTTGAACCTGAAAAAATTGTGCACTTAAGAGTTACTAAAATTATAAATGAAAACCAAGCTAAAAAAAGTAAAAGTTTATTTTTTGATGCTGAATCTATTACTTTATTTATCGGTTATACTTTCTAAAAAAGTTATTTATAAAGACTTTTAAGATTGTAAAACTATTGTTATTATTAATAATATTAAAGTATCATGAAATAACCTAATAAAACATCCATTGGTAATGCTATTTTTTATTTATAAATATTTTTAATTCTATATTAATGAACAAACTCGATTAATGAAAAGAAGTAAATATATTATCGTCTCAAATGATATTAAAAAAAATGTTCATTGCAAAAAAATTTAATTTCTTTTTAACAATAAATTTATGTAATCGGCCTTGTAATAAACAAAAGCTATATAATGTTTTATTAAATTTAAATATTTCTCTATATCACAACAATCGGATTTATTTAATGTTATAACTTTATTCATGATATCTAAAAAAAATATATGTTGGTTTATTATTTTTAAAAATAAACGTTTGTAATTAAACAAAAAGGAATAAAAAAGTTTTTACCTCTCTCTCTCTCCCCACAAAAAAAAAAAAAAAAATTGGAGGGCTTACGTTTTAAGATACGTATAACTTGAAAAATAATAAATAAAAATCCGTTTTTTTTTTTTATGATTAATAAATAAATACCATTTACTCTTAGTTCTATTAGATAGATAATTGAATTGTCTACAAAACGAAAAAAAAAATATTAAAATCGGTTAAGGAATAGCAGAAATTAAGCGTTTTTAAATTAGCAGTGGTGAAGCCATTATCGTCTAAATTATTTTTTTCTGTTGATATTAATTGATTGCCTATTAACAGCTATATTAACAGTCATAGTCTAATATAGCTATTTGTATGTAATGAACCATTGTGTAATAATTTGCAGGGTTTTTTTTTTTTTTTCAATTCCTTTGGTTATATTACATTTTGTTCTATTAGGGACAATAGTAATAGTGATTATTAATGACTTCATTCACACTCTAACTAGTCACAGTTTTCTATAACATTATTTTCAATAATATACTTTTGTAATCGAGCAAAAGAAATATTTTGCTATCAATCAAAATTTAAGGTCTTAATTCAATATCCTCTAATTGTAAACCTATAACTTTTAAATAATTATAAATATGTATAAAATTATTGTGAAACTATTAGCAATAAATTTATATAATCAGCTCTAAAATAAAAAAAAAAAAAAGACGATCTACTAAACTATGAAGTATATCTAATGAAATAACTATATGAACCATAGTGTACGGAAATCGCTCGCTCCAAAGAAATATTAGTCGTATTTAAACATTTGCGTCAAAATAATGAAAGAATAAATAAATAAAATAAATCAGATTTTTAAAATTGTCCACGGTTTTTTTATAATTAACTTTGTACAATTTAGGAAATTTTATCACTTATTAATGCAATTCATTTTCAAATGCCCTATATTAGTATCTATACTACATTATTGTTATTATTATATAGTATATACTACACTTACCTTTTAGAGTCTCCTGTCAGAAAAGCTTTCCTGCAACCTCGATGGAATCTGAAGAACGTTTCAGGAGTCTTCCAATAAAATTAGCAAACACAAAAAACAATTCGGAAAATTAATGCCCAAAAGAATAACTTATAGCGCAACCAAAATTGTTAAAAATATTAAACACACTACACACACACACACACACCGGCACGAATTCTGAAACTTTGATACGGAACGAAAGCACTAAACTGGACGTAGTTTGCAAATCCAGGTTCAATATAGCTACTTTGAGGAGTGGGGGTAGGAACCCTTCGTCTCAGCCAATCACAATGACCGAACCCCCACTACCCGTCCGCAGGGTGCGCTGTGGTTCAGGGGTGGGGGAAACGGTTTAAAGAGAGCATTGATTTATATTGATCAATTTTATTGATTTAATATGAAAATTTATTATGAACTTTGAAAATAGTAAAAATAAAATAAAAAAAATTGATAGACAATCAGCATAAATAAAAAAATACAATCAGACACTCTGGTTGTTATATTTTTATTTTTTTTTTTTTTTTAAATTGCTGAATTTTTAGCAATAATCCATATAATAGAGATTTCATATTTCATTTTATAGTTGTTTTAATTTTAGAATTGGACATATTATTTGAATGCATTCTTACATCCTTACAATTTTCCCTTGAGTGTAAAAGAATGTCTGATGTGTAAATAAAAATTTGGTGCTCGTAAGGTACGACTTTAAATTATCTCCGTTGTTGAAATCAAATGAAGAACTTTAATATAAAGTCAAATTTGTAAAAAGGTTAAAGAATTACAATGAGTTCCGTTGCTAACAACATTTAGATTAAATATTACATTTTATTATTATCTACTGCAATCAGTCATATTATCAGATTTTTATTACTCTCTATTACCAACTATGTGTCCAATACAACTCAATTGGTAATGGATGTAGAAGAAATAAAATAAAAAAAATCGGGTGCTTACAACACACAAAATTCATATTCCTCCCTTTTTAAAAGTTATAGTCGAAAAAATAATAGTATAAAGCGGCATTTGGAGTATGCCGACTTTGGTAAAAAAGTTCCAGTAATATATTTGAAATGTACTTCTATTATTTCAGTTTCAAACAACTATTTCCTTTACAACTAGCATAGAAATGGAAATACATACAAAGAAATGTTTAAACAATCCAACTCAATAGGCAATGAATGTAAAAGAAATAAAAAACTATCGGGTGCGTACAACACACAAAATTTATGTATCTTCATTCTTAAAAGTTATAGTTGAAAAAATAATTATATTGTTTCGATGGAAACATTTATTTTAGAATCGATAATATAATAATATAAATTATTATATTAAAATTTTAATTCCCTTCAGTTGGTTATCACATTCCATTTTATTTCATATCCAGACATTCCTTATCGATACATATCCAGACATTCCTTATCGATACATATCCAGACATTCCTCATCGATACATATCCCGACATTCCTTGTTGATACATATCCAGACATTCCTTATTGATACATATCCTGACATTGATTACGCTACAAACAAGCAGAAATGATCACAGTTTTCTTATCAATAAAATTGAAGAATAAATTTTGAAAATTAAACACTGATACAAAATTTCCATTTCAAGAATACCTAAATGAATATTTTAATACATATTAAGATTTTCAGATGAAATATATAGCCCTGATTACTACAATGGTTCTGAATTCTACCCAAAATTTATTTTGGAACTATTTAATTTTGAGTCTACGTCTCCGGGCTTTTCGCCATTTTCAAGACTAAACAAACAATGGTTTCTTTTATCTATTTATGGTGGTTCAAGAAAGTTATTTAAATAATTCTGGAAAATGAATAAAAAAAAGATATTTTAAACGAGATGAAAGAATATAAATGAAAATAGACTAACTTTTAATTATTTCTTCATGCATAGCTTAGTTATAGTTATATTTCCTGTAAAAGATCTTTTTATTATATGAATTTTCGAAATTGGCAAACATTTATTATTTGCGATGTTTCCACGGGAATATCTCAAAAGGGACTGAGTAAAAATTTATTAATCTTATACAGATTACCTATATATAAGATGTGTTTCAGTGACATAAATTTGGACTTTGAGACTAAGCTGATGATAATTTTGCATATTTAAGAACCGAAAAAAAAAAAAAAAAAAAAAAAGAATGATGATGAGAGTATTTCATATAATTGTGGTCCTTACAACACATTACCTAAGTAGCCAAGCAAATGGTTTAAAAAAATCACGAAAAACTACATCAACTGAAGCCTTTAAGCCGCTATGACAAGGGAGGTTAGAAATGATTTTTAGGCTTAATTATTTTTCCATGTATAGCCTTATTATTGTACTACTTGTTTTAGAAATTATGATCGTGTAAGCTATATCTTTTTTTTCAAAATAAATTTTCAAAGAAGGATTATTTTCCAGTTCAGTAATATTTATAGTAAAATATCTCAAAAAAGACTGAGTTAAAAATTATGAAACAAAATTAATAACACAAGAACCAGTTGAGTCTCAGCAACAAAAACACGATATTATAAATGTTAAGAGAATTTTATAAAATCGGAAACTACTTTGGTCTCAAAGATCAAAATTATGTCACTTAAACACATCGTATAGAAACTAATATAGATTGCTTATATATACTATGTGCTTAAGTGATATGAATTTGGTCTTTGAGACTAAGCTGGTTCAGAAAATAAAAACGATATAATACAATTTAATGGCTGAGACCCAGTATGTTTCTGAAATATAATACATTAAATATTACTTGTCTTTTTATAGTGGCCCTCATCTCATCATACGACTTTAAGACCAACCAAATCATTAATACTAGAACCAATAGAGTCTTAGACACTAAATGTTTTACTAGCGTAATCATTATATAGAGGTATAATCTTTATGAGTTTCATCATTTTTCACTCAGTCCTTTTTGAGATATTTTACTATAATATTACTGAGCTGGAAAATAATCCTTCTCTTGGCATTCATATTGAAAAAAGGATAAATCTTAAACGATCAAAATTTCTAAAACAAGTAGTGCAATGATAATGCTATAAAAGGAAAAATAATAAAGCATGAAAATCATTTCTAACATTTCTTGTCATGGCGCGCCAAAGGTTGCAGTTGATGTAATTTGTTGTGATTTTTTTTAACCATTTTCTTGGTTACTTAGGTAATGTGTTGTAAGGACCGAAATTATAAAAAATACTCTCATCATCATTCTAGTCTTTCTTTGGGTCTTAAATATACGAAATTATCGGAGTTAATATTTTTTAAAGAAAACGTTATTTTATAGAATAAAAGAATATTATAACTCCGGAACCAGCTTAGTCTCAAAGACCAAATTTATATCACTTAAACACATCGTATAGATAGATAGGTAATCTGTATAAGTTTCATAATTTTTTACTGTGTCCCTTTTGAGCTATTTCCGTGTAAGAATCGCGAAAAATGAATGTTTGCCAATTTTAAAAATTCATATCTGAAATAAGATTATGTCTCAAGATGGAAATTTTTACAGCAATTAGGAAATTGACTAAGCTATAAAATAAAAAAATAATAAAAGTAAGCCTCTTTTCATTTATATACTTTTATTTAGTTAAATATTTCGTTTTATATTTATTTTCGACATTTTTTTACAATTTTCTTCACTATTTAGGTAATGAGTTATGGGAACAAAAAATATAAAACATGGTCGTATCTTATTGATAAATTTTGTTTTGATGTGATATTTAAAAAATTCAGGCATTAGAGAGGTTTTTCCATTACATGTTTTCGATCGTTAAGCTGACTTAAGACAGCTGCACTGCTAAAAGTATTAGCCAGAATTTCTGTTTATTTATGGTTTTATATTCAGAAAAAAAAAAAAAAATAACTGTTTAAAAAGTCACGAAAACCAAAAATGTGGAGCGCCAAGATTTGGACGATTTCGAATGGATTCGATCCATTCTTTCAATTTTGTCAAAATACAATATTTTATTTATTATTTATTGAGGTTTGAAACTGAATTACATAACACAACTATTAAATATACTAAAAGACAAATGACATGAAATAGATTTAACAGAAAGTACTCATTGGCAGCACTCTAGTAAAATCAAATTTCATATAAAATATTTACTATATAAACTTAAACATATATACCCACATAAACTTTGGCCCCCTTTAATGAAGTTTTTAATTTATTTTGACAAAATTGAAATAATAGATAAAAAGAACAATTGTTTGTTGTCAGTGAGTTTTTAAGATGGGGAATAGCCACAAAACGTATACTCAGAATAAAATTTTTTATTATACCTAAATGAAATTAAAGCTTCTTTAGGTTTTTTATTTATCTAACGTCATTTTATGGTTTATGCTAATCGGACGGTACAACAAAGAAAGTCCTAAATTTTACCTATCCGGGTTTAATTAGCATAGGGATTTTTTTGACTTAGGTATTGGGTTCCTGAAAGGTAAAGCTTATTCCTTTCGGGTCATGCCTCTGTGACCTGTAATAAATAAAGTTAAGGGATTAGAATGTTTTATTGCTGAATATCTTAAGGCGGCCGAGAGGTACAAAGGGAACAAGACAACCCCTAAACCCGGTAACAGGTTAAGTGCAGGTGCAATAAATAACTTAATGCAGTACTGTTACCTGCTAGGCTTGTTGGGGCTTCAAGGCTTAAAACCCATAGGCCATAAAAATCTATAAGCTCACTTTCAGTATAAAGTTTATTTATGATTTTAATCTAGTTAAAAATATTTTGGAGATATTTGTTATTTTGGAAGTTGATGAGTGAATAAATATAAACAAATAGTAATAAAAATGAAATTTGCCACTAGATAACCAAAATAATCATAATAATGAAATGCCTAAAAGAAATTTCCATGTTTAACAATATTTGAAGAAAAAAAAAATTGAAAATTTCGGTTTTATTTTATGTTTTGGATCTTAACTTTCTAATATTTTTATTTTCTTATTTGGTAATTAAATTGTTCGAACCTTGTAATGTATTATATTTATTTTATTAAAACTATTATTTTGAATTTAGGGGTTAAACGAACTCTTGTTGTTAATGGCCTTAATGTTAATACATAAATTTAAATTAAAGAAAGATTAAGTAAGTAAATATTAAAATCTCAAATATTTTTGACTCGTTTTGAATCATTTAAATCTATTTGATTTCGAAAGCTCATAATACTATTTATTGTTCTTTTCAGAATTACATTTTGACCTTACTTTGATATGTGATATGTGCGTTGGGTTAAATTGAATAATCATGAAGTGTTTTAACATTTACAAAAAGGTTTTCTGAAAAATTTAAATCAAATATCTAATTTTTTTTTTCATTATTTATTTGTTAACTTCATTTATTTGTATTTATTTTGTCTATAAATTTTGTTATTGTATACGTTTATTTTTTTTTATTTTATTTTATGTAATTTGACTTTCCTTTTGCTTATATTGTAAAAATTGTATGAATGAGATCCGGTAGCACTATTATTATTGTCTATTATGACAAATTGTAATAAATACGAATAAAAAAAAAAAAAAAATTTTTTTCAAAACAATATCTAACATACATGGGTTATCAATCAAATTCTTTAATTGTTAATGTTGAAAAAACTAAATGTGTGATTTTTAAAAAGGGTGGCAATAGAACCAAAGTTAAATCTATTTTCTATAATAAATCTAAAATTGAAATAGCTAAACAATACAGTTATTTAGGAGTGGTTTTTTCATCATCGGGTTTGTTTTCTCAAGCAGCAGATAACTTTGTAAAGAAATCACATTTGGCTTCACATAGAGTTCGGGAAATTCTTTTAAAGTCAAGATCAGACTCACTTGCTACTAAGTTCAAATTGCAAAATTCCATGGTGAATTCTGTTCTTTTATACTCTTCGGAAGTCTGGGCCCCATTACATTGTCAAAAATTAGAGCGGGTTGCTTTAAGTTATTTTAAAGCAATATATCATTGGCCACGGAATACACCTAACCATTATGTTCGTATAGAAACTGGTCTGAAATCGATAGAAACAGATGTTCTAAAAAGAATGATTCGCTGGTACCGAAAGGTAGACTTAATGAAAGAGGATCGGTTACCGAAAATATGTTTAAACATTTTAAAAAAATATTCCTTGAACCATAGGGTCGATGTGAGGTACAATTGGTATAGGCAACTTACTAATAAATTGTTAATTATAGACGCGGCTGACATATTAAATATCAAAAGTAAAGCCTTATTTGAAAGAGAATTAAATAACGCTGTTGAAAAATTCAATAATCATAATCTTTCCCTAGATATTTAGGCTATTTTGCACTCAAAGTTTAATCCTAATTTTAGGATTAGTAGCTTAAATATGGGGGAATATTATTTGAAATTAAAGGGACCTATGAGGAAACATAGATTGATCAGTCAACTAAGACTATGTCAACCCAATAAACTGAAAGTTACCAGTTACGGATTCCAAAATGGTTATTCAGATAATAGCGTTGAATGCCCTATTTGTAATTCAGGCGAACCAGAAGATTTAAATCATTTTTTGTTGCAATGCCCTGTTTACTCCCCGTCCAGAAATAAGTACTTGAGGACGTATATTGGAAATATATCTGACAATGACCTCATAGTACAACTTTTGTTGCAAATAGAAAATAAAAAGCAATTTGAAAATTTATTTTATCATGTAATACAGTGTTTAAAGCTAAGAAATTTGTATCTGTCTATTCAAGAATAATTTAAGCACATTACTAAAATAACAATAATTGAATTTGTTAAACCATTTATGATTAATTTATTTGTTTAATATGTATACAGTTACAATTTATTTTGCCTTTTATTATGTATTTGTTTTTGAAGCGTATTTTGTTTAGTACAGTTGTAATAGATTTCTTTGATTTATGTTTAACTGTTTTGTACAACTCAACTCCATTTGTATGGGCTAGCCCGAAAACAAATAAAGAGATTTATTATTATTTATTTACATGGGTTATCAGATTGTGTTAAAAAGTTTTCAAGATCCATTGTAACATTTATATTAACATAAATATCAACACGATTTTGAGATTTTGCGATTAAATCGACTCAGAGTGTTTAAAATAATGAATGTTTATATATTTTATGATTAGTCTGGCTAAGACCAAATTCTTGCTTTATTACCATCATAAGGCATATCTGGTCGTACTGAGTTGACTATCAAATTCTTTCCATATTCAATCCTTACAATCCAAAACCCTTCGAAAAATCCTCAATGCTCCTTACTTCGTCACCAACAAACTCATCCATAAAGACCTTAATATCCCATATCATGCTGAATTGGCCCGTACGAAGTATCAATCCTTCCATGACAAACTCTACTCCCACTTTAACCCACTAGTTTCAATCATTCTTCTTCCATTTCTGACAATCCTCCGAGGCGTCTGAAAAGGAAATTGCCTCGAGACCATCTAGTTTAAATTACCTAGTAGAGAGCTGCCAATGGACATATTGTCTTCATGTATATTATCTATATACATATTATCAGCCAATTTACTTGATGTATTTACTAATACAGTTGTAAATTTCAATAAATTAATAAATAAAAAAAAATTTTCGTGATCATGAAAAGTAATACATAAAACAATATTTTTCCTCTTTTCTACTTTAGTCGGTTTTCAAATTAATTCAACTTATACATTAACCCGATTTAATTTTTTTATTTTAAATAATGAAACTTTTTAATCGACCAAAAAATTTGTTTCTTTCTTTTTCCTGATACTACTGGACTGATTTTTTTCCATTTTTTTTTTTTTAATTTGGCCATAAAATAACAGAGCAGCTGAAGATGATCTTAACACATCCACGTTTATATCAGTTATAATTAAATAAATCAATTAGTTTTTAAAGTAGAGAAAAAATTGCTTAGAGCTGTGTGAAAAATTTAAGTTGTGTAAATATTTATTTTAAATACATTAATATTATACCCATATATATATATATATATATATATATATATATATATATATATATATATATATATATATATATATATATATGCCTATAACTAAGTTATTTTTTAAGATAATTAAGTTTTTATAGCTCTTGACTTTCAGAACTTTGGTGATCGAAAATCATTTGTTGCGTGCACTAGATTTGCTATATTAATAAGTGTCTTTTTTAGTTTATTAATCCTAGCTACATCTGAAATATTTCGGTTTGTATCCTTTTGAAAATATAATCGAGTAAAAAATAGTGGTTCTCTTCCATTGTGATTCGTATTCTAGAGGCAACTGTTTAGAATCCTTTCAATAAGTTTTGGCAAAAACACACACAGACACACACACACACATATATATATATATATATATATATATATATAATATATAGATATAAAACAGTACCATCAGTAAGCCATGTGAATCATACAGTTTATTAAGCAGTTTATGCTATAAATATTTCATATTTTAAGGACTGTTTTTTATATTATTTTAGGACCTAGTTGCACCGACCGTGGTTAACAATATATTTACTAATTTAGATAAGTTAATCATGGATTAACAGAAATTGCGTTCTACCGATCGTGGTTAGTCTTAACTCTGTGTTAAATAATCACGATTAGCTAATTCACCTCGATTAAAGATTTTGTCCATATCAAAGTTACCTTTTTATTTTGAAACATTGTATGTGTCAGTTCTATTTTATTTTATACCTAAATATTTTAGTTATATTTATCAAAATGCATCGAGAAAAAATTAATACTATCACTTCAGATAAATACTCATCACCAGATGAAGATATGCTCAACTGTTCAATATGCTTCCTAGGAACAAAGTAAGGAAGAATCCCTTTGATATAAACAAGGTATAACGCAATTAATAGCTAGGAAGTAGAGGGATTTCATTAAAATGACTATAACAGAACTCGATACAAAGAAAACAGTGACAGTGGCGTCTATGGGATCGTGGATATGGCTGCAAACCATACTTACACCATTTTTAAACCCGACAAATGCAGCAGAAGCAAATTATAACAGTGGAGTATAGAAACCAGAAACATGATTGTGAGAGCATTTGGTGTTTTGAAAAGATTTTCTTCCTTTGCCAATATATATAAATTAAAAAAAAAATAGCCCCCTCAAAATTGGAGGGCTTACGTTTCAAGATACGTAGAGACCGAATGTCGAACAAAAAAAAAAACCGTTTGTCCACCGTCCGCGGAATTTCTCCGAAACTACTAAACCATTTTTGTTTATTAAATTCGTTAAAATAATATTAGGGCCAGCAACGATGATCCTAACACCTAAGCGTTGTTATCAGCTGTTTGTTTGTTTTTAATAGCGGCCGATTAAAAGTGATTTGATTCAATAACTTAGTTGTTTTTTAAGATATAGAAATAATTTATTAGTGTTTTTGACCAACAAAACACGAATAATGATGAAAAATAGAGAAGAAAAAAAAGGAAATTTTAACCATAAATACTTCCGTAACTTAGTAATTTTTAGAATATATAGTGTTTTAGAACCAGTAAAGCACGTTAAACAAAAAAAACCGTGACTAATCATTAAGAAAGAAAAGAACAAAATTACCCATAATACGTCCATAACTCAGTTATTTTTGAAAATAGAGAATAATATGTACAGAGTTTTAGAATCAGTTAAGATCGATTAATAAAATAAATAAACAGAAAATTTGTTCTTTTAATGTAATTCCACCAAATATCGGTAATTTTTGAAGATAAGGAACTGTTGAAAAGATTTGCAGCCGTAAATAGATATATCCTTATATAGTTATTTAGAAATAATAATCTATTGTGTAATAATCTACAGGTTTTTTTTTGGTTTTTTTTAGAATTTAATTGTTTTGGTATATTGTTGCGAGGGCACATCCTGATAAAAAGTTTATATTTGATATAAGCAAAATTACTAAAGTTTGATAAATTTTCTCAAAACGTGTTTTCAGCTGCGGAGTTTGCCTTGAAGGGCTGTAGACCAAAACTATGAGTTTGAAAAACATTTTACATATGGCTTCAAATTTACCAAATTATATTAAATAACAAGTTAAATAAATTTGATGAGCTCAACGAACGAATTTCAGTTACCTCTGATTTTAAAATCGGCTTAAGAACTTTTAAATAAAGTTCGACTTGAAAAAAAGTTTTACATCACTCTTCATTAATTTATACAATTTATTGAGAATATAGTAATTTTTTTTTCCAAAATTTTTAATTTTCCGGTTTATTTTTTCACTTTTCTGCTTTTATAATTTTTAAAAATATATATAAAGCAATAAAGACGGTACAGCAATAGAACGGTATATTGGTTTTAACCTTTTAGATTTACCGACCGTCCTTTCCAGGTCAGTACGACAAGGTCAGAAATAAAAATATTTCAAATCCCTTAGCATTATTTACGACAGGTTTTACCCTAACGGTTATCCTATCCTTGCCGAAACCATGACCTGAAAGTCTTATAATAAATATGCAATGCCAAAATAATATCTTAAATAATTTTATTATTTTTTAATACAACAAAAATGTATTTGAATATACAGCGTTTTTAAATATATATTAATATATCAATCAAAATGGAAATAAATACATATAAACGTCAATTGCAAAGCAGCTATTTAATTAGAAGTAGGATCATAACTATTTTGTTAAGAGTGCCTAATTAATGATGACTAACAGGATCGTTATGATGAAATTAACATTATAATTTGATTCTATCTATTTTATCAAAAATTAAATCATCCACCATAAATAAGAAGACTGTCAAATAATAAAATTGACACAAACCATTGGCAAAATCAGTCATTAATAGTTTATGATTAAAAAAGGAAAAATATAAGTTAATAAAAGTGTTTCTTTATCCTCACAGACCTTAATATGCGATTTGACTTTTGAATGTTTTTAATAAAATTTAGAAAGCATCATTTTATAATTTATTCGTGTTTTGTTGGACATCTATTTTCATAATTAAAATTTCCTTAAAAATGTTATCCCCTATTCAGAAATGGTTTGGTGATTACAGTTTTGTATATTTCAGAATATATTGTTGGTCAACCCAAATGAACGTCCAGACCATGCTGCTCAACGTCTATTATTTTTATGATATTTGTTTTTCAGTTATTTTTTGTACCTTTTTAGATTTTTAGCGAGTAAGATTAACCTTTGATCTTTTTGCTTTCACTTACATATATATGAAATATATAGTAAGGAAGAATTGCTATCGTGAAAATTTTCGAATTCCAGTTTTCAACAGAAATACACGTTTTAGAGTACAATGATTCAGAATAACCAAGTAACACAAAAAGGTCTTTGTGTCCGTGTGCGTGTATAATGTAAGTCTAGCGCGAAAACGGTAATTTAAAAAAACCCTGAAAATTCATATTTGGAGACAACTATACGCCCGAGATGTTACAGCAACTTTTTTCATCAAAATCGGTGTACCAAAAAAGCCACTTAATACCATGCATTTTACATCTTTTCACGATTCCCTCCAAAACGGCTCTAATGATTTTGATTAAACTCGCCATATCTATGCAAAGTATTATGTGCTTTAATATGATTTAGGTTTCATTCTGATAGAAATAGTCTGAAAGGCTTGAATGCCGATATTTCAAATTTTCTTTCTCTTAAGTACACCCAATTTTGTATATTCAAAAAAATAAAATATATCTTCTTATTAACATTGATAAAAAAAGGGGTAAATATAAATGTTGAACAAATTTGATAATCAACTCAAAGGAGAAAATGGAAAAACAATTGTTTTTTTATTGTAATTGTTGGCTTTTTGATATTAAGAACTATAGTAATATAGACGTATAATATATCGTTGGAAAGAGGAAGATTTGAGAAAAAAATATTATCTGATACACAAAGTTGTAAAATGTGTATACGCTGAGCTATCCGTGGAAGAACAGTACTCTCAAAATTGAGGGTGGTTATATTAAAAAAAAATTAGTGGACTGTATAGATATTAAAAAAAATAATGAAAGCAAACGACGAATCACAATACATTTAATAGACTAAAATACATATAAACAAGATAAGAAACAAAATTAACCTAATAAATTTATATAAGAAAAGATAAGAAACAAATTAACCTAATTATATACTTAAACAGTTCTAAGAAAAATGTACGAAAGAAAATAAACCTAATTAAAATATTGAAGAAAATATGAGAAACAAACAAAGATAAGAAACAAACTGAACTTAATTAAATGCTTAAAGATGTAAAAAATATATGAATCAAAATTAAACATTTTAAAAAATGAAAATTAGGAAATTAAATGTTCCAATAATGGATATAGATAGGCTATATTCACGTAAAGATGTTCAGTTGAGTATTGAAGAAAATTACCGCAGGGCGGTTCTTCCAAGTTCCAAGAGGAACGATGATCAGATGAAGAAATACGTTGCGTTACAAACGTTCAAAATTTCTTGAAAGGTGACATGGGTCTAATTACGGCACATTTTCACCGTTCAGATCTACATTAAGACACGAGTCACCACGAGGCAGTAATAAAACAATTGAAGTACGATCGTCTTTTATTGTCTTTCGCTTCTATTATTCTTTACTTTCTTGGCAAAAACTTTTAATTATATTTAAGGAGACTGCTTTTAAAACAAATAAAAAATAAAGATTAATAAAAAAAAAATTATCTTATGATAAATATCATAAAAATTATAGTTTTTAATTTTCAATTTAACAGCCATGAAAAACCTTATCAGGCCATAACATATGGCGTGAACAGAATGTATAGCGGAGAGTAGTGGATAAACTTACTACTGATTGTTATACGTAGCGACTAAATATTGTTACATTATTTAATATAAATCAAATGTTTCTAAGAAAAATAAATACAAGTTATATTAAAATCATTGTGGATGTAATTAGTTGACCGTTGAGAATTACTGGAAGGAATTACTCCGGGTGGCGGTCATTAAATGAAACAACTAAATAGTTAGTTAGTTGTTTCATTTAATGACCGCCACCCGGACTAATTCCTTCCAGTATATTGAAATCAACATTAAATATTTTTCAAATTAAAGTATAGGTAATAGTTTATAAATTGAGTTTAACTTTCCAGGATTCTTCTTTCTTATACATCTTTTTTTTTTTTTTTTTTTTTTTTTTAAGTTATTTTATTTAGAAATAACAATCTGCTACAATCTTGAGCAATGAGTATTAGTGCTATAAGAAGCCATTATACACCTTAGTGATTCTATTGACCTCCTTGCACGGTCGTTGGCCTAGAAACAGTATAGATCTCTAGATTTACTGAGCCCAAGACTATTCAGTGGTGCTAAAAGTACAAGTCGTCTTCTTACTTACTGTGAAAATTTAGAACTTGTGAATATAGTCCTCATATGCATTTAACCTATATTAGTTTCATATAGATGTAGGGAATACCTAGAAAGTTAGTAAACCTAGTAGAGAAGTGTTTGTCGGAAACATTCCATAAAGTTAGAGATTTGAGGTGCGATCGGGTTTGAAACAGGGTGACTCCTTTTCACCTGTGTTATTTAATAGAACTTTAGAATATGTCATAGAAAAGGTGATGTGTACCGAGATAGGTTTAAATATGGGTGATAGGATTCCGGTTTAAGGGTATGCTGATGATTTGATGCTGAAGTACAGCTAGGTGAAGACACGGAAACCATTCAACTAAATACAAGTGTGTTAATAAAAACCGGTAAAGAAATAGGATTCGAATGAAATACCGATAAGGCGAAATATATGATTAGTAGCAGAAATGGTGGCGATCTTGATGAAATTAATATTTCAGGTCATACTTTTGAACACGTAGAGAAATTCAAGTATTTAGGTTCAATGATTATAGAAAAAATGAAATCCAGGAAGAAATACAATCCCGGTTAAAGGAGGGAAATGCGTGTTATTATTCAGTTGCTAAATTACTTAGCTCGCGGCTTCTGTCTAAAAACTTGAAGGTTAGAATTGATAAAACTATTATTCTTCCGACGGTTCTTTACGGATGTGAAACGTGGCCACTTACTTTGATGGATGAACAAAGGCTTAAGGTTTTCGAAAATAAGGTACTGCGTAAAATATTTGGCCCGAAGAGAGATGAGGCCACTGGGGAGTTTAGAAGGTTGCACAACGCAAAGTTTGTACCCTGTGCATATAATTGAGTTGATAGCATCGCGGAGACCCAAATGGGCGCGTAAAGTTGTTGGGCTCGGTGAGGAACGGATTCCCAGAAAGTTGGTATTCGCTGAACCGACTGGCAGGCGTCCGAAAGGTATGCCGAAGCGTCGATGGGAGGATTGCATTAAGACTGATCTCGGGGGCTTGGGCTTGACCGGTGAACATTGGACGAGTATGTGCAGGCGAAGTTTGGTGGTATCGGCATCGAACCTTCGGGTTCGGTAAACCTATTATTATTTATTCTGATTTAAATAGTCTGACAGGGATTAAAGGCCGATGTTTCAAAATTTCTTTCTCTAAAGTACCTATGATTTTGTAGATTTTAAAAAATTGACCATATCATCTGATTAGCATTGCTAGCTAAAAAACAGGTAAATATATTTGTTGGGCGAATTTGAAAAACGAGTAAATCAGAATACTGAAAACATATTTGTTTTTAACATAAGAACAGTAATATACATGTTTGATATACTGTTAGAAAGTTGAAGATTTCAGAAAAAATATTATTTAATACGAGGAATTTTAAAGGTTTATGGAGAGTGATGAAAAGCCAATAAAAATAACTGATTGTCGTAGATAATAATATAATAGAAATTTAATAAAACACATGTTTTTATAGAAATTCAAAACAATAAAAATTTACAAACAATTTATTTACGTTTATAAATTTGTTTAATAATTCTTGAATTGATATAAAGACTTTTAGTTAAGTGAAAGTCATGTGTCGCGCGCAGCAAAATTTTTACTTTCACTTACCCATATATGAAATATATATTAAGGAAACGTTTTGCGATCGTGAAAATTTTCTAATACCAGTTTTTAACAGAAATACACGTTTTAAGGGTCCCCTGGGTCCAAATAACTAAGTCCCGTAGAAAGGTTTGTGTGTGGTAACTCCCGGGCGAAAACGATAAGTCCCATGAAACTGAAATATCATATTTAAAACAGCTATACGCCCGAGATGTTACAGAACGTTTTCATCAAAATCAGCTGACCGGAAGATCTACTTTATACCATGCATTTCCCACCTTTTTACGATTTTCTCAACAACGACTCTTACGATTTTGAATAAGCTCTATATATCGATTTAAAATTTGAAGGGCTTTAACATGATGTAGGTTTCATTCTGATTGATATAGTCTGACAGAGCTTAAATATCGATATTTTAAATTTTCTTTCTCTAAAGTACCTTTAATTTTGTAGATAAAAAAAAAAAAAAAAATTGGAACACTATCTTATTAGCATTAATAAATAACGGGTAAGTATGCAAGTTAAGCTAATTTGACAAGTAACTAGAAGAGAAAAATGCATAAATAGTATTTTTTGCAATTTCTGTGTTTTTAAACACAAGAACAGCAATATAGATGTATAATACCGTTGATAGCTAAAGGTTTTAGAAAAAATATTATCTAATACACGGTAATAATTTTAAAGGTTAATGGAGAGTGGCGAAAAGCCAATAAAAATAACCTGATTGTTGCAGATAAAAATATAATAGATTATTTATTAAAACACATGTATAAATTGAACGGAGATGAGTGAAAGATGCACCAGATTTTTTAAAAATTGTTTAGAAAACACGAGGGAATGAATTTGTCGTCACTATTACGGTCCTTTATTCGAACAGTATAAATGGTTATTAAATAATATTATCATAATTCATCTAATCAGTTCATTCGATAATCTACAGATTTGTAGATTTCTAAAAATATATTTAATATTGTGAATGTAGATAAACGTCATTGAGAACCAATGTTATGAAACTAAATGGAAAAAATGCATAATGTTTTTGTGTTCACATCTTTATCATTATCAGAGGTTATAGAACAATGGTAAAACAAATTGAATACAAAATTTTGAACCATTATTCTTTATTTCCTATTATTCCCACCCAAATTATTACAATACAAATTATATTAATGGACTTTTACCTCTTCTGCTCTGAAAAATTCCTATATTCACGAATTTAAAATACTTATCTTTGAAATAAATCTCAATGAAAACTTTTACAGCTCATAACTAGGAAATCACTTAATTCTGAATACTTTTGATACTTATATATATATTTTTTTTTTTGTTAATGAACGTTCAAAACGTTAAATATAAAATATTTATTTTATTAACTATTGTATACCTTAGCTTTAGCTATTGTATACCTTACTATTAGCTATTGGATACCTTACTATTAGCTATTGTATACCTTCCTTATAACATTATAAAATAGGTAACAACTCTATCAAAACAGGAAACATAAGTTCATAACATGAAAATTACATTATAACAGTGGATTACAAATACTTTCGAGACTCACTGTAGGTGCTTCTGTTTACAAATAATATAGGACGTTTCGAAAGAAATGTTTTTAGTACTTTTTACAATAACATGAAATGAGAATTTTGTACCTTTTGGAATGAACTACAAATTTCAAATACGTTTTTAAAGGATTTTTATGTTTTTTCATATAAATTCTGATGTCGGATTTAGAAAAGTAAACCTTTAGAATACAAATTAAAAAACAAAATGTCCTATAGTAAGTTTTAGAAATCAACGTCTCAATTGTTATAATTTAAAAAATATAAAAGTTTAATGTAGTCGCATAAAACTAAAAGATTGTTTGTTTCTTTAACAATAACAGTGTAATGATAATTGCTAGCCTTAATGTTTATAAAAAAATTGTGATGTTCTTTACTTTGAATCTTTTTTTTTATTCTTCTTCTTCTTTTGCTTCTCCCTTGTGGAGCACATAATCGGAGAAGAACAAGCTGGGTTCAGACCAGGATGGCAAACCCAGGACTAGGGGTGGGCATAATCGAATGACGATTGTCGGATCATATTCGATTATCTCAATCATTCGAATTAATCGATTATTTGATTAATCGGTTTGGATAAGATCGGTTTAACGATAACTGAGGAATTATAAGGAGATGAGATAATCGAAGGAATTATTTTTTTTTTTTTTTACATTTTGTCTCTCACAATGCGTAATAATCATTCGATCATCTGGTTATGACGTTCATTCGATTATGCCCACCCCTACCCAGGACCACATTTTCTCTTTGCGAAATGTTCTCCAGAAATCTTGGGTCAGAGACAAAAGTATGTCTCTCTCTCGCTTTCCTTGACCCCATAGCAGCATTTGAATCCGTCCCAAGACAAGAAATATAGGAGGCTCACAGAGTAAAGAATGTCCCAAGAAACTTGGTGGAAGCCATTAAGTCCATTTATCAAAAACCAAAAGAAGTAGTAAGGCTCAACGGACAGGAGGTGTGATGTCTTCAGCATAGCAAGGGGGGGGGGGGCAAACAAGGGGACAGTTAAAGCCCTTTGCTATTCTTACTAAACATAGATGGAGTGGCCACCATATGCAAAAGAAGAATGGAGAGGACCTTCCGGGGCCGTAGAAATCTTTGCCTAGTGGTGATCCAACATCGCCTCTACGCGTTTGACATTGTTCTTCTGGCGGACACGGTTGATAAATTGCAGCAAGCGGTGACTGAATGGCATGAAGAGCTCTGCCGAAAGGGAATGAAAATAAATGCCAGCAAAAGCAAAATACTACAAGTGGGAAAGCAAGAGGAAGATCTGGGAGAGTAGACCCAGAGATATCAAACAGAATTAGGATGGCAAATGCAGTCTACTATCAGATCTGCAACACTGTAATAGGGAAGCGAGAGGTGAGTGTTAAGCTCCAAATCTTTAAACCAGTATATTTGCCCATACTCTTGTATGGACCTGAAAGCTGGATATTGACGGACCGGCAGGAGAGCAAAGTCACAGCTGCTGAAATGAAGTTTCTGCGAAGAAAAGCAGGAAAGACAAAAAGAGATCGTGTCAGGAATGAACGGATACGCCGGGAACTAGAGGTTGCGCCATTTTTTATTATTTAGGTTTTGTAATATTTTTCCTCCATTACTAAGTTGAGCTATAAGAACAATTCATCCTGCTTGTAAATAACACTTTAGAGTAATATGTAATTGTTGAAATGCCACATATATAAAGTCTTGAAAAAAAAAAAAAAAATGTTGTTTTTTTTTTATATTTTCTTTCATGTTGCTAAAATTCTACTTCACTTTATTCCATTTGTAAATAAAATCAGCTATCACTAATATCATTTTCTCTCATTGGGCAGAATGCAATGTTGCTAAATAACAATATTACTAGATATGTTTTGTAGCTATCACTGACTCAAGCAAAGTATTTTTTTTTTAATGAAAATGAGCCATGTAAAAATATATCATCTCTAGGAAATAGGAAAAAATAAATAATATAGTTTAAAAATCAATTTAATAATTTTAATGATAAAAGTTAAGTATTACAATTTAAAAAAGAAAAATGTTCCTCGATATGACAATAATTATAAAGAGGAAAAAATCATCATAGAATGAAACAAAAATTAAAATAGCAGTAACCAGTTCTTAATTATTTTTCATTCCATCCATGTCATATGAAATTAAACATTAAACAATTTTTGTAAAATAAGTAATTACAATTACTTACTATAATAAGTCAAAGAAAAGGATTTTCAAATTTGTACAGACAATTTTCACACTATAATAATAATAATAATAAAAACAATATAAGCATTGAATATTGGTAATCAAAATAATAAGAATTAAGAAAAAAAAAAAGAAGGTTAAAACGCCCCTCAAAATTTTCAAATTTATAATTATACATAAGGACTTGTTGGGGACATTAAAAAGATCCTTCAAACAAACGTGTAAATATTCCTCCAGTATATATAAGCAATACAAAGCAGTTTTTAAAGGCTAGAGTATATCTACACAAAAACCATGTAAAGAATAATAATAAAAAAATAAGAAGACTGCTTTGGTACAACATATATATATATATATATATAGTAGAACATGAATAAATGTTAAAAGCAAATTAAATATATTACCTTAATCCGGTAGTGAATAGTTGACAAAAGGCTAGTTCCAGCCTTAAGTATATTTTTTTATATTTTGAATATATATATATATATATATCGCATAAGACAGAGCAGCTTAAAAGTATGTACAAATCTTTTATATAGTGTAAAAAAAAAGTTTATTAACTTTAAATTAAAAAAAAAAAATGTTATTACGGTCCTTACAAATGGCCTAGGTCTGAAACGATGGAGAGATCTACATTTTTTGTTAAGTTAAAAATGTGGATCATTTTAAAAAAACCTAAAATTGAAATTATTCATTCATACAAATGCATACATGATAAAAAATTAAAAAAAAAACATGTATACACTAGGATAATACAAAACTTAGATAAAAGAGTAAAAATGTGTGTATGAATGAAGAATTGTACATTTTTGACAAAATGTACGTGTATTCACCGAATACGTGCCGTTAGGAGTTTATAAACAAAATATTTGAAATTATACACCACGATGCTCCCGCCCAGCTTTCTGCAATTCTCCCCGTGGAAATTTACGATGTCGCAAATGTTCTTGAGGATGTGCCTCCTAGAGTCGATCGGAAGGTTCCTTAGGTAGGCTTCGATGGCGGAGCCGGAACTTCCAGCCACTTTGCGCTTCTTCAATCTCGGGTCTCGGGAGTTCTGCATCTGAAGAGATGAAAGGACAAGATTAATACAGAGTAGAGAATACATTAGAATCAGTATTCCAGTTTATTGGCTTGGAGCAAACTAAGGCTGTTCTCCTTATGGTTTTTTGTTTTCAATAATATTCAAATATAGAGCTAATATGAAAAAAAAAAACATATATACGATGATCTGAAAATATTCATCATTGTTTTCAATAAAAGTTTTGTAACCATTATCAGGCCTATAGCATTGAGCTATGGGGGTCCTATAAATCAGATTTCTCTCTAATCCAACCCAATCGATAATACTCGTTTCTTGAATATTATCAACCATCCAAGACCTAAATTTCCTATCATTTGAAAACAGTCTAAACAAATATACTCCTTTCATTCCAAACTCTCAGCCCACCCAAACCCGCTTATCCTAACCTCTCCTTCATATCTATTCTTGTCAATCCGCATGACTTAAAAGCAGATGGGTAAAGTACCTCCTACCATATGTGCTTCCAATGGCTAATTTCTTCATAGGAGTATCGTGTATCTTAACTACATATGTATCTTATTTACTTGCTGTATGGAATCTATAGAGTTTTACATTTTACTAAATAAATTAATAAAAAAATGGTGAAGGTAGAATTCTCATGGAAGAAATAAATAATTTCTTATTATTTATTTTTTTTTACTCAACTCATTAATATCAATTCCAAGAATATTTTAAAAAAATTTAATTTTGTTTTTTTCTGAGATAAACTTATAATGTTAACAATATATGAATCCTTCAGTAACGATGAATAAAAAATAGAAGTTGATAGTGGAAACTGTTGGTTTATGTATATCACACTTAATTATCTACCACTATTTTAATATGGTATTATAATAAAAATAAATAGTTCATCAAAATTTTCAATCTTATAGTATCTAATTATATTAATTTTGATCTGAAGAAACTCATTAATTTATTAGTATTCAATTGGCCCTTTAATTTTTTAACAAAGTTTATGTTTTTATATTAAGATAACGTATCGGAAATCTTTCACAATTAAATAATGATTAAAATTTATTCTTTGTTTTATTACCCATTTGTATAATTTCGTAAATTAGAATTTTAATAAAACTATCTACTTTATGAATGTGGACATTAATCAACCAAAGACAGTTCTGCGTGTTTCAAAAACAGCTTTTTATCCAACCATTTTGTAGTAAAATGATTAAAAATGTTTTTATAAGAAATGGAATTCTGAATTTTTTGTGAGATAGGATTCTTCACACTTTTTCAAATATAATAAGAAATATCAGTTAAATGCAATATTTTAGAAAAAATGACTTTTTATTTTATTTCATATTGTTTCACCACATCAAAAAATTCGAAAAAATTTCCTGTGTATAGAGGAGTATAAAAGACAGTTTCTGAAAAAAAATCGGTGATTGACACTTTTCAAAAAGGTTGAAAAAAATACATATTTTAATTTTCTTTCTTCCACTAAAAAATGGCTTTTCGCTTACAAATCGTGATCATATTATTTTTTCATGACTATGACTCCTAAGAATCAGAGAAAACATCATTAATTGATTTCAAATTTTACTATTTAAAAAAAATAAAAAACATAAAAGAGGTTTTTAAAAAATCTCAAAAACCATTTGAATTCAAAAGCTACAATTTTATGTGAATTACGTTTATTTCACACAAAATTAATCCCTTAAGTTTGAGCAAAAAAAGCGACGAGGGCAGATTTACCATCCTAACCCGGCTATACCCTTTGAGAGCTTACGTTTCGAGATTTGTAGAATCCGAATAACGGATAAATATAATCCGTTTTTCCGCCGTCCGTGGCATTTCTTCGAAACTACTGGACCAATTTTTTTGAAATTCGCCACAAAAATACTAGTCCATGCAACGATGATCCTAACACTTTGACGTTGATATCAGCTCGTTAGTTTTAAAATGGCAGCCGATTATACGTAACTTAATTTAATAACTCAGTTATTTTCGAAGATAGAGAAAACAATTACTAGTTTTTTTAACCAAAAAATAGATTAAAAAAAAGAGACAACTAAATTGAAATTTCACACATAAACACGCTCATACATAACTCAGTTATTTTTTAAGATGGAGAATTTTTTTTTTTTTTTTTTTTTGAGTTTTGGAATCAGTAAAAGGCGATAAATTAATAATTAAAAAAAAGCCATATGTATATTCAGGTAAAATATTATAATAGATGTAATTCCACCAAAAGTCGGTCATTATTGAAGATAGAGAAAAATCTAAAAGATTTTCTTGATCAACACAACGCGATGAACAAACAAAAAAAAAAAAAATAAACAACAATTAAAAAAAAAATCTTATTTGGTCAAGCCACGACTTATAAGAGAAGTGATTCCTTGATAACTAGGTTTCTATTGATGATAAAGATAAAATGTAAGCTGTATCAGGAAATTTTATTTGAATGAAAATCGAAAGAAAAGAATAGGAAATAGTAACGCAGTCCTGTATGCGTGCTTTTGGTTTATTTTTTTCAATAATCAATCTTTGTAATCAGCCAAAAAAAAAAAAAAAAAATATCACCCCTGCTCAAAATTTGACAGCTTACGTTTCGAGATGCATAGAATCAGGTTAATGAATAAAAAAAGAGTCCTTTTGTTCTTATTAATAAATAATTAAATACCAAAAAAAATTATATTTTTCTTTGAATCATGTTTTGTTCCTAGAGCAATTTGATAGAGAATTAAATTTTGGACTAAATGAAAAAAGAATCATTGAATTTGGTTAACAACTAGCTTAGATATTACGTTTTGAAATCAGTAGTAGTAACATGATATTATCGACCAAAATTAATAGTTGAAACTGTTAGTTCATAGAAACTAAATTATCTTGAATTATGTTTACATTTTATAATGATATAAATAGACTTAGTATGATTTTTTCTCTTTATATATTTAAAATGTTCAATGTAATAGATTTGATATTTAATTATGATTACTCAAAAATAATTTATAATTTTGATAATCAACGAAAGCTGCAGTAGCGAGGGAAGCAGTAAGTTGATAAACTCAATTATCTTGAATTATGTCTATATCTTATTATAATTAGCATATTTATTTTTTTTTATTTTAGATTGTGGTGTCACGTCCACAATGTTTGTATACTAAATTATGGTTTCAAAAAAATAATCGAATATTTTAAACTGTTAAAAAAAGCTTTAGTAACAAGCCAAGGAAAACAGAAGTGGATAGTTAAAGGTGATGGTCTATATTTGACCAAAGTATTTTCATTATTTTTATACTATATTAAAATTAAAATAAAAAAAATTAATTTATAATATGTAAATTATATTAAATGAATATGGATGAAACAAAATAATTACATTTTTTTTTTTCAATATCCTTTCACAAATTTCATCTAACAAAAAACAAAAGTTGATATTTGAAAATGTTAGTTCAAATCTTAAATTAACTTTATATTTTATAGTAATCAGTGTAGACATTGATAACTCTTATTTTACTTATATATCTGTAATATTCAATAAAACAGGTTCTACATTCAATTATGAATTTTTTAAAATAATAGTACATTTTAAACAATTTACAAGGGCTTTAGTAACAAGCAACGAAAAACAAAATATGTTAGTTAAAGCAGTTGGTTCATATTACAACAAAATACTTTCCATTATTTTTATACTGTATCACAAAAAAAAAATATCCGAAATTTTATAATATTTGAATGATATTAAATTTGAATCGATTAATTAGCAAATAGGCCAATATTCTTTCACTAATTTCAACTGACTAAAAGTTGATATTCCAAACTGTTAGTTTAGATCAAACTTAATTATCTTGAATTGTGTTCATATTTTTTTGAAACAAGAAAAGATATTGTAATTTTAATAAAATAGTTTCTAATTACGATTATCATTTTTTATTTGTATATTTTCTACATTCTAGATAAACTTCAGTAATGAGGGATAAAAAACGAAATTTGATAGTTGTAAATGATGTTTTATATCACGCCTAATTATTATCCATCATTTCTATATATCACACACCATAATAATATTCACCAGATTTTTTTTTTTTATTTAGAATATTTAAATAATATTAAATTTTTCGCAAAATCATATTATTTCAGTAGTAGGCAATTGGTCTTAAAAGTCTTTCACAAATTCTAATTCAATTGAAACTACTAGTTTATATCATACTAGATTATCTTAAACGATGTTAACACTCTATTGTTATAAGAATATTATTGTATAATATTGTATGAGCATTTATTTTTACTTTTATGTTTATTACATATATATATATATATATATATATATATATATATATATATATATATATAAAACATTTTTATATTTAATTATGTTTTTTAAAGAATTAATTATATGTTTTTAACTATTTAAGAAAGCTTTAATAACGCGCAATGAAATGCAATAGATAGTAGTTAAAGCGGTTGGTTTATATCACACCTAAGAATTTTTCTTATAGGTGGAAATAATCAGGAGTCAGTCTTTCTTTAAATATTTTAATTATGCCGACGTTTCGGCTCAAGCTTGTGAACCATCATCTCAGTTCAGTTGATGCTTGAACAAGGCTTATTAATGCCCTGATGATGGCTTACAAGCTTGAGCCGAAACGTCGGCAAAATTAAAATATTTGAAAAAAGACTGACTTCTAATTATTTCTACCGTTTCCATTTTCGACTATACAAGTATTTTGTATTATTTTTATACTGTATCAGAAATGAAATAGTTGATCCTAATATTGACTTAATATATTTTAAATATTCAATCAAAATGTTTCAATATTTAATTATATATTTTTTAAATAATTATAATTGTTTAATACTCCATAGAAGCTTCAGTAAAAAGCAAGAAAATTATCTTGTAGTATATCACAAAAAAATTGTTTATCCGAATATTCACTTTATATGTTCGAAACGTTCAATGAAATATACTTTATATTTAATAATGTTTTTTTTTTTTAAAGAAATAATTATTTATAACAACAAAATTTTTAACAATGCATAGAAGCTTCAATTACAAGCAACGGAAGACAAATGTTAATAGTTAAATCTTTTGGCTCATATCACCACAAAATATTTTTTATTAGATTTATACAAAAAAAGTAATTCATCCAGTCTCGAATGAAAAAACAAATTAATTAAGTTGTAGTCAACTGATTTTAAAATACTTTTAAAAATTTCGACTAAATAAAAATAACACACATTTTCTTTAAATTCTGTTCTCCTTTCTTTTTTTTTATATTTATAATAAAATATTTTTTTAGAATTGTTTACTTATTGTACTTATAATATTTAAAAAAAATATATTTTATACATATAGAAATCGCTGAAGCAAATACCTTGAATGTTCTCCCTATTTTTAAAATTTGTAATATATAAATTTTCTAAAATTTGAACTTAAGTAAAAAAATTGAGTAGTTGTCAATTGTTCTTTAAAGTCTTTCACAAATAATGAAAAAAAACAAAAAAACTTGTTGGTCCATACCCGTTAACTGTTAGTTCACATCACACTAAATTATTTCGAATTATGTTTATATTTTATAATAAGATGAATAGATATAAAATTATATTTCTAATAATCCATAAGAGGTTTATAGAAAAACAAGAAAGGAAGCTTTATATTCGACACTAAAATTTTATAGCAAGCATATCACACTACATTCTTCATACAATAATTATTTTATTTATTATGATTATATTTACGCATCATAGTATTTTAAAAATATTAGATCTTTAGAGTATTAACATGTACATGGGCTTATAATGAATTTCATTTAAGTTCTAAGAAGAATAAAACCATAGAAATCTAACGTTATAAATATTTTTCCTTAATTTTTTTAAAAAATTATCTCATGGCAAAAGTTATCGATTATGAGAGTATGAAGACGATTTTACATTAATTTGAATCACTTTAAACATTCCTGAATCTAGTTCCATAGGATTATATAGTAGACTTACCCTTCGGCTGTTCTCAATCCTCCAAAGCTCCTGAGCCAAGACCGGCTTTAGGCCACCCAACGACTTCTGGCAAAAACGTTCTTCAGCTTCTTCGATGTCCTTCACAGCTTGGGACCTAGTGATGGCTGGGAACCCATCCAGGAGTCTTCCGACGAAATTGCCGAGAACCAAAAGTTCCTTCTTTTCATCCGACATCTTCCTGGGAGGTGAATCTGAAATGCAAAAACATTTTAAATATTTCTGATTAAAAAAAAGAAAATTAAAAAGAGAAGCAGTTAGGTGAATAACTAAATGCATACACACCTGATATCAGCAAACGCTACGATCTGTATAAAGATACTGTTGAACAACAACTGACGGTATTTCTAAATCTAGACTTAAAATAGGAAAGGTATAGTGGGGGTAGGAAGAGGGGAAGAACCCCTCTTTTGGACCAATCAAATTGGCCAGAGCCCCCACTACCCTTCCGCAGAGTACCAGTTTCCCCCACCACTGTCCTACCTGGAGTAGGATAGAAAGATGTTTGCCTTTTTTTTTCTTCTTTTTTTTTTTCAACAATTCAAGCAATATTATGAAATAAGTTAAATAGAAGAATAATTTGTATACGAACTAACACTATCATTTTTCACAAAATGCCAACTAAAGGACGATACAGTCATAAAACAAATTGGTAATTATTCTAAGTACTTCTAAATATAGACTTAAGAAAACAAAACATATATTATTATACATATTTTAAATTATTAAGCCTTATTTTATGATTTATTAATATCTGTTATATTTTTTTATTTGGTTATATCATTTTTTTTTGTTCATTCCTTTTTTCCTTTTTTAGTCGTTTTTTTTTTAATTTTACCAATAGTAATAAATATTGATGTATAAAATAAATTCGAGATAATAAGTAGCGCATTGAAAAGGAATTACTCTATATATATATATATATATATATATATATTATATATATATAATATATATATATATATATATTAATATGTAAATTAATTCTATTCAAAAAAAAGATTTCACATAATTTATAAAATAAACCTAAATAAAATTATATCCTATATATATTAATTTTTGTGGTTTATTGTTATCGATAATTGTGATCGACGAAAAAAAAAAATATACCCCCCCAAAATTTGGAAGACAAATTATCTCCCACCCCACAAAATTTGTGGGCTTACGTTTAAGTTACGTAGGACCTAAATAACAAACAAAAAAAGTCTGTTTGTCGGAATTAATAAATAAATACCATAACTGATATTCAATAGAGAATTTTAATTCCCTAAAAATCGAAAAAATAAACATTGAAATAACAGAGATAAAGCCTTTTGATATCAGCAGTAGTGATAGGCTATTTTAGAACATTTTCCACCAGTTTGGATTTCGATCATCCCATTCTACTATACAGCAATTTCACTGTGTAATGGTTGTAATTTTTCGGAATGTATTGCACTAGAGCCTTTTTTGACATGGAACAGGCTTTTGATCGAGTTTGGCAGCGAGGTCTGTTACACAAACTCCGGAAACTCCTATCTCTCCTACATACTTCCTAATTATTCATTCTTACCTCTCATACAGACAACCAAAAAAAAAAAAATCGAGTAATTTAAAAACTCAATTGAAAATTTTAGTTGTTTTTGTTTTCATTTTTAAATGGATATAATATCTCAAGTAAATCGTCTTAGTTCTCGTAGAAAAACAGTTTAATAAAAGAAAAAAATTATAGAAATTTTACAAAAGGACTCCTTAAATTGCAAATATGCAGAAAAACCTCAAGCTACCGTAAGGTGAGGTGTTGGAAAGAAAATAAGGAGCTTGGAAAACTAAAATCCCTTTTACAATGTGCGTTGACAATGTGCATGTCTTTAAGAATATTCAATACATTTTTTTTTTTAATTCATTGAATTTTGATTGCCAATAAGTGAAAGGTGAGTAAGCAGAGTATTTCACTAAATTTTTAAATTGTTATAGTTTGTATATTCTAAATCCTAATAATAGATTCATTTATTTTTTCTAATAATAATTTATTGTACTTATCAATTCTTTATTATCAAGATGTATATTTATAAATAATTACAAAAGTCCTGTGATCGATTACTTCAAGGAATATTAGCTTGTATGTTTTGTAGCTGAATTGTTTTGTTTTTTTGTGATGTATAAGAGGTGTGACTGTTCCAAGCAACAGTTTCGATTTATAATTTTTATAATAATAGATAATTATTTTAAAAAATAATTTTAATATACCATTATAATTGTAGGAACATAATTTTATTATAAAAATATCCAAACTCCAGAAAAATGTTCACAAAGCAGGTAATGCTAATACCTAAATAAAGGTACCTATGAACCCGTTCCGAAGGTACCTGAGGACTAAAAGGATGCCGACTTTTATTGCTTACTTTTGGACTTTAACTGGGTTGTAAAATTTGCTAAGCTGAACCCGAAACTTTTCCTTTCTTTGGAAGTTTTCCTAAATAACGGGCTGAGCCATAAACCTTTCAGATTTAGTAACACTATTTATGGCTTAGGGAAAGTTGTCTGCTTTCCTGAAGTACAACTAAAATTTCCACAAATCCTTTTCAATTTTAAGAAAATTACATTACCTAGAAAACAAATCTATCCAATGTGTTTTTATCCTACTGTGTTTGATATTTACCCAGTATTCCACTCTATTTTTAGATATTATCTTTTAAATATGTATAATTTTTTTTTTTTACAATTCCTTATTCGGATTCTAAGTATCTTGATGCGATAAACCTCAAATTTATATGTTTAATGTTTTTTTTTTTTTTTGTTGATGATTACAAAGGTTTCTTACTGAAAGAAATAAACCAAAAGATGCGGTGACAGATTTCCCATATTTACTTGGCTATACCCTTTGTTATCCTTAAAAAGCGCATCCTTAATATATTATTTTTCTTGGGAAGTTTTAATAATTCAAACATTCTAGGACGGTTACAGTGATTATAAAATTATAACTTATTTCAAACAACTCGATTTAACTATAGACATTTTAAAAATATACGAGCATTAGTTTCTAAACCTCTAAAATTAGTGTGTTAATAGCGATTAATAGTTTGCGTGATGATTGTTTAGTAATCTTAATAAATTTAATTCCTCCCTAATATAATTCAAACACAAAAAAAAAAAAAAAAAAAATGGTTCGGAAAATCGTGAATAACCCCTTCTTTGAAACATATAACATTATTCCTAAAAAGTTTGATATCACAATAGCTACTGGCATCCTGAAATCCGTATATATATTTTAATTTCTAACTCCCTGCCATAAATTCCAATAGTTTCCTATTACCTATCATCACTCTGTAGTCGCAATGTTCCTCAAAAGTGGCTTAAATTGAGATAGCCAAGAGATCTTTCAACTTAAACTAGACATTGACGCGCTGATAATGGGTATTTTCATACCACCTTATTATCATGTGCTGTAATTACTTGCATATTTACTTTAATCATTACTAAAATATTGTAGTAAATTTGATATAAATAAAAAAAAAATCTTAGTCAACCGAATACATTTTATATTTTACCCAATGTGATACTTACTCTATACAAATAAATACATTTGGAGTGCTTATTAAAGAAATAAAATTATTCATAATGGCTTTTAATAATTTATTTTTGTAATTCATCAATAAAATGAAGTTGTAAACAAATTCTAAATGTACTATTGTAATTATAGGAGCATAATTTTATTTCGAAAAATATCCAAACTCCAGAAAAATGTTCACAAAGCAGGTAATGCTAATACCTAAATAAAGGTACCTATGAACCCGTTCCGAAGGTACCTGAGGACTAAAAGGATGCCAACTTTTATTGCTTACTTTAAACTTTAACTGGGTTGTAAAATTTGCTAAGCTAAACCCGAAACTTTTCCTTTCTTTGGATGTTTTCCTAAATAACGGGCAGAGCCTTGAACTGCAATAAACCTTTCAGATTTAGTAACGTTATTTATGGCTTAGGGAAAGTTGTCTGCTTTCCTGAAGTACAACTAAAATTTCCACAAATATTTTTCAATTTTAAGTGAATTACATTACCTAGAAAACAAATCTATCCAATGTGTTTTTATCCTACTGTGTTTGATATTTACCCATTATTCCACTCTATTTTTAGATATTATCTTTTAAATATGTATAAAATGACTATATACCAAGTTTGGAATTTTATATAAATAAAGGAAAAAGTTTTAATTATAAATAGTTTTATTAGAAACATGTAATTTCAAAAAAGTAAATAAATGTGAGTATATTTTCCTGCACAAACATTATAAAGTGTAGAAGTCTTGTAAATGACAACCTACCTGATTTTTTTTACAAACCTTTTTCACGTTTCGGGACTTACAATACACATATTCATTTTTCTTTAGTAAAAGAAAAGTCCTTTACAATGAAATACTTTAAATTTACTTTGATGAATAGAGTAAAAAAAGAAAAGAAAAAAAAAGTAATAAAATAATCTAACAAAACATAAGAGAACAGAAATATGATAAAATACCTCTCATTAAAATGGGATTTTTTAACAGTTGATTAACATTTTTTGGATTGAGACAGATAAATTAAAAAAAGTGTGATCAAAGGATGTTGAGATTGAAGGTAAATTTTACAGTGATGAAGGTAAAAGCGCGCAACGGTTGTGCTAATTTATTTTAATCTAATAAAAAAATAAGAAACGAAAAATTGGTATAAATATTAAAAATTAAATAAAATTTACCTATTAAGTGTTATGTATTATTTTAAAATCTATAAGATTCAATATGATGGTTCCAAATTATAAACGAGCTCTATGCTTTACTTCATTCTGTCAATCCTGCTCGATTTATTCAACGTCCAGTTAGAAAGAGTTAGAAAGAGTTACTAAATTTCTTTAATTTATTTTTACTTTCACTTGCATGAAATATTAGTAAGGGAAAGTATTGCGATCGTGATATTTTCGAACTCCAGTTTTCAACGGAAATACACGTTTTAGGGTTCTCTTGAGTATAAATAACCAAGTCCTGCAAAGAGGTCTGTGTGTGCGGTTATTCCCGGTTGAAAACGAAAAGTCCTATGAAACTGAAATTTCATATTTAAGTCAATTATAAGACCGTTACAGAATATTATTTATCAATCAGCTGATCGGAAGATCTACAAAGTAGCATAGTATAAACATTTTGCACCTTTTCAACGATTTTGATTAAACTCCCTATATCGAAGTAAAGTTTAATGGGCTTAAATACCATGGAGGTTTCATTCTGATTGAAATAGTGTGACAGGGCTTAAATGCCGATATTTTAAATTTTCTCCCACCTTTAAGTATATAAGTACCTTTAATTCTGTATATTCTATAAAAATAATTATAATATCTTATAAGCATTGATAATTAACAGCTATATATGCAAGTTGAGCGAATCTGATTAACAACTAAAGCAGAAAACTGAAATAATATTTTTTTTTAATGCAATTTTTTGTTATTGAACATATGAACAATAATATAGATGTATAATATACCGTTAAAAAGCTAAACATTTTAGAAAAAAATATTATATGATACACAAGTTTGTAAAAATTAATAATGAGTGATGAAAATTCGATAAAATTTACTGATTATTATAGATAAGAATATAATAGATTTTTTAAAACAAAACACATGTTTATATATAAATTTAATTTAATTAATTCTTTAATGGATTCACTCATTTTTTTCTCTAACTGTACTTGAAAATGATTTAATCAATTTTAAAAACGGAGGTAAGTGAAAGGCGTGTATTGCACGCACCAGATTTTTTGTGTGTTTGCAATTGTCAGGAGAAGGTTCTTATGTCAGAAAACATAAAAAGGTTAATGTGGTCGTTATTGTCTTTAATGTTCTAAGATTATTATCTTTAGATTTCAGCATTAAGAATGAAATGGAAAAGCAGCCAGAAGTGGGTATGTATGATTGTACATATATTCAATATATCTTTATCTTTGTAGATTCAGGGACAATTATATTATCTACCAAGTTCCTTATTGCCGACGCCGGATTGTATTATTCATAGTTAAGACAAGACACCGTATGTCGGGTCAGCTGGTATATCCTAATGTCATACCGATTTCGAGTTCAACACAACTTGAAATATAATCAGTAGCTGATTTAATTATTGTTTCTTTTACAAACCATTTTTTTTTTTTTTTAGTATTAATGATTTTATATAGCTACATTTTTCGGCGGATCAGAGCCGAAATCTGGACCTATTAGAAAAGATATATGCTATGGAAAATAACAATTTTCTTCTCAACTTCCAATTATTTTAATAAACACAGCTTTCTGCCCATTCGAATAATTCCATCATTTCGAATATTTTTTTTTACATATATGTCCTTGGTATGTACTTTGGAATACTTATGCTACATAATTATTAAGGATAGAAAAAAAATATAATATGAAACATTCTCCTAGTTTCTCTATTAAAATGAAATACTAATTTAAATTCTATAATTGAGATGTTGATTTCCAAAAGGTACTATATCCATTCTAGGAAATTTTACAGGAGACGCGAAAATCACTAATTATTATATTATTAAATTACCTAATTTGATTGTTTTCGCATAAAAATCCAGAATTGTTTTTTTAGTATATTAATAACATCATATTAAAGTTATGAAATGAGATGTTTTGGTATAATTTAGAACGAAATTAAATGTATAATTATTTCCTTTAGAAAATAATTATATTTCTAAATTCCGTTTATAAAGGACTTAGGTGTACATTAGATAAAATCAAATAGACGATTTTTATAAAACTAAATTATGAGAATCCAAATATGTAAAAAAATCAATTTTGTAAAAAATGTCCTTTAGTACCTTTTGGAAATCAACGTCTCAATTGTTGATTTCGCCGACCGACATTGTTCTCTTAATATCATGTCTAAAGCTACTGAACATTATTACTGATATTGCTTAACATCTTAGTTCTATTTGAATTTAATTTATTTTAATATTCAAAATATCACAGTTTTAGGGTGGTGGCTTTTCATTTTTCTTTCATGATCGATTATAAAAAATAAACTGAAAGCATATTGAGGATGCATAGTTGACTGTAGAAACTATTATAGGAGGAATAATCAGGAGTCAGTCTTTTCCTAAATATTTTTAATTTTGCGGACGTTTCGGCTTAAGTTTGTGAGCCATCATTAGCGCTACTACAAACATCAAAACAAAATAGATAAATACTAATGTGATAATGAAATTTTTTTTAAATGTAGTGACAATGATTTATATTCTCAATTAACAATATTTAGGAAAATACTGACTCCTGATTATTCCCCCTATAAACTAAAAGCATTTATATCGGAATAGTGTGCCTTCTTTCTTGTAAAAATTTATTACATAAAATCCTCATACTATAGTTTTATCGAAATAAATTACAAAATACTCTGATAAAACCGAATAATGGTCCCCGCACGTGCGATGTCAGGAACCCGTTAGATCATTCTCCTAAATAAACCTGAAAAGGCAAAATTTACAACTCCCATTGTAGTATCATCCGATTGCCAACAATAGCATAATGTGACTTTTAATAAATAAATAAAAAAATGTTCTCTAAGTGAAAAAGGACTGATTTATGCAAATAAAACCTATATAATCTATTGCCACTATAGCAATTAATTATAAAAACACCAAATGTTTAGAAAAAAATAAAGTAGAAAGCGACGGAAAATGTTTGTTAAGCATTTCTGTCGCCTATGTTTAGAAAAAAATGTTTAGTGATATCATTCCTATTTTGTCATCAATAATCGACATATTTCTATGGTTGTATGTAATTCAATTATAAACAGACGTTTATTGTAAAATTAAGCTGCATTTTCAAAATAGGTATATTTTTAAAAAATAATTGTCAATATTTAGCTTTGGTTATTGTTTAATATTTTATAATAACATACATAAACTTATATAAAAATTTAACAACTACTTGTTTTATTTTGTTCAAACCAATTGACTAGTAGTCGCATATATTTTCATATAAAATACAAAAGACATTAATACTTTATATTATACAGATTGTTATCTACTAATTATTTTTATGAAAATAATATAAAAATAAATATTAATTATTACTAGTACCGTCAATGTTCAAAGTGAAGTGGTGGGGGATGGTGGCCTGGAGGGAGAGGACAACAACCAATGAGAAGGCCGGGAAGGAGACCGGTCCCCACCCTACCAGCCCCATCACCCCTTACTGCCGTCACGTAGCCACTTCACACTTCCCATTTCTTACTTCTTAGAGTAATATCTTCTCAGCTATCTTTAGTGCACAGTATCTAGAAACATCCTCATCCGCACATCATGGACCCTAGAATCAGACACGCTCAAATTAAATGTAAGTATTTAATTTATCCTATTTTGAATTATTCATCTTAAATAATTTAAAGTATCATTCATGTAAATTATCTCTCTATATTCTTGTGCTCATATCTCTTCTAATCACTAAGTAATGATTTAATTAAAAAAAAAACTCTTAAGTAACTTATATTTTGTTTACAGACTGTCCGGCTGCGATCAGGGAAAAAGTTAAGATTTGGGGAATGGCAAAAGCAATCGGCTTCGCTTTGGGAACACTTTCAAACAAACAACGAGGCCTCTTCATCCGAGAGATACAGAGATTGGAGAACAGGCAGCACTCAGAGTTATGCATCCAGTTCATGAAATTGGAGAATTACAAAATGGTGAGTACCTATTTATTATTTCTAATTTAGTGATTCGATGTTTCTTAATGTGTATTAGATTCCTAGAACTAAAATTATCTGTCGAATATTTTGATTGTTTTTGTTTTTTTTTAATGCTTTTACTATTGACTTCTGAAAATAATATTATATTTCTTTAGAAACGGGAAAGCAAACAAAAAAAAATTATTATACGTGAACACTTAAGATGCCAGTTTTTAAAATTAACGTTGGTTTGTTAATTATGCATGAGTAAAACCATTTAAAATTACTATCATTATTTGTAATCCCCTAAATATCACATTTTTAAATCGAGTAATTATAATATTTAACCACAAAAGTTTTTCTAAAACTGTTTATTTATTTTATTTTTTTCGACATGCAACAGCAGCTGATTTACAGTTAATCATAAATATGTAAATTTTAGATAAATTCCAAAACGCATGCCTACATCTTCGTGCTAAATATTTGGTTTTATATAGCTTAAAAAAATAGTAAAAGTTAAGAAAATATTTTTTAGCGTTTGATAAGAAAAATTTCTATGAACCTAAAAAAAAAAAAAAAAATAATTTATGTTTTACAATTTCAAAAACTGAAGAGAGATAACTAAAGTCTGTATCTCGATTGTTAATATAATGCATTCTAAATATTATTTTTTTTCAAAGAAATATTTAAAATGGCTAGGTTGATTTCTTAATACAAATTCGTAACAGATTTCTGATATATTTTTTTTTTTTTTCCGACGGAAATACTAAACTTTAAACATAGACAAATTTTCAGATATTACTAAAATCATCTATGTTTTAAAAAAATTAACTTTACATTGTTAGGATATTTTTGTTTTACATACCTAGTGTTTTAAAAAAAGGAAGCTTATTGCCCACAACTTAATTGCAAAATTTAAACTGCGTTTCGGTTAACTTATTATTTTAAAATATATTTATGTGTATATACACACACATACATATATATATATATATATATATATATATATATATATATATATATATATATATATATATAATATTATGTCTACGGGTCTTGAGCTTAGTCGATGAATAAGCAGAGGCGATTAGGCTGCGTTTCCAGAATTGAATGTTCTTATATTTATGGCTTAACTGTGGAAAAAAAAACTGTTGAAAAACTGAGAAATATACATATAATTATAAATATTATGCACTTAGATGTATTTTTGCTATACAAATTAAATCGCTAGAAAATGATGGATAAAAATAAGTTTTTTATTTTATTAAATTTAAAAAAGGCTTAAAATTGATTTTTGTTGTGAATTGACTTTACGCTTAGTAATCATGATAATTTCATATCATAGTGTCTTTGACTACTATTAATGAGGCATAAATTATTTTTAATTCGCATTGAATTCTACTTTTAAAAAATAATAATATAACACATAGATTTTTTACTCGAAAATATCGAAAACCGTATTTGAAGAGCTAATCATGTAGTTAAATTATTTTTATTCGACATCAAATCGCTTCCCACAGATGCAAGACAAAAAACGCTGCTCATTATGATACAATGGTTTATTATTTATAAATAATAATATCAGGGTATAACTTCTTATATAGGCTTACATAACTTAAAACTGTTAATAGGCAATCATGTAAATAGACAAAATTCCAATTTTTCTTCTTCTTTTTTTTTTTTTTCTTCGTGCTGTCCTCATTGTAATACTAAATACGATTTTTTTTTTTTAACATCTTAAAGGATATCAAAGTTATAGGCTTATTTATAGTTAAAATTTTCTTTCTGTTTTACATTTATTGTTTCTTAGTTGAAAAACCCTAATTTATTTTTTTCTATCTTAAAATATAACTTAATAATTAATAATTATATAATTAGTTATAAAATATAACTCAATATAATATAAATTGAATTAAATCATATTTGAAATTAATGCGCGGATATTTTAAAACTAATCGGCGGGTATCAACGTCTAGGTTTTAAGATCATCATTGAATGCCCTAGTATTTTGTGGGGAGTTTTAAAAATATCGTTAATGGTAGTTTCGGTGAAACAGACAACGGATTTTTTTTTACAATTCCTTAGCGTTTGACCTCAAATTTATATGTTTAATGGGGATTTTTATTATTATTATTTTTTGGATTAGTTCAAAGGTTCCTTACTGAAACAAAGAAACCAAAAGCTGCGGCGACAGATTTCCCATACTCACTTGACTATAGTTTTTGTCATCCTTAAATAGCGCGTCCTTAATACATTATTTTTCTTAGGAAGTTTTAAAAATTCAAACATCAAGGGCGATTACAGTGATTATAAAATTATGACTTATTTCAAACAACTCGATTCAACTATAGAAATTTTAAAAATATACGATCATTAGTTCCTAAACATCTAAAATTAGTGTGTTAATAGCGATTAATAGTTTGCGTGATGCTTGTTTAGTAATTTTAATAAATTTAAGTCTTCCCTAATATAATTCAAAAACAAATAAAAAAAAAAAAAAAAATGGATCGGAAAATCGTAAACCTCTTCTTTGAAACATATAAAATTATTTCTAAAACGTTTGATATCACATTAGCAAATGACAACCTGAAACGCGTATATGTATTTATATTACTAATTCTCTGCGCACAAAATTCCAATAGTTTCCTTTTACCTATCATCACTGTATATTCCCAATGTTCCTCAAATGTGGCTAAAATGAAGATAGCCAAGATATCTTTCACCTTAAACTGGACATTGACGGGCTATTTTGATGTTACTAATGGCTATTTTCATACCACCAAATTATCATGTGCTGTAATCAGATGCATATTTACATTAACCATTACTGAAATATTGTTGTAAATTTAATATATAAAAAAAAATCTTAATCAACCGAGTACATTTTATTTTACTGTATCCATGTGAGTCTAAGTCAATACAAATAAATACAGTTGGAATGCTGAGTAAAAACAAAAAGTTATTCATGTCTTTTTATATATAGATATATATTTTTTTTTTTTTTGCAATCCATCACATAGATGTAGCTCATCCAATAAATACAAATTACCGTTCTGCTATATATCGCGAAACAAAGAAAAAAAATTCCTTTAGTTCAGTCTTGATCTAATTATTATTTCAACCGTTACTCTTGGACTATTTATTACAAAAAGATTTTAATATATATTGTTTTCCCTTTCAGAATAGTGAATTATACAATTCGCCAGAAAACGAGGATTACTATGCACCACCGACCTACGCTGATGCTCTGTTGGAATACGTCAATTCTTTGCCCATGTCGGCGAGGGAACAATTTCTTAAGAAGGTTATGTCTATCATAGATGGTATTAAAAATCAAGGGCGATTTTAATATTAATATATTAAAGATATGTGGGACGTTGTGTATATACTTTTAATGATAATAGTTGTAAGATATAAATTGTAAATATTATATAAATTGTACACTGTTCAATTAGGTAGCATACTGGTATTAGTATTGTATAAAATCGTATAGTTTGGTATAAGAGAAAATTATACTTGTACATATATTATGGAAACATCTGTAATTATTTAATATTTTTAAATTATCACACATGTCATTTAATTTAACTGTATATTGATATTGTAGTTTTGTAAAAATAATTATTAAGCCATCGCAATGTATTTTTTATATTTATATAAGTTTAAAATATACAAAAATCTTAAATAAAACTGGATTTTTATTAAATTCCTTAATGTTTTCCTTGTAATATAGGTCTACATATATGTAATATACGTGTGTGTCGAAGAAATGAGAAAATATCATGAAATAGCTTTTTTGTGAACCAAGTAATCTATTAATTCAAAAAGTTGAGATGATACTTGGTATACAAATTATTAGGTTAGGTTAGGTAGAGTTTTTATGGACACTAAACTGCTGAGGTCTTCAGTGTCCTTTATATATTTCTTTTTCTTCTACAACTTCTTACAAATATCGATCTTTTTTAGGATATCGTTCGTTGTCCCTAATTTAATGGTGTTATCTCCAAGTAACTCTTCAGTACTTCTTTCTATTTTTCTTCTTAGAAATGATTTCGGAATAACGGACATTCCTCTAGGATATGGACGGTCGTCAACTTCACATCACATAATTCACATTTCGGTGGTGTAGTTCTTTTTATTAAGAATTCCTGTGTTAGCCGTGTATGCCCGATTTGCAAACTAGTAATTACTACTTCTTCCCTCCTGTTGCTGCGATCAGAGCTATGCCATACTTTGGTTATCTTTTTGATGCTTTTTAACTTATTAGATTCTTCTGAATCCTCAATATGGTCCCAGATATTTGCAGCTTGGGTCTTAGAAAGCTGCTAATGTCGGATGGGGTGTGAACATTAATCTCTTCTAGAGTCCATGAGATTGCTGCTTGATCAGCGATTTCTTTTCTCTGACCCCCACATGAGATGGGATCCAAACAATTACTAATTTTTTCTCAAAGTCGTTAATCATTAATTAGTATTGTTGACATTTTTTTATCACTGGGTCAGTTGAGTACATATCACCAAGTGCAAATTATTAGTTATTATAGAAACGTAAATAAATTGGTAGTACATTTTTAATAAATTTGAAAGATAAAAATATGTTTTAACTTTATCAGAGGTGTTGTAATGCAGAGATTTACTTGTAGACTTAGAGGTTTCTATTAAGGCATTTATCTTATATTAGAAAAACACGCTTCTGTCAAACAGGTAATTATTTCATGATCAATTGTATATTAATAAATGTGGACATGATTGAAGAAAGTTATCAATGGCTAAATAATTGGTTCCCAATTCTTCCCATAATGTTTACTATAAACCAATAATTGTTTGGAGTCTACGTTTCGGGGGCGTTGCCCATTATATAGGTATCCATTTACTCATATTTTGTCAATTATTAAATACATGAAAATCATTGAATATTTCATGCATTTATAGAAAGGGCATCCGAAAAACTGTTATCCTCCTCCCAGAATCCAGTATAATTTCTTTCATACCATGACCTCATCCAGATTTCTTATAACATTCCAACTCCTAAAATTCCCCCAAAACAACTACCCTGGCGAAATCTTGACTCCCTATCCTCTGATAAATTGGCTCTTTTTTTTTACTCATTATCCAAAGCCCTAGAACCTATCATTACCTTTTCGTCAATCAACGAGATGGTGGAATGCCTCTCTACGAACCTCCTTATATTTCTAAATACCCATGCTCCACTAAAGACCTCAACCTTTAAACGTCCCGCTGCACCATGGATCACTCCTGAAATAAGAGAGTTGATGAGGAGAAGAGATGCCGCCAGGAGACGATTTAGGCCCACACGAGCCCCAGATGATTTCTCCATGTTTCAGTCTCTAAGAAACCTTGCTCAGTCTTCCATTCGCCGTACTAAAGCGCATTTTTTACATAATTCCTTATCCCGAGCAAACAACCCTAAGACCAAATGGAAACTACTCAGAAACTATCTATTATAAAATTCCAAATCCTCTTTATGTTTCCATTTCTCCCGAAGAACTAAATTCCTACTTCGCAGAACCAATTCCTATACCCATAGTACTCATTACTCTTTACCACAGACATCCTTCAATCGGAAAATTTCTATTTTTCGGATATATCTCCTGAAGTATTGCTCTCCTCCATTCTTAAGTCCAGAACGAACGATAATGGACCCGACCAAATCCCTGAGAAATTAATTGAATTGTGTCTTCCTGTCATCTTTCCTGCCCTTCTACATGTTTATAATGTTTCTCTTCAAAAATCTATTTTCCCAACAGCCTGGAAAAAAGTCACCGTACGTCCACTGAATAAAGTTCCTAATCCCGCCGCAGTCTCCGATTTTAGACCTATCTCTATACTACCCAATCTATCCGAACCGCTTGATAGAATTGTTCACTCACAGCTCAACAACTTTCTTGAGGAAAAAAACCTTCTCTAAATCCATTACAATCCGGTTTCCGATCCCAATATTCTACTCAATCTGTATTGTTAAAAATTACCCAAGACCTACAATCCTCAATAGACCAAAAAAAGTCACTTTTTTGATCCCCTTCGATTTCTTAAAAGCATTTGATTCAGTTAATCATAACATCCTTCTTTCCAAACTCCAAAACCTTTAAATATCAAACAGCGTTCTAAAATAGTTTGCTTCTTTTTTATCCTATCGATCTCAAACTGTCATCATACCAAATGAACCTTCTTCCTCCTCCATCACGTTAACGCGTGGTGTTCTCCTCATTCTCACCAACTCTTTTTTTCATTAACATTAATGATCTCCCTGACTGCATCCGCCACTCACAATACCACCTATATGCAGATGATCTTCAAATCTATCTTTCTTTCCATCCTTCCAAAATGCTAAAGGCAATCCAAAAACTACAACAAGATATTGACAATATCAATGCATGTTCTACGACAAATGATTTGAAGTTGAATGCAGGAAAAACCAAAACCATTCTCATCGGTTCCAAGAACCTTGTAAATTCTCTTCTATATTATCCACTCATTTACCTCAATAACATACCTATCCACTTCCACACCTCTTTAAGAAATCTTGGAGTTATTATTGATCAGAACCTATCTTGGAGTAATCATATTTCTCAAATCACTCGAAAATCCATCGCTATCCTAAAACATTTTCTAAGATTTCTTGACTCTATCCCACCTACAACCCTTATGCTACTCGTCTCTTTGCTCATTTTCCCCCAGTTTGACTACGGTTGCCTCCTATATGGCAGGCTGTCTGAGAAATTCGATATGAGACTCAAAAGACTTATAAATTGTTTCATTAGATTCACGTGTGGAATCCCCAGGCGCTCCCATGTTTCTAGAAGGTATACCGAGTTGAATTGGCTTTCATTTCATTTCATTTCATTATCTGTATAAAGTAAATCATCAAGTATTAAATAAGCTTTAATTTGAGTAGTAGAAGGCATTTGTAACCCATGTAACCATTGCACTGACATTATGTCGATGAGTATTAGATCTACGGATTTTTATAACTACTAAATCAAAGCTAATTTTATGCCTCGTAACGTAGTTTATTACCATTATATTGTTAGGCCGTTCCCATGATATGAACCAAATTAATGACAAAAATAAGAAGGTTCTTAGTTTCCGTTTTATTTTGTAAGAATCATATCTCTATAACTATTAGTGATACAGATGTGTTTCACAACTCGAATTGAAGGTGATTTAGTTTTTAAAACAATTATCCTCATATGGTGAGTTGTTACTATAACAATGTTAGAAAAAAGTGATATTTCATGGTATTCCGAATTTGAATGGCCGCTATTCGTAATCCACCCGTTTTGTGTTGGCATTCATGTATTTTTTCTTTACCATGATAGATGCTTTGCAAAAAACATACTTAAAAATTGGGTGACATTGGTTGAATTTATCGTAGCTGGCTCAAGGACTATTACAATTTGTGGCCGTCAGTGAGTTCTGAATACGTGCAAAAAGTATTCTTAAAATAATTATCGTTGAAAGCAGAAAACACTCACATACAATAATCATTTCAATAAAAAATTGTAAGGCTCAAAATCTCCTTGGTACGTAAGTCACAAAACCCAACAAACTGATTTGAAATGTACAACAATCGATTAACATTTTCAAACTCTAAGAAGCTGAAAGGAACTAAATACATACAAGTGATTACTTAAAGTCTTAATAAACTTACAGTATCAGATTTATAGTTCTGAAAAAAACTAAACAACTAACATACAGATTTAATCATTTTAGTAGAAACGTTAAAGGCACGTAAACATAAAATTCTGGTATTTGACATAAAACATTCTGGTTACTGACATAAAACAAAAACAAGCATCTACACATTGTTAAAATATTAAAAAAAAAAAAAAAAAAAAAAAAAAGAGACTAACCCCCGATTATTTCTACCTACGATGATTTCTACAGTCGACTATACATCATCAATAATAATTAGCATTTTTACAGCAATTTCACAGATACGACTGTACACTTAGAATTTAAATGCCAATAGCTGGAATTTCAATTAGAAGACTGAAAGAAGTATGGGTGAGAGACCATTACAAAATTAATTCACAGGAAGTTTACTCCGAGGATATTTTCTTTTCCTTGTTAATCAAATTTTCTCCAGCACATTTTCTGATTTTTGGACGTATTCCTAACGAGTCTAAGTCATAATAGATGAAGATAAACAGAAGATGTGTTTTAGAATTTTTACGAATTATGATGGACTAAAAAAAAAATTTAAATTATCTTTGCCAGTTTTCGCTTTTAACATACATGCTATGTTATTTTGAAAAAGGCTGCTTTTTCCTAAGGCAGCGGTAGTACCTTCAAAAACTAGCTTACTTGATATATTTAATCCAGATATAAACTATATTTAATGATACAACTGGATTTCCTTTCCAAATGTATCGTGTTTACCAATCCAATAGGTGAGATGCAGGGTAAGATTAAAATAAACAAGATTGAATTAATGCATTATTATAATTATTTACATATACATATCCATTATATTAATACATTGGTTAGAGCTTTGATTGAGAATACTGAGGGACATCACTACTACCTGTGTCTTACAATATTACAAAAAGAAATACGTTTACAACACTTTTTCGGCTGGCGAATGTGGAATCTTATGCACCTCTTCTAGGCTTCATCTTCCAGCTACTCTCTCTGACCTCCGACAGACATCGCTTCTTCTTGAGGATGGAACTCTGACTTTTTCAAATCTTCTCCTCACGGTCGTCATCTCAGACGAGGCTGATATGGGAATTGCCCCAAGCTGATAATCCTTTGTCCTAAGGTCTAAAAACTTTCCCGAGGTATCGCTGGGGGCCTCAATGGATTTAGGTATACGGCATTTGAACTTTTGCCGACAAAGGCTTATTAACATTTTTTAAATACATATAATAGTTATCTAATAAAGAATTTCCATCCCTCCGAATTCTCAATAAATTACAATGTGTGGCTACATCTCACACATAAGAGATCATCCAGACAACACGTCTCACGCTGGCTCATCTATCCTTATTTACAAATCCATACCTCACTCCCTATTTCCTTTCACTCCAACTGACAACACTCAGTCCACCTCTATCACCTTAACCTCCTGCCCTTACAGCCTTACAATCTCAGCTGTATATTGCCCACCTGGTAATACCTTTTCCTACAATGATCTCCATTCCTTATTCAGAACCTTTGTCCGCGTTTCATTGCTGGTTGAGATTACAACCCAAAGACCAACGGTGGGGATGTCGAACATCCAACACTCGCGGCAGGATTCTTTCCCAAGTCACATCCTCTAATAGCTTTTCCAGCCTATCACCCAAAGATCCTACATTCTGGCCCACATCCCATAAAAAACGCCCTGATATTCTTGACATATTTATCACTTCCCAAATTCCCACAACCGAATCTCCAATTACATCCTAAGAGGACCTCTCCTCAGATCATAGCCCTGTTCTGCTTCTCATGAATTCGAATCCTATTCTCAAACCCTCTCCTCCTTCATTGATTAAAGGGCGTGTAGATTGGAATAATATCTGAAACCATCTAGAAAACAAACTCGTCTTGAAAGTACCATGTAAAACTTGACAAGACATAGACTCTGCCATTGAAAACCTAACAAAATCAATAAAGACTGCCATAAATAACAATACATCTGTCACTACAATCAGAACTTTTAATGAATGCAACTTACCGAATAACATTCGTCTCTTGCTTACTGCAAAGCGAAAAGCAAGAGCTAAGTGACATAGAATATGATATCCTTCTGACAAAATGCACTACAATAACTGGCCAACAAACTAAAAACCGAAATAAGACAATTCAAAACCCGCAGACCATTACTGAAAACTTGAATACGTCCTGATCAATATGGATTACCACTGCAAAGCTACTAAAATTCTAAATTTTTAATCCTTCTCTTCTAACTGAATCCTAGAGATGGACAAGATCCGACAAAGAAAAATTGCAGAACACCTTTCCCAAACGTTTAACCCGCATCCTGATATCCGTAACCGAATCCATATCGAACACGTCGAAGCAGAACCGTTTCTCTCCAAATTCCTCCTCCTCCTAAAGCATTCTAGCCAACAAAAATTATCAGCATCATTAAGCAATTACTGTCCAAAAAAAGCACTGGCCACGACCTCATTACGTCCTGTATCCTAAAACAGCTCCCTAGAAAAGCCGTACTCTTTCTTTCTAGGTATATAGTGCCACACTCCGTTCCACCTACTTTCCCATTCCATGGAAACTGTCCATTATCACAATGGTATCAAGACCCAAAAAGCCACAAGGAAATCCATCATGGGCAAAATTCTAGAAAAACTCCTAAAACGTTTATATGTAATCCTAGTTTTCAACCACGTGATTCCTAACCACGAGTTTGGATTTCGCATCCCATTCTACTATACAGCCATGTCACCATGTGGTGGGTATCATTTTAGAATATCTGAGTATCATCATATTGTCTGAAATAATTTTTTTGTGCCATCCGTTATTCGATAACTTAGACATTTGATTATCAAAACGGGGAAAATATAAAAGAACAATAGGAAAGGCACTACCCTTGATCTACAACCTCAACTTAACAAAAAAAATTGGTAATTGTAGTTTTTATAGTAACTAGTCATGTTTATTGTGATTTTAAATAGAAATATATACTTTCACATACCTATATATGAATCATAAAGTAAAAAAAGTATTGTGATTCTAACAATTTTCGAATCCCAGTTTTCGACGGAAATCCACGTTTTAGGGTCCCTTGATTCCAAGTGACAATGACCGTTCGAAAAAGGCCGAGTGTGTTATGGTAAGTTGTATTATACTGAAATTTTATATTTTAAAAGCGTTTATGTCTAAGGTGTAACAGCAACTTTTTAACCAATATTGGCTAACAGGATGTGCATATTTTGCACCGTATTGCATTTTATCGAAAAAGGCTCCATCAACAGCTGATGAAACTCGCTATATTCATGTGAAATTGAATGGGCTTTAAAATAATGAGGTTTTATTCTGATTAAAATAGTCTCACAGGGCTTAAATTCCAATATTTCAACATTTCTTCCTCTAAATTACCTTTGCTTTTGTTGATTTTATAAAAATAATATTATCACCTTTTTAGCATTGATAAAAGACTGAAAAATATATAAGTTAAACGAATTTTATATCTAACTAATGGAGATTAGAGGAAACATATTTGTCTATGTGGTTTTCAGTTTTTTGGACATAAGAAAAGTAATATAGACATATGATTTACTGTTGGAAAGCTCAATATTTATGAAAATATGTTATCTTATACAAAAATATATGTATAAGTTAACACAGTGATAAAAAACAGATAAAATTAATTGATTGTCTTAGATAATAACATAATAAATTATTTAATAAAGCACATTTTTCAATAGAACCTTAATGTACTTAATTATTTAACAATGTATTTTCATTTGTATATGTATTAAAAAATTCTGAAATTTATTTTAACAAAGTAGCTAGTGAAGGTCGTGTGTTGCGCCTACCAATTTGTTTAGAATATGTGAACGCAATTGGTCAAGTAAACATGATTTAGTAATCACAGAGAGCATAAAATAGAAATACTAAAAAACGCTAGTAACTTATTTTACAACCGAATAAATATAGAGACGTCGAAGAAGATGAAATAAGATGTTTAATAACTTTTCGACAAAAAGGTACAATAGAATATTTCTTACCAAATTGATTTTTTGACATATCGGTGATGATAATATGTGAACCGTATTGATCAAATAAATATGATTGATTTTTATAATCTTGGGAAATTTTGTTCTAAAATACTTTTAAATATACCATTATAGTTATAGAAACATAATTTTCATTTCAAAAATATCCAAACTCAAGAAAAATTTATACAAAGCAGGTAATGCTAAACCCAAAATTAAGGTACTTATGAACCCGTTCCGACTGTACCTGAGGACTGAAAGGATGCTAACTTTTATTGCTTACTTTTAGGCTTCAACTGGGTTGTAAAACTTGCTAAGCTAAACCCAGAACTTTTCCTTTCTTTTGAAGTTTCCTAAATAACGGGCTGAGGCTTTAACTGCAATAAACCTTTCATATTTAGTAACACTATTTATGGCTTAGGGAAAGTTGTCTGCTTTCTTGAAGTACAACTATAATTTCCACAAATCCTTTTCAATTTTAAAAGAATTTCATTACCCAGAAGAAAAAAAAATCTATCCTATCTGATTTTAGCCTACTGTGTTTGATATTAACCCAGCTTTTCACTCTATTTTTAGATATTATCTTTTAAATATTTATAAAATGACTATCTGCCTAGTTCGAATACTATATAAATAAATAAAAATGTTTTAATTATAGATATTTTTGCCAAAAGTACAATTGCAAATTTAATTTCTAAAAAGTATATAAATGTGAGTAAATATTTCTGCACAAACATCATGAAGAATAAAAGTCTTCTAAATGACAACCTACCTGATTTTTTTAAATAAATAAAAACTCCTTTACAATGAAATACATTTACTTTGATAAATAGAGTTAAAAAGAAAAAAAGTAATAAAATAATCTAACAAAACAAATTAATTTAAAGGCTATGGGGGACTGAAATGTAATCAAATATCTCTAATTGAAATTAATGAATTTTCTAAAGTTGATTAGCAGTTTTTGATTGAGACAGATAAATACAAGAAAAGTGTGATCAAAGGATGTTGAGATTGAAAATCAGAGGTGAAAAAAACAGCGAACAAGGGTTGTGCTAATTTATTTTGATATAATAAAAAAATAAGATACGAACAATGGGTATAGATATTAAAAATTAAATTAAATTAACCTATTAAGTGTTATGTATTATTTCAAAATCTGCAAGTTTCTATATGATGGTTCCAATCCAGTTCCAAATTATACACGAACTATATCCTTTACTTCATTCTGTATATACTGTTTTCGATTTATTCAAAGACCAGTACAAGGTTTTTTGTTAGGAAGAGAAACTAAATTCCTTTAATTTCTTTTTACGTTCATTTGTATGAAATATATATTAAGGGAGAGTATTGCGGTCGTCCAAATAACCAAGTCCCGCAAAAAGGTCTGTGTGTGTTAACTCCCGGGCGGAAACGAAAATTCCTACGAAACTGAAATTTCATATTAAAGACAACTATAAGACCTAGATGTTACAGAATCTTTTTCATCAAAATCAGCTGATCGAAAGATCTACATTATACAATGAATTTTGCACCTTTTCACGATTTTCTAAAAAACCGCTTTATCATGTTAAATATAGGAAAATTTTCTGATTCCTGTATTCGAAGGAAATACACGTTTTAGGGTTTCCTGAGTCCAAATAACCAAGAACTGAAAAAAGGTCTGTGTGTGTGTGGTAAGTATAGCGCAAAAACAAAAGGTCGTACAAAAATGAAATTTTATATTTAAGACAACTATACGCCCGACATGTGACAGCAGCCTTTTCATCAAAATCGGCTAACCAAAAGAGCCACTTTATACTATCACTTTTGTAATGTTTTACGTTTTTCTCAAAAACAGCTCTAACGATTTTAATTGAGCTCCCTATATCGATGTAAAATTTTATGGGCTTTAGTATCATGTAGATTTCATTCTAATTGAAATAGTACGACAGGACTTAAATGCCGATATTTCAAATTTTCTTCTACCATTAAGTATTTAAGTACCTTTAAATCAGTAGATTCTATGAAAATAACCATATGATCTTGTTATTATTGATAATGAACAGCTAAATATGAAACTTGAAAAACAACTAAAGGATACATCTAAAAAAATATTTTGTTAATGAATTTTTTTGTTTTTGAACATAAGAACAGTAATATAGATGTATAATATACTGTTGGAAAGCTAAAGATTTTAGAAAAAAATATTACCTGATACACATCTGATATTTTATATAGCTACATTTTTCGGCAAATCAGGCCCGAAATCTTGACCTATTATGAAAAGTATATAGTTAGAAAAATAACAACTTTACTTCTCAACTTACCATTTTTTTAATAAACACACCTTTCTGCCTATTCATATAATTCCATCATTTCGAATAATTTTTTGTCATATATGTACTTGGTATGGACTTTGACATATTTATGTTAAATAGGACAAAAAATATAATATGAAACATACTTCTAGTTTCTCTATTAAAATAGAATACTAACTTATATTCTATAATTGAGGCGTTGATTTCCAAAAGGTACTATATCCATTCTAGGAAATTTTACAGGAAGCGCGAAAATCTCTCATTACTATATTATTAAACTAGCTAATTTGGGTCTTTTTGCCTTAAAATTTAGAATTAATTATTTTACTATAATAATAACATCATATTAAGTTATGAAATGAATTTTTTTAGAATGATTTGGAACGAAAATAAATGCGTAATTAGTACTTTTAGAAAATGACCGCATTTCTAAATCGCGTTTTTTAAGGACTTGAGAATTCATTAGATAACATCAAATAGAATATTTAGATAAAACTGAATGATGAGAATACAAATATGTAAAAAAATCGATTTCGTAAAAAATGTCCTTTAGTACCTTTTGGAAATCAACGTCTCAATTGTTGATTTCGCCGACCGACATTGTTCTCTTAATATCACGTCTAAAGCAATTGAACAATATTACTGATATTGCGCAACATATTTGTTTTATTTTAATTTTATTTATTTTGAAACTTGAAACCTCACAGATTCGTGTGGTGGCTTTACGTTTTTCTTTCTTGATCGATTATAATCTTTAAAAAATAAACTAAAAGCATTTATATTGGAATGGTTTTTCTCCTTTCTTGTAATGATTTTTTTTTACATGAAACCCTCATACTATGTTTATATTCAAAAAAGTTATGTATCTATTTAAAATCATACTTAAATTTTTTATATTATTACTCATAAACCTTAAATCTTAAAAAAAATATTAATTAGATCTTTGGATGATGGCCATTGTCTCTGTTGCAATTGACAAAAATTAACAAAATTTTGAGTAATTTTCTTTGGATAATTAACTGAAAATATAATAAACGAAACTATAGCTCAACTAAACCCAACTCGTAATTTTAAAATAAAAGCGAGGTTATAAAAAAAATCATAGAATCGTACCCAGTACATTTCTATATATCAAAAGTCCAATAATTCTCTGAAAGATTAGCACATACCTGATTAAAAATAGACAAAAATTGACTGATACAGACGAAAACGTTTGATGAACGATGTTTTTACTTTTTGGTCAAAAAATAAACAAAACGAACGAACGCTTCACTCGCTCATCCAGCCGTCACTAGCGATCGCGTGGTGATTTTCCCTTCTACGACTCTTTCTTTCCGCCATAAGATGCCTAAGCGCTCGGTGAATAGTTTGCGAGATAATTCAATTACCCAACTTTTTCTATGCTCAACTATTCCCACTCTACCCTATTATAAACCGAATAATGGTTCCCGGCATGTGCGATGTCAAAAACTCGTTAATGATCATTCTTCTAAATAAACCTGAATAGGCAAAATTTAGGACTCCCGTTGTAACATCATCCGATTAGCAGCAAAAGCATAATGTGACTTTTAATAAATAAACAAACCATTTTTCTCTATGTAAAAAATGACTGAGTTATGTAAATAAAACTATATAATCGATAGCCACTTTAGCAATTAAGTAAAAAAATATGAAATGTTTAGAAAAAAGAGTCGAAAACAACAAAAATATTTTTTAAGGATCTTTATCGCCTTTTTAAAAAATGTTTATTAATATTATTTCTATATTGTCATATATAATGGACATATTTCTATAATTGTATGTAATTCAATTATTAAAAAGATAATGTCCTTTGTAAAATTCAGCTGCATATTCAAAATCTGTTATTTAAACCTAATTGGCAATGTTTAGCTTTGGTTAGTGTCTAATATTTTATAATAACAATTATATTTTCTGTATATATTGTATGAATGTGGTCTCATATCACTATTACTATTGTTCTATTTTGTAAAAAATTGTAGTATATCTCAATAAATAAATAAATTTTACTTTTTATTATTTATAATTTTATTTAATTATTAATATTTATACAATATACAATCTGTCCAATTCAGGACATTTTTAATAGTGATAAAGTACAACATTCATACTACATTCACACGATATATACAAAACTATAAATAAATTTCACTTTAATAACATTTATACATTTTATTTAAAATTATTAAATATTTAACAACTACTTGTTTTATTTTGCCAAAACAAGAAAAATTGACCACTCTTCGTAATATATATTTTTTATTAAATATAAAAGACGGAAATCCCTTTTATTATACTGAGTGATATCTAATAATTATTTTTATGAAAATAATATGAAAATAAATATTAAATTTTTACTAGACCGACAATGTTCAAGGTGAAGTGGTGGGGGAAGGATGGCCTGGAGGGTGGACGACAGCAATGGGAAGGCTGGGAAGGAGACCGGACCCCCACCTTTAGCCCCACTATCCCTTACTGCCCTCTATAGAACCACATCTCATTTCTGAATCCTTACTTCTTAGAGTAACATCTTCTCAGCTATCTTCAGTGCAGCATATCTAAAACCTCTTCGTCCGCACATCATGGCTCCCGAATCAGACACGCTCAAATTAAATGTAAGTATTTAGTTTTTTCCATTTCGACTTATTATCTTAATCATTTTAAGTAGCATTCATGTAAACTATCTCTCTTTAAATTCTTGTGCCATATCTGTTATAATCACTAAATAATTAATTAGCCAAAAAAAATCTTTAATTATATTTTGTTTACAGACTGTCCGGCTGCGATCAAGGAAAAAGTTAAGATTTGGGGTATGGCAAAAGCAATCGGCTTCGCTTTGGGAACTCTTTCAAACAAACAACGAGGCCTCTTTTATCCGAGAAATGCAGAGATTGGAGAACAGGCAGCACTCAGAGTTATGCATTCCCGTTCATGAAATTGGAGAATCACAAAATGGTGGTACCTATTGATTTATTTCTAGTTTAGTGATTAATCGTTTTCAATTGTGTATTGGTGCCGAGAACAAGTGCGAAATTATCTGTCAAATATTTTCATAGTTTTTTTTTTAACGGTCTAATATTGCCTTAGGAAAATATCTTATATTTCATTAAAACGGAAACTAAAGAAAAAAAAATATTCATTATTATATATTATAGAACACTTAAGATGCCAGTTTTCAAAATTGACGGTTGCTTAATTATGCACAACTAAAAACATTTCAAATTATAATCATCCCTAAATATCAAATTAAATCGAGTAATTATAATATTTAACCACAAAAGTTTTTTAACACTGTTTATTTATTTTTTTCGACACTTAACAGCAGCTAATTTACAGTTCATCATAAATATGTAAATTTTAGATAATTCCAAAACGCATGCCTACTTTTTTCTTCTTGCTAAATATTTGGTTTTATATACATTAAAAAAAAATTAAAAGTAAACAAAATATTTTTTAGCGTTTGATAAGAAAAATTTCTATGAACCTATCGTGGAAAAAAATAATTTATGTTTTACAATTTTAAAGACTGAAGAGATATAACTAAATTCTGTATCTCGATTGTTAATATAAAGCATACTAAATAATTTTTTTTTCAAAGAAATATTAAAAATGGCTAGGTTGATTCCTTAATAAAAACTCGTTTACAGATTTTTGATAATTTTTTTCCAACGGAAATACTAAACTTTGAACATTGATATATTTTCAGATATTCTTAAAATAATCTATATTTTTAAAAAATTAATTTTATTGTGTTTGTTTTACTAACCTAGTGTTTAAAAAAAAGGAGCTTATTGACCACAACTTAATTGCTTAATTTATACTGCGTTTCGGTTAACTTATTATTTTAAAGGAAATTGAACATACAACAATACATTCATATTACTAACACAACTAAACAAATATATTTGTGTGTATACACACACACACATATATATATAAGATGTCTACGGGTCGTCAGGTTAGTCGATGAATAAGCAGTGGCGATTTAGGCTACGTTTCGAGAATTGAATGTTCTAATATTTATGGCATAACAGTAAAAAAACTGAGAAATAAATATAAAATTATAAATATTATGTACTTGGATGTATTTTTGGTATAAAAATTAAATCGCAAGAAAATTATAGGTAAAAATGAGTTTTTTATTTTACTAAATTTAAAAAAAGACTTTAAATGTATTTTTGTTGTGAATTGACTGTACGCTTAGTAATCATGATAATTTCATATTATATTGTCTTTGACTACTATTAATCAGGCATAAATTATTTTTAATTCACATTGAATTCTACTTTTAAAAAAAATAAAATAACACAAAGATTTTTTACCCGAAAATATCGAAAACCGTATTTGAAGAGCTAAACATGTGGTTAAATTATTTTTATTCGACATCAAATCGCTTCCCACAGGTGCAAGACAAAAAACGCTGTTTATTATTTATAAATAATAATATCAGGGTATAACTTCTTATATAGGCTTACATAACTTTAAACTGTTAATAGGCAATAATGTAAATAGGCAAGATTTTAATTTTTATTCTTTCTTTTTTTTTTCTCTGTCCTCATTGTAATACTAAATACGATTTTTTTTAAACATCTTAAAGAATATCAAAGTTATAGGCTAATATTTAGTTAAATTTCAAATTTTCTTTCTGTTTTACAATTATTGTTTCTTGGTTGAAAAACCCTAACTTATTTTTTTCTATCTTAAAATATAACTTAAATTGAATTAAATCATATTTGATCTGGAGTCATTTTGAAATTAATGCGCGGATATTTTAAAACTAATCGGCGGGTATCAATGTCTAGGGGTTAAGATCATCATTGAATGTTCTAGTATTTTGTGGGGAGTTTTAAAAATATCGTTAATGGTAGTTTCGGAGACTCAAAAAACTCGATTCAACTATAGAAATTTTAAAAATATACGATCATTAGTTTCTAAACATCTAAAATTAGTGTGTTAATAGCGATTAATAGTTTGCGTGATGCTTGTTTAGTAATTTTAATAAATTTAAGCCTTCCCTAATATAATTAAAAAAAAAAAAAAAAAAAAAAAAATGGATCGGAAAATCGTAAATAACCTCTTCTTTGAAACATATAAAATTATTTCTAAAACGTTTGATATCACATTAGCTAATGACAGCCTGAAACGCGTATATGTATTTTAATTCCTAATTCTCTGCGCACAAAATTCCAATAGTTTCCTTTTACCTATCATCACTGTATATTCCCAATGTTCCTCAAATGTGGCTAAAATGAAGATAGCCAAGATATCTTTCACCTTAAACTAGACATTGACTCAATAATAATGGATATTTTCATACCAACAAATTAGCATGTGCTGTAATCAGAGTTGCATATTTACTTTTACCGTTAATAAAATATTATTGTAAATTTAATTTTTTTAAAATATTAAATAATAATTAACAGAGTACATTTTATTTGGTTGTACCCATTGTAAGACTTATTCTAAACAAATAAATACAGTTCGAGTGCTTAGTACAGATAAAAAGTTATTGGCTTTTAATAGTTTGTTTTTGCAATCCATCTCATAGATGTAGCTCATCCCATAAATACTAATTACCTTTCCACTATATATAGCGTGTATATCATTATTAAAAAAAAAAAAAGTATTTCATAATAACCTGATGAGAGTTTACCCTTAAATTTATTGTCTTCTCCCCCAAAAAAAGAAAACAACAACAAAGAATAAAAATTTCTTTAGTTTAGTATTGATCTAATTATCATTTCAACCGTTACTTTTGGACTATTTATTACAAAAAGATTTTAATATATATATTTTTTTCCTTTCAGAACAGTGACTTATACAATTCGCCAGATAACGAGGATTACTACGCCCCATCGACCTACGCTGATGCTCTGTTGGAATACGTCAATTCTTTGCCCACGTCGAAGAGGGAACAATTTCTTAAGAAGATTATGTCTATCATAGATGGTATTAAAAATTAAGTGCGATTTTAATATTAATATATTGAAGATATGCTGGACGTTGTGTATATACCTCCAATAGTTGTAAGATATAAATTGTAAATATTATATAAATTGTACACTGTTCAATTAGGTAGCATACTGGTATTAGTATTGTATAAAATCGTATAGTTTGGTATAGAAGTAAATTATACTTGTAAATTTATTAAGGAAACATCTGTAATTATTTAAGAATTTTTAAATTATCACACATGTCATTTGATTTAACTTTTTATTAATAATGTAGATTTGTAGATATACCTATAAAAATAATTATTAAGCCATCGCAATGTATTTTTTATATTTATATAAGTTTAAAATATATAAAAAATCTTAAATAAAGATGGATTTTTAATTAATTCCTTAATTTTTTTCTTGTAATATAGGTCTACATATATGTAATATATGTGTGTGGCGATGAAATGAGAAAATATCATGAAATAGCATTTTATGTACCAAATAATCTATTAATTCAAAAAGTTGAGATGATACTTGGTATACAAATTATTAGGTTAGTTTAGGTAGAGTTTTTATGGACACTCAACTGCCGAGGTCTTCAGTGTCCTTTATATATTTCTTTTTCTTCTACAACTTTCTAAAAATATCGCTCTTTTTTAGGATATCGTTCGTTTTCCCTAATTTAATGGTGTTATCTCAAAGTAACTCTTCAATACTTCATTCTTTTTTTGCTTCTTAGAAATGATTTCGGTATAACGGACATTTCTCTAGGATATGGACGGTTGTCAACTTCACATCACATAAATCACATTTCGGTGGTGTAGTTATTTTTGTTAAGAATTCATTTGTTAGCCGTGTATGCCCGATTCGCATTCTAGGAATCACTACTTCTTTCCTCCTGTTGCTTCGATCTGAGCTATGCCATGCTTTGAAAGTACCATGTAAAACTAGACAAGACATAGACATAAAACCTAACAACGCTAACAAAGACTGCCATAAATACCAATACATCCGTCACTACAATCAGAAATTCTCATGAATCCAACTTACCGAACCACATTCGTCTCTTGCTTACTGAAAAGCGAAAGCAAGAGCTAAGTGACTAGAATAAGATATCCTTCTGACAAAAAGCAATACAACAACTGACCAACAAACTAAAAACCGAAATAAGACAATTCAAAATTTAAAACCTGCAGACCCTTACTGAAAACTTGAATACGACTGGATCATTATGGATTACCACTGCAAAGCTACTAGAATTCAAAACCTTTAATCCTTCTCTTCTAACTGAATCCCAGAGATGGTCCGACAAATAAAAATTCCAGAAATCGCAGAACACCTTTCCCAAAGGTTTAACCCGCATCCTGATATCCATAACCCAAACCATATCGAACATGTCGAAGCAGAACCGTTTCTCTCCAAATGTCTCTTCCTCCTAAAGCATTCCACCCAACAGAAATTATCAGCATCATATTGTAAAAAAAAAGCACCTGGCCCCGACCTCATTACATCCCTTATCCTAAAACAGCTCCCTAGAATAGCCATACTCTTTTTTACCTAGGTATATAATGCCACACTCCGTTCCACCTACTAACCCGTTCCATGGAAACTGTCCATTATCAGAATGGTACCAAAACCCAAAAAGGCACAAGGAAATCCATCTTCCTACCGGCTTATTTCTCTTTCTCTAGAATTCTAGAATTTTAGAATAAAATTCTAGAAAAACTCCTCAAAAATGTTTATATGCAATCCTAGATTTCAACCACATGATTCATGATCACCAGTTTGATTTTCGCATCCCATTATACTATACAGCAATGTCACCGTTTAATGGGTGTCATTTCTGGAGACATTCTTTTGACTTTTGATTGAGCTTGGCACCGAGGACTGTTATACAATCTCCGGGAATTTCTCTCTCATACTTCCTAATCATTCATTCTTACCTCATAGATAGAACTTTCAAAGTAAACCATAACCTTTCATACTCATCCATATTTTGCTTAGTCCGCAGGTGTATGCTCCATTCGCATTCTAGTAATCACTAGTTCTTCCCTCCTGTTGCTGTGATCTGAGCTATGCCATGCTTTGGTTATCTTTTTGATGCTTTTTAACTTATTAGATTCTCCTGAATTCCAAATATGATCCCAGATCTTTGCAGCTTGGGTCTTAAGAAAGCTGCATATATCGGATGGGGTGTGAACATTAATCACTTCTAGAGTCGATGAGATTGCTGCTTCTTTTGCTGCTAGATTAACGATTTCGTTTTCTATGACCCCCACATGAGTTGGTAATCCAAACAAATACTAATTTATTCTTAAGTCGTTAATCATTGATGAGTATTGTTGAGATTTTTTTATCACTGGGTCAGTTGAGTGACATATCACCAAGTGCAAAATTATTAGGTATTATAGAAACGTAAATAAATTGGTAGCACATTTTCAATAAATTTGAAAGATAAAAAAAATGTTTTAACTTTATCAGAGGTGTTGTAATGCAGAGATTTACTTGTAGATTTAGAGATTTCTTTTGGGCATTTATCTTATATTAGAAAAACAGGCTTCTGTTAAACAGGTAATTATTTCACGATCAATTGTATATTAATAAATGTGGACACAATTGAAAAAGTTATCAATGGCTAAATTATTGGTTCCCAATTCTTCATAATATGTTTATTATAAACCAATAATTATTTGGAGTCTACATTTCGGGGGCGTTGCCCATTATATAGGTATCCATTAACTCATATTTTGCCAATTATTAAATACATGAAAATCCATTAAATATTTCATGCATTTATAGAATGGGCCATCATATTTTTTGGTCCCTAATGGGTTCTTAATTTTATGTTGGCAGTGATGGTTAAATTTTAAGCGTGGAACCTTTTTTTTTTTTTTTTTTTTTTTTTTTTTTTTTTTTATAACAACAATTCTTTATTGAGTAAAATTACAATCTGTCCCGATTTGGACATTAATAGTAGTGCTGAAAGATATCATACATACTACATTCATACAATATTTACATAGCATAAAATTACAATAAAATATATACACAATAATGAATCAATACAATAGAGTCAAGAATTCTCTTAGACCTATATACACATACACACACTCATACATACATCACATTGAGTGGAGAATCTATCCAGTGCTAGAACTCAAATATATTTACAAAAGGTCGCGGGGCCACTGCCGTTTCAACCTTCTAGGTGGGTTGTATGGATGAGTGGAGCTGGATAGGGATTGAGCTTGAGGATTAGGATGATGAATGAGATTCTGGTGGAATTTGGAAAATTTGGATGGAATCAGGTCTGAAATAAAAGGAACATTAAGGTCGTGGTGCAAGATATAGTTGGAAACATAATAAGGAGCATTTACTATTGTACGGAGGACTTTGGATTGAAAGGATTGAATGCGTTTGGTGTTAGTAAGTTTAGCTGTCCCCCACAGTTCAAGTCCGTAGGTCCAGATGGGCTTCAGTATTGTCCTGTAGATTAATACTTTGTTGTCAACTGTAAGTTCAGATTTTCTGTTGAGTAGTCGGTATAACTGTCCGAATCGTCGGTTGAGTTCTTGTCTTTTAAGTCTTGTATGTGGGTTCCAAGTCAGTCTTTTGTCAAACAGTAAGCCAAGATACCGGACTGTATCTGAAGGAGGAATTGGAATGGAATTGAAGTAAACTGGCGGACAGGAGTTTCGTCGAAGAGTGAAGTTACGTGTTTGCATTTGGCTTCGTTCACCTTTATGCGCCAAGCATTACACCAGTCTTCGATAAGCGAAAGGTGTCTTTGCAGGTTTAAGGATGCTGTTTCAGGATTGGAACTGGATGATAAGATGGCGGTGTCGTCTGCAAAAGTTGCCAGAAAGGTATCAGGATGTGCAGGAATATCAGCAGTGTAAAGGATGTAGAGGACGGGTCCCAAGACGCTGCCTTGAGGAACGCCGGCCTCAACGGGATAAAGGTTGAAAATTCTACACCACAGCGAACGCAGAAGGAACGGTTTGAGAGATAGGATCGGAGAATGAAGTATAGAGACTGGGGTAAATGGGTTTTCTGCTTGAAGAGTAATCCAGTGTGCCATACCCGGTCAAAAGCTTGCGCAATGTCCAGAAACGCACCAGAACAATACTCTTTGCATTCAAGAGCTGAGGAATTATGGTCTACAACTCGGAGCCCCTGTTGAACTGGGGAATGCTGAGGACGGAATCCAAACTGATGGGAAGGAAGATTTTTAGATTCTAATATGGGTAGGATACGTTTAAGAAGAAGCCTTTCGAAGATTTTTGAGAGGATGGGGAGTAGACTAATAGGCCTGTAGGATGAAGTGTTGTTGGAAGGTTTGCCTGGTTTTAGAAAAAGAATGATAGTGGAATGTTTCCATAACAGAGGAAAATAGGTGGTGCGTAGGATGCAGTTGTAAATATAAGTAAGGAATATAATAGCTTTCTGCGGAAGTTGTCGGAGGATCTGGGGAGTAAGGAGATCGTGTCCAGGAGATTTACGGAGGGTCAGTTTTTGGAGAAGATATTTGACCTCAGAGGGATTAATAGCTTTAGGAGGTAGGGAAAGTGGAATTGGTGACATAAGAAAGTCTTGCACTGTTGCGGTGTGATTGGCGTGGGATTCCGGGTGAGGAGTGAAAACTTTGGAAAGGTGTGTGGCGAATTCCTCGGCTTTATCTTCATCAGACGCAGCCCAGGAGTCATCACCACGTCGGAGAGGATGGGAAACTTAATGGTATTTTAGGATCTTTTTCGTGACATTCCACAGGGAATTATCACGAGCTGATAGAGAGGAGAGGTAGGAATTAAAGGACTGGGAACGGAAGGTCGCCAACTCCCTCTTCAATTGTCTACAATAGAAGTTATAGGAGCGGCGATCTGTTGGGTGTCGGGTGCGGCTGCCATAATGATCTTGCTCGGCGTTTGGTATGGTTGAGGTCTATAATATGTTGTGGAAAATGATTTTGGTGAGGATTTATATTGGAGTGTTTAGGAGAGGAGGCAGTCCAGACAGCTTGTTGGATGGCGGTGGTAAAGGAATAGACGGAATTATCTAGGTCATCTGGGGTTTTGCGGGTTACTCTGAGGTCAATATCATCGGTCAGGATTTGGCGGAAAAGGTTCCAGTTGACAGGGCCTCGGATGAATGATGGTGGAATGGGTCTTGGAATTGGAGTGAGAGATACTTTTAGGATCAGTGGACTATGGTCTGAGGATAGTTCATCAAGGCGAGTTACAGACAAGTTGAGGGAGCCTAATCCGCTGTGGATAAAGAAGTCGAGGGTGTCAGGATTGCGGTTAGGATCGGTTGGCCAGTAGGTAGGAGAGTCAGGAGGCAGGATATTAAAATTTCGGGAGTTGAGTGCAGACAGCAAATTTCGTCCCCGAGAATTCGTAGTTCTGGAGCCCCACTGCTGATGCTTGGCGTTTAAGTCTGCACCCAGAATGAAACGATTTCCTAAGGAATCCAGGAAGGATACAAAATCGGAATTGGAAATGGAATGTTTAGGAGGGCAATATGCAGATGTGAGGGTTACCGGAAAAGAAAAAGTCTTGATTACTATGGCTGTGGCTTGTAGGAAATCATAGGTGGGAAGTGGGAGTAAATGATGAGAGAGGGATTGGTGGACAATGATAGCAGAACCGGCATGGGCTTTGCCGTCTGGGTGGTCAGTACGGTATGTCATGTATTGCGGTATTTTGAAGTACTGTTTAGTCGTTAGTCTTGTTTCAGTTATAAGTGCAACATCGATTGTTTTGTCTTGCAACAACGCTGTCAGTTCGTCAGTATGATTTGTAACACCATTCGCAAAGCAAAGGAGAATGGATAAGGAGTTAGGTGAATTCATTTAAGGATTTTTCAAGGCAGGGATTAGATTTGATACTAGATTTGTAAGGAGTGATATAAGCGGCATAACAAGAGATTTGATTTCGGAGATGAACGATGTCATTAGACTGGTAAGATCTGTGACGTTCGATGGTGGAGGGATATGAGAAATTTGATGTTGAGGAGTTTTTTGAAGATTAGGTAAACTTTGAGGGATAGATTGTTGTACAATAGATTGAGAATGTTGAGGAAAAAGTTGCTCCGGCAGTGCCTCGACTTCATGACTCTGGTTTCCACCTCCAAGCAAGTGGGCAAATGACACATTTGAATTTACAAGTTTAGATGGTTCTCTTCTGCTTCTGATTGGTATAGCTGTTTCATTCGGATTCTGAGGTTTTTGATGTCTGGCTCTGAGTTTCTTGTAGATTTCGCATCCCTTGTAGTTAGCCGGGTGGTCCTTGAGGCACAGGGCACATACAGCGGGTGTTGATCTAGATCTTGTAATTCTTCTGATTTATGCTGTTCACCGCATTTCACAAAGCGTGGTATGTGATGGCAATAACTTTTGGTATGACCATATGCCTGACAGTTATGACAATGAACTGTTTCTTTCTTTGTGTAAGGTTTTTCAACTTTTACACGGGTATAGTACAGTCTACTGAGGTCATAGATTTTTTCGACTCCTGCTGATGGTTCTAAGTCCACGAAGAATAGAGGCAGTGGACTTTTATCTTTTAGAAACGTTGGTGACTTGCCTCACTTGGAATCCTAATTCTGCCAGTTCTTCTTTGATAGCTTCAACGGGTGTTGAGGAATGTAGGTTTCTGATTACGACCCTTAATGCTCTCTCCTGGTGCAGCTGATAAGTATGAAAGTCAGCTTTGGTCTCAGTCAGATATTTTACAATCTTTCTGTAGGTTTCAGCAGTAGTCGGAGATATTTTAGTATCATTGGTTCTACTTATACAATAATAACTATTAGGATCAGTTACTTTGTTTAAATGCGCACACATCAGTTTAAAATTTTTAATATTTTTAAAAAATATTGGTGGAGGTAGTGGTTCCCTGGGTATAGGAGAAGATTCCATGGTTTCTTTTTCATTTTGGAGAATCTCAAATGGATTCGGTGTAAAAAACGGGGATTCATCAGTTATTACTTGTGATGATGTGCTGGGCTGTGGTTCAGATCCTAATGAGGTAGCTGACGCGGTCGCTGGTGGAATCATTTTTTTTATTTTGTTCACGGCGGGGTCTCTGTTTTGTGGGAGACGAGTTAGAACCTGCAGATCTAGATCTTTTACTTGCAGACTTTGAGGACATGACTTGATGAAAATATCTCATTGATTAAGCAAATAATAATAATAAATAAATAATGAGATAAGAATTAAAGATAAAAGAAAGAAAAGTTAAAGAAAAGCAAGCCCGAGCTTGCCGAGCTAGCGGCAATCAGCTGATCAGTGACCCTCCTTTCACTTTTTCGTGATTGTACAAAGTAAATTATAACTTAGCTTACCGAAATTTCTCCAATATTCACTGCCGTAGTATTCCTGAGGTCTAGTGATGTTCTCCAGACTGAATTCAAGCGAATTCATACTCGGAACCTTTAATGTTTTTTATTTGCTTGTCCGCCTCTACCCTTAAGGGTCATTGGCCTGATCGAAAAGATTATATCGGAATAATTAGTTTTATAATTGACAAAATATGAGATAACTGATACAAAGATAACTGATATAAGTTATAGTCCGTCCAGCAACGAAACATGCAACCCATTTTACCAAAATATTTTGTGTATTTTATGCAAAGCATCTATCATGGTTAAGCAAAAAAATACTACCAACTTAAAACAAGTAGATTACAAAATGGCTAACATTCAAAAGGGAAATATCACCCTTTTCTAACATTATTATGGTTACTATCATGGAAACGGTTCATTTTATCAAGATTATCTTTATAAAGTAAATCATCAAGTATTTAATAAGCTTTAATTTGAGTAGTAAAAGGCATTTGTAACCCATGTAACCATTGCACTGACATTACGTCGGTGAGTATTAGATCTACGGATTTCTATAACTACTAAATCAAAACTTATTTTATGCCTCGTAACGTAGTTTATTACCATTATATTGTTAGGAACAGCCGTTCCCATGATATGAACCAAATTAATGACAAAAATAACAAGGTTCTCAGTTTCGGTTTTTTTTTTTTTTTTTGTAAGAATCATATCTCTATAACTGTTAGTCATACAGATGTGTTTCACTACTCAAATTGAAGGCGATTTAATTTTCTATATTAATAATTATCCTCATATGGTGAGTTGTTACTATAATAATGTTAGAAAACAGTGATATTTCATGGTATCTCGTAATTGAATGGCCGCCATTCGTAATCCATCCGTTTTGTGTTGGCAGTCGTGTATTTTTTGCTTTACCATGATAAATGCTTTGCAGAAAACATACTAAAAAATTGGGTGAAATTGGTTGAATTTATCGTGGCTGGCTCACTGACTATTACAATTTGTTGCCGTCAGTGAGTTCTGAGTACCAGCAAAACGTATACTTAAAATAATTATCATTGTATAATATACATTTTGGGAAGAATTAAGAATTTATCATTGAAAGCAGAAGTATTCACTTCTCACCCGGAATCCCAAAGAAATTATACCACAACAGTACGAGACTACTTTTTGTCACCAATACCTCTTTCCCTAAACGCCGAGCAAGATCATTATGGCAGCGCACCCGACACCCAACAGATCGCCGCTCCTATAACTTCTATTGTAGACAATTGAAGAGGGAGTTGGTGACCTTCTGTTCCCAGTCCTTTAATTCCTACCTCTCCTCTCTATCAGCTCGTGATAATTCCCTGTGGAATATCACGAAAAAGATCCTAAAATACCATCAAGTTTCCCATCCTCTCCGACGTGGTGATGACTCCTGGGCTGCGTCTGATGAAGATAAAGCCGAGGAATTCGCCACACACCTCTCCAAAGTTTTCACTCCCCACGCCAATCACACCGCAACAGTGCAAGACTTTCTTATGTCACCAATTCCACTTTCCCTACCTCCTAAAGCTATTAATCCCTCTGAGGTCAAATATCTTCTCCAAAAACTGACCCTCTGTAAATCTCCTGGACACGATCTCCTTACTCCCCAGATCCTCCGTCAACTCCCGCTGAAAACTATTATATTCCTTAATTATATCTAAAACTGCATCCTACGCACCACCTATTTTCCTCCCATTGTGACATGGTTAACGGTTAAGGTCCAGGTTCTTAGAAAATAAAATTATTAACGATCTTCTACTTTATTTCCTTTGTGGCATACAAGCATACGGCAAAACATATTCTTCGTAACACCAACGCTGGGTATATTTTAAATATATATATGACGGAAGAAAATTAAATAAAAATATCCTTATACTGCTCCCTGCTAACTCGGTACTTCCATACATGGATACGTTACGAGACTTTCTACCGGAATGGCCTAAGATCGCGGAATTCCGGTACCTCCACGGTACTTCCTAGGCGGCGACACTGTACTTTCCATATGTAGGCTCAAGTTTAAAACACCGGGCGGACGAAACCGAGCGGGAAAATTAAAACTTGTTACACACTCCCCTCCAGCGGGTAAGTCCGTCAGGTGGTTTGGAATAACTTAAGCTTCGATGGATGCCATAAACCTACGAACTTTCCATTCTGATCCCTTAACTTACACGACCCGCCACCCGTAACTGAGACAACTGTATAAGGGCCTTCATACTTGGGGTTAAGTTTAGCTGCGAGTTTATCTGCTGCTGAAGATAACTGAAAAGTCATTTTTAAAACCTGATCTCCCGGATGGAAACGATCTTTCCGGCGTCTCAAATTATAACGACTACTCTGATTTATGCTTGCTTTAAGAGAATTTTCCTCAGCGACATGATGAACTTCAGGCAATTTGGCCACTTTTGCCGCCCAACGAGTCTGTTCTTCTTCGCGAGCTGCTAGAATATCTCCCTCGAGAACTTGGTGTAAAGGCCTTAGCTCTCTACCGAAATTTAAGAAAGCAGGGCTGAACTTGGTCGAGTCCTGAACTGCGGAATTCAATGCAAATTGGATCTCTCCTAACTTCTCGTCCCAGCGTTGGTGTTTTTTCCCAAGATACGTGACGATAAGTTGCTTTATATTACGGTTAGACCGTTCTGTGGGATTTGCCTGTGAGTGATAAAGAGGAGTAGTCTCCCTCTTGATTCCGAACTCCTTAGCTACTTCATCAACAAGATTACTCACAAAGTTCTTTGCATTGTCGGAAATTAATTTCCTAGGTGCACCATACCTCTGTAATATTCGGGACTTTAATTTCGACACTATAACCGAAGAGGTAGCTTTCCTAATGGGACACAATTCCACCCATCGGCTAAATAAATCGACGAAAACTAGGAGATAAACGTTGCCTTTAGTGCTTCTAGGATAGGGACCCATAATGTCGACAGAAACGATTTCCCACGGCTGCTTGTTATAGCGAGGGTACATCAATCCACGAGGTGGTGTATTTCTGGGTTTTACCTTTTGACACAACTCACACTGTCTCACATATTGGCTTATATCCGAATAAAGACCCGGCCAATAATATAGTCTGCTAACCCGCGCGAACGTCTTATCAATCCCTAAGTGGCCAGACTGAGGAAGATCATGATTATCATATATTATAGATCTCCGCAGGTGTCTTGGAACAACCACTTTCCACTCCTCACTGGGGTCCTCCAACTCTCCTTTCAAAGAGTTCTTCCGATGATACAGTAACTGCCCGTCCTTTATCAACCAGCCAGGGTGAAATTCTGGGAACTTTTGGACTCTGTAAAATTTCTGATCGTACCATTCATCAGACGATATAGGGGTTCCCGAAGACGAAATATCATTGGAAGAGGAGCCATGATCGATACCTGTAGATAAAACAGTTATTGCGGCAATTCTGGATAATGCATCGGCCACTGTATTCAGTTCGCCCTTACGGTATTCCACTTTGTAATTATACGGTTGTAACCGAAGAGCCCATCTAGCCAAACGACCCGAAGGGTTCTTCAAATTTAGAAGCCACTTAAGACTGGCATGGTCCGTAATAACGGTAAAGGAATATCCCTCCAAGTAATGCCGATTCTTTTCGATACCAAACAGGACTGCCAGGCATTCCTTTTCGGTGACGGTATAATTTCTTTCAGCTGGACTGAGGGTACGTGAGCAAAAAGCGATAACCCTTTCTTCGCCATCTTGTATCTGTGTTAAGACAGCTCCAAGACCTGTATCACTGGCATCGGTCTGTAGTTGAAAAGGCTGCTCGAAATCGGGCCTTGCTAATATTGGTGCTTCAGTCAGTGCTGACTTGAGAGCATTGAAAGAGGCTTCTTGCTCTCCTGACCATATCCATTTAGCTTTGCGTTTGAGCAAGGATGTAAGGGGAGAGACAACCGCGGAAAAATCTTTTATAAAACGGCGATACCACCCTGTCATTCCAAGGAACCTTCTAAGTTGCCCAACATTGGTGGGTGGAGGGATCGAAGTAATGGAACTTACTTTGTCTGGATCAACGCTCAGGCCTTCGCTATTAACTAAATACCCTAAGTATCTAACTTCTTTACAACCAAATTTGCATTTATCGGGATTAATACGCAACCCTGAAGCTTTAAGTCGACGAAACACTTTCTGAAGCATGTCTAAATGCAATTTAAAAGTTGGCGTGCAAACCAAAATATCGTCTAGGAAAACTACAACGTACGGGTATAGTTCGGGTCCAAATATGGCATCGGCTAACCTCTGAAAGGTAGCAGGTGAATTGGTTAGCCCAAAAGGCATAACTTTAAACCTAAATAACCCTCTGCCCGGAACTGTAAACGCTGTAATCTCTTTACTAGATTCGTCAGCTAGTGGTACTTGCAGAAATGCCTGCTTAAGGTCAATTTTGGACAGATATCTCGCTTGTCTAAGTCCGTCTAAAAGAGAAGTCATATTTGGCATGGGATATGAATCTTTACAAGTAACTTCGTTTACCTTGCGAAAATCGATACAGAACCGGTAACCCGATCCCTTGCGAACCATGACTACCGGAGATGACCATGGAGATTGGCAAGGCTCAACTAAGCCTTCTTCTAACATCCGATCAAGTTCCTGGTACATTGCCTCAAGAACTTTAGGCGAGTAGTGGTAGGAGCGTTGCTTAATAGGTTGAGCACCCATAACATCTATCTTATGTCTTATACGGGTTGTTAACCCCGGAGAATCTTGGAGAGTTAGCAAACCTTCACTAACTATCTTATCCAGATCTAACTTTTCTGAGGAACTGAGTGAATTAATACCACAAATTGATGTTTCCCTTCCCTCTATTGGAACATCCTGACGGAACGAAAACTTATGGCTAGGATCGTCTTGAAACCACCAGGTTGCTTCACGAAAATTCATGCACATATTAGAATTAACTATAAAATCTAATCCAAACAAAAACATAAATGGAAGTGATGTTAAAGCATACAGTATTATGTTGTACGACCTACCTCCAACTGTAATTGGAATAGAGAATATTTTATCCACAATACTGGTACTTCCATTAGCGACACAAATATTAAACTCGGGAATTTCCTCAACGACATAACCCAGTTGAAGGAGAATTTTGATCCCTTCTGGTCCAACGAATGAGGTGGTTGAACCAGGGTCAAATAGGGCCAAGTAATTCAACTCTCTTCGGCACTGTTTTCCTATTTGGAAAACCATGTAAAGCTGTTTAGGGAACGATACGGGATAAAGAGGTACGGTAAAATTTTCTAAAGAATTCGAGGCGACATTTGAGGAAACGAGATCAGATTTAGCGGTACAAAAAGGTATACGATACGGAACGGTATTTAGTGGGTCAGCTAAAACTGTAGGAATAGGAATGACCCTCACTTCCGATTCCCTCGCCCATTTCCCGGAGTACATTTAGGGCAGGCGTGAATGGAAACTCCTGGGTTACCACAACGATAGCAGAACAACTTACGAGGTAGCGAACATCTGGAATATACATGTGGTCCACCACAATTCCAGCAATTTAATTTCTTAGCTGTTAGAGCTGGCTGTAAGTCTTTTGAGATGTTTTTATTGTCAACGATTGATTCAGAACTATTTCTGGATCGTACTTTGGTCGATGGGGATAACCTTTCCATACAACCAACTGACTCGGTTTTCATTCGTTCGAATTCGGGATTACAATTTGATTTGTCGGCAGAAGCGTCAGAATCTGTTGGCACCGAGGAACCCGAAGGTAAAATACTATATATTCCCGAGGATTCTTTCTTATACTGCCTATTTGTAGTGGGATTCGTAAATCGGGATTTCTCTTTTCCATTCGGTTTTTCCGCTCGGCCTTCTTGAGCCATCATCTCGGAGATTCTAGATCGTTCCGTGACGAAATTTATTAAGTCCCTATAAGAGGGAATCTCAGTCGACTTTATCCGCTCTTCGAACGATCTTCTGGTCCCTGGGTCTAAATTGGTGAGGGCTAAATGAAGTTTAATGAAGTCCCCCATATCTTCGATGCCTAAAGCCGATAGGGCGGAAAAATTATTTTCATGTTCGGATAAAAATCTTTGCAAATTATTTGCGGACGAATTGTTTAGAGGGGTGAAATCCAACACTCTTTTAATGTAAAATCGGGCTAGCCGTCTTTTATTTTGATAACGAGCAACTACCGCATCATAGGCTAGGGAATAATTACTTTCCTCTAATGCGAACCCCGAGATAAGGGACAAAGCTTCCCCGCGTAAACTACTTCTTAGATAATGGAATTTTCTTATGGTCGATAAAGATTTCTCTCTATGAACCATAGAATCAAAAAGAGAATAGAACTCATTCCAGTCTTCCAATTTCCCCGAGAATGTCGGTAAATCAATTCTTGGTAGCTCCTGAGGAACAGAGTAAGTAGGGGTAGAAAAAACATCAGGTTTCTTTTCCGTGGGAGTACACGTTTTAATTAACTTATAATAATTCGCTTTAGTGGTGTCGACTAAATCGAAAAATGAATTTTGTACAGCTGAGGTTTCGACCTTGTCCTTAGTACCCGTCACGGTTGAGTTGTATTCACGGATTTTGGACTGGATCTTTTCAAAACGCGACTCGTAATTGACCAGCCTATCATAAACTGGTTTAAAATCAACTACTGTATCAACACTCAAGGAGTTTGATTTAGTAAAAATGTTCTGAACTGCAGCAAATATATCCTCCCGTTCCGATATCAAGACGTCGGGATTACCCATTATGGCAAAGCAAACAAAACGTAAAAAATTTAAAAAACAGAAATAAACTAGCACTCTGGAAACCGATAATAGAACCAGGAGAAAATTTTCCTTTAAGATAAAATAAAATAAATTCCTACTTTAAGGCAATTAAAATAAAAACCTGTAAAAAGATTAAACAAAATATAATTTAAATTAAATTAAACTCGGTAAGCGTCCTTTACAAATTCAAGGTACAAGTTGAATAACAGGAAAACAAAGTCTTAAAACTTATATGAACCTATCAAAACAAAAGTTTAAGAAATAAATTAATGAGACAAATAACAGTTATTCTCAAACTCTAATTAATCTAAATTTTGATTAATAAGATACCTTATAAAAAACAAAAAATTATTTTGTACAAAAAATTATTTTCTCTGTTATCTAAAGTTATTTACAAAAAAAATAAAATATTGTTATTATAATAACAAACTAACAAACTACAAAATTCATAATTATTAAATCTTAATTAAATACAAGTAAATAAAATCCTAATTTGAAACCTTTTAATTTGAGATTTTAATTAAAATAAAACAGTCTAAATTTACTAAAAACAGTTTAATAAACGTTACTTTTAAATAAAAAATTTTAATCAATATAGAAATATTTTGTATTAAATAACACAAGAAACTTTTACGGAAGATATATTACCATAAAAAATTAAATGTTTTTCTTCCTAATTAGAACTATATAGAAATATTTTGTCGATACAATAAAGTTTTACGGAATATATTACAATTTTTAAAATAAAAATAAAAATAAAATGTTTTTCTTCTTAATTAGAACAATATAGAAATATTTTGTCGATACAATAAAGTTTTACGGAATATATTACAATTTTTAAAATAAAAAAAAAATAAAATGTTTTCCTTCGATACGATAATCATAAAAGTCTTAACTTTGTTGATGCAATTGACTATACCTAATACCATGCTTGCGAATTACTGCAATGCAAATAGTGTCACTTAATTCTTCCAATGTATTATTCATTTCCTTTTAACAAAAAAAATAACCATTAAAGTCAGCACTTAACCTAAAAAATGTCCTTGTCCCTGTTCGGGCGCCATATATTTGTGACATGGTTAACGGTTAAGGTCCAGGTTCTTAGAAAATAAAATTATTAACGATCTTCTACTTTATTTCCTTTGTGGCATACAAGCATACGGCAAAACATATTCTTCGTAACACCAACGCTGGGTATATTTTAAATATATATATGACGGAAGAAAATTAAATAAAAATATCCTTATACTGCTCCCTGCTAACTCGGTACTTCCATACATGGATACGTTACGAGACTTTCTACCGGAATGGCCTAAGATCGCGGAATTCCGGTACCTCCACGGTACTTCCTAGGCGGCGACACTGTACTTTCCATATGTAGGCTCAAGTTTAAAACACCGGGCGGACGAAACCGAGCGGGAAAATTAAAACTTGTTACACCATATGGAAACGTTTCACAATCATTCTCTTCCTAAAACCAGGTACACCTTCCAGCAACACTTCATCCTACAGACCTATTAGTCTACTCCCCATCCTCTCAAAAATCTTTGAAAAACTCCTTCTAAAACGAATTCTGCCTATATTAGAATCTCAAAATCTTCCTTCCCATCAGTTTGGTTTCCGTCCTCATCATTCAACTGTTCAACAAGGACTCCGAGTTGTAGACCATATTTCCTCAGACCTCGAATGCAAAGAGTATTGTTCTGGTGCGTTTCTGTACATAGCGCAAGCTTTTGACCGGGTATGGCACACCGGATTACTCTTCAAGCTTTTTTTTTTTTTAAATATATTTATTGGTATTTACAACTGTGTAATAAAATACATTTAGTAAATCTGAAACAAAATAAGTTGACATGATTCATATGTAGGGCAGCTCCCCAAACTCTTCAAGCTTAAAACGCATTTACCCCAGTCTCTATACCTCATTCTACGATCCTATCTCTCAAACCGCTCCTTCCGAGTTCGCTGTGGTGTAGAATTTTCCAACTTTTATTCCGTTGAGGCCGGTGTTCCTCAAGGCAACGTCTTGGGTTCCGTGCTCTACATCCTTTACACTGCTGATATTCATAATCATCCTGACACTTTTCTGGCAACATTTGCAGATGACACCGCCATCCTATCATCTAGTTCCGACCCTGAAACAGAATCCTATATCCTGCAAAGACACCTTTGTCTTATTGAGGACTGGTGTAATGCTTGGCGTATAAAGGTAAACGAACCAAATGCAAACAATTAAACTCCACTCTTCGACGAAAATCCTTTACTTTAATTCCATTCCAATTCCTCTTTCAGATACAGTCCGGTATCTTGGCTTATTACTAGACAAAAGATTGACGTGGAACCCACATACAAGACTTAAACGAAAAGAACTCAACAGACGATTTGGACAGTTATACAGACTACTAAACAGAAAATCTGACCTTACAGTTGACAACAAATTATTACTTTACAACACAATAGTGAAGCCAATATGGACCTACGGACTTGAACTGTGGGGGACAGCTAAACGTTCTAACATCAAACGTATTCAATCCTTTTAATCTAAAGTCCTCTGAACAATAGTAAATGCTCCTTATTATGTCTCCAACTATACCGTACATCAAAATAATATACATCAAGTAAATATGCTGTAATGTTATAACACATGAAATGAACATGAAGAGAAACTGCCCATTGGCATCACTCATTGGTAGTGTCTAAAGAAGAAGGTCTCGAGGCCATCTTCTTTTCAGACGCCTCGGAGGATTATCAGGAATGGAGGAGGAAGCAAGGATTGAAACTAATGGATTAGAGTGGGAGTGGAGTTTTTCATGGAAGGTGTGATACCTGGTACGGGCCAAATCAGCAACATATGGAACATTAAGATCATTGTGGATGATTTTATTCGTGACAGAGTAAGGAGCGTTAAGGATTTTGAGAAGGATTTTGGATTGTAAGGATTGGATACGGGAAGAGTTTGATGGTTTAGTAGTGTAATGTATTGAGGATACTGAGGGGAGTTCATAATTAAATAATTTTAATATTAAACAATTAATGATAACGAACCTTTGTCGGCAAAATATCAAAAGGTGTTTACCTAGCCCCCTAGATTTCCCATCAGTATGGGCCCCCCAGCGGTACCAGAAACCTCTGGTAGTTTCCCCCAGCGGCGGCCAACAAGAATATTAAGATTGGTGAAAAGATAAGAATAATAGAACAACGACTATACCGCCAACCGGGGGACTTCCCATCTCGGCCCACCCGAGGTGACGAGGATGGGAGAGAAGAACCGAAGAGGGTAGTCAAGTTTGATCCTCAAGAAGAGTGAGTCGGGTTCCACCTACAAGAATAGGAGGTGGCCGTCGGGGTTCTGAGAGCAGCTGGAGGATGATGCCAAGAAAGGGGACCTAAGACTGATTTCACATTCGCCAGCCGGTTAAGTGTTTCAAAGGTATATTGTTATTTGTAATATTGTATGGCAAAGGTAGTAAAATGTCCCTCAGTATTCTCAATCAGAGTTCTAGGCAATGGGTTAATATAACTTATATCTGTAAATTAATAATTATAGTAATGTATTAATTGAATCTTGTTTACTTTAATCTTACCCTGCATGCCACCTATTGGATTGGTAAACACGATACCTTTGGAAAGGAGATCCATGGTATCATTAAATATAGTTTATATATTGACTAAATATAGTAAGTAAGCTAGTTTTTGAAGCTACCGCTGCCTTAGAAAAGCAGCCGGTCAAAAACATAGCATTTAAATGGCATCCCGTTGTGGGAACGTACTTACCAATCCACTATACTTTATATCACATAGCTAAATTAACAATAATATTAATTTTATCAAATTTAATTGATTAGGTGGCATTAGGGTTATTAGATTATTTTGATTATATAATAGATCATCACACAATGTCAAAGTAGTATCCATTTAGATTTAATTTACAGAAACTTGACCTTTTCTTCTTAATTATTGTTTTTGTTATGCCTCTGTATTAATATTTTCCTACTGTTCGCGCATCTTATTAAAGTGGCTATTTTTTTTTTGTTTATGTTATTGCTTGAGTATATTTCATAATATTTTCTTCGTTTATTTTATTTGTTGTGTTAGCGTTTAAACCCACCATTAAGATATTTTGAATATTTTATTATACGGGGTATTTTCTTACGCACACAATTTTCAATTATGGCCTCAAGAGTCGAAAACGAGGGACGAAGCTACATAATGAAAATGCTCCGAGCAATTAAGGATCAATTAGAGGAAAACAAAAAGGAAAGAAAACAGAGGTATAAAAATTTTGAAGAGAGTCTCAATAAAGTGACAGAGGTTTCGCCCGACTGTAGCCACAGCCTGCTCCACAGACGTTGACCTCCAAATTCAGAAGACGGCCTCCACGGATGATAAAGAAGTAATTAATAATAACACCGAACCTAGTGAAGTGCTCAAGATAGAAAATCAACCTCGTATTAGTATAAGTGAAGAGGTAGAAACAGAAACGAAGCCGTAAGTCAGAGATAGTGAAGAATTCGAAGAAAGAACGGAGACGGAACCCCATATTAGCCCAGAAGAGAAACCTATACCCGCGACTCCATCTAGTAATTCTACAGTCGAAGAGACTCAGGAAAAGACCCTTATAACTGTTTCTGATGATATTAAAGATAGTGTCGATACCACAAAAGTTCGCGAGGTTCAACCCAATAAGTATTTAACGTTCAAAACTCTAATAAGCTCTATAAGTCCCCGAATAATCTGCACTTCAGAAGTAAAAGAAAGTATAAAGATGACAGAAGATGAGTTCCACGTTATACAGCCCTTCTACAAAAAATATTTAACTTTCAAAGACTTCATCCTTCACAGTTTTCAAAGAAATATATCTCAAGCAGACGATTTCCAATCAGTTATAGTTTCATTTGTACTATCCCATAGCATTGATGCACGTAAATTTGACATAGAGGTGGCACCTAAAGTAGTTATTTTCATTCTTATGTTAATGTTTGAGTTTTATAACGGTTATATGGTCTTGGACCATGTTAGGAGAGAACGTATACCATATTATGGTTGTGCACGGCAGTCTTTATCCTTTTCCAGGGGATAAAAAGGGGTATTTAGCGTTCCCTCCGTCAGACGAGCTATAACCGGGAAGCCTGAACTATGTTCTGGTTGAACAGACTGGAAGTTGTAAATAATTTGTATATATTTTGCAATAAGTTAATTAGATTAATGTATAGGTAGGATTAGGATTTTTGTAAATATTAGGTTTAGAATTTAATGTAAATAATAGGATCAGGTTGTAAAAGCATTATGATTAAGTGCAAACGCATATAGATATTTTATAACTGGAAAGGAATGGCTCTCAGGGTTCATTATTGAGTGTAATTTGTTAAAGGTGATGAAAGTCTTAAATAAGTTAGTAGAAAATTCAGATAAGGTTAACTTACAATGTCTTACTTTGATGAAACTTTTTATTAGCCATAATAATTGGTTGTCACAAATGAGCACCCATTCAATAACAATTTGATACGTTGAATCTAATATTTCTTTTTTTTTTACAATCCAAAGGTGGATTTGTTTTTATATTTTTTGTGAGTAATTACACTCTAATTTGGAGTAGACACAGGTCCTCCGTGTATCCCGAAAACGGGATTGATATTTTTAATTTTTGAGGAGATTAGGAAATCTTTTTTTTGGTACACCCAGAGTACTGAGGTTGTATATGTTGATCCATACTGTTAACGATTTAAATTATATTACTTCAATGGGGCTCGATTCTTAGTTGTTACCAAACATCTGCTAATACTTTACTTTTTACTTATAAACTTCGTATCTTATCTGGTAGGTTTTGGTTTTACTTTTCTTAGTTTAATTTATTTTCTTATTTTAAAAAAAAAGTCAGTAAACCTTAAGTTAGTAATAAAATTTTGTAGGCAGGCCATTAAGTTATACCTGAAATCCATTCCAATTATTTACCTCGTAGTGACAATAAATCTTTTCAAGATTATGAATTTTTATTTAACACGATTGTATCTTATTGATAATTGACTAGATCAAATGGCAGATGAAAGAGAATATTTATAATTTTAAATATATTGAGAATACTGAGTGTATATAATATATTATTGTTGTTTTGTTTTTTAAGTGAAAGGTATAGAAACCGAACAGTAGCATCAGTTTTATTTTTTATTTTCATAGCTTGCCACACTATATAAAGGTGTTGCATGGACTTAATATCTTGTACTTTGGCGTATAATGCATATGGAAAGATCAATACAAAATATGTAGATAAAAATTAACCCATATTTGACTTCATAGGATATTTAAGGAATAACTTGAATGTATATAATTTATGGTGAATGGGTGTGGTATGTTTTTGTAAACATTATAGTTGTTATAAAATATACAACTACAATCAGTGTATTATATGGATGAATATAAATTTTGTAAATATGTATTTTGTAGATAGTAAAAAAATTAGAATACATAATGAAAATTGTTTTTGTAAATATTAATTTTCTAGCTTTGATAACAAATAAAAATACTTAACGAAATGTAATATTCATATAAAGAAAAAATAATTTGTATTTTGTAATAATTTATATAGTTAAATACCATTTTGATATGTTGTACTTGCAAAGTGTTTTAATATAAACTAGCATTAAACGATACTCTAATTGTATAATTATAACATACAATTATATCTGTTAAAGTAACGGTTACAAATATGTAAATTGTATTGTAGTGTGTTGGTTATTTGTTATAGCTTCTGTAAGAGAATGTCATTGTATAGTAGTAGTTATTAGTTCTTGGTGTTTATTATAAGTTTATGTTTTGATGATATAATAATAAAAGAAAAATCAAAAACCTTACGGTTTTTAATTTTTCTTTCCTCGCAGACTGGGGGAAATGTAATGTATTGAGGATACTGAGGGGAGTTCATAATTAAATAATTTTAATATTAAACAATTAATGATAAAGAACCTTTGTCGGCAAAACATCAAAAGGTGTTTACCTAGCCCCCTAGATTTCCCATCGGTATGGGCCCCCCAGCGGTACCAGAAACCTCTGGTAGTTTCCTCCCAGCGGCGGCCAACAAGAATATTAAGATTGGTGAAAAGATAAGAACCGGGGCATTTCCCATCTCGGCCCACCCGAGGTGAAAAAAAATAAAAGTTTTTTTTTTTTTTCAAATAATAGAGAATAATAATTCCATAATATATATACGGTATTATTAATGTAGCAACAAAAAAAATCTAGAAATTAAAAAAAAAGTCAAATAAATAGTTTTATAAATAAATGAATGAGATTTTTTTTAGCATAAAAAAATACAATGTACTTTTTAAAGGAGACAAAATTTTTACTTGAAAACTAATGTTCGATGGAAACTCAATTAAAAAATATTATTTTTGTCTTACTCCATAACACAAAATTATCTTGTAAAGAATTGTTATGTTTAATTCTAAATTGTAATAATGGATATTTGTTACGAAATTGATATTTTTAATCTTATTGTTTAGTTTTATAAAGACTGTCTTTTAATTTTATAAAAAAAAAAAAAAAGAAACAACAATTGAGTCCTTTGAAAACTCAATTGAAAATTTCAGTTGTTTTTTTTTTTTCAATTTCTAAAGTACACATTTAGTATCATTTTATATATTGCTAAAACAATTTCTTCCAAAGCGTAAAAATAAAGAATATAATGCAATAAGAATTAATTATATTAGTTTAATAATAGGTTTCTTGACTTTTCTGTAAAGCTTTTTAAGGTGAACATAGCATCTCAAGGAAACCATAGTCTTAATTCTCTTAGAAAACAAGTTTAATTAAAGAAATATTTTATTGAAATTTTACGAAAAGAGCATGCATTGGCATGTCTTTAAGAGTATTCAAGGATACTTTTTTTTTAAACTCTTTATTATTTTATTTGTTCAAAGATTTTTATTACTACTAACTTTGAGGTGAGTAAGCCGAATATTTCACTAGATTTTTAAATTGTAGTTGTTTGGATATTGTAAACCTAATGATTGATTCATTTATTTTTTCTAATAATAATTTACTGATTTTTACATTTCATTATTATCTAGATGTATACTTATACACATTTAGGAAAGTCCTGTGAGCGATTACTTCAAGGAATATTAGCTTGTATGTTTTGCAACTAAATTGTTTTGTCTGTAATGTATAAGGGGAGTGACTGATCTTGGCACTATCGAAAAAATCAGTTTCGATTTGTATTTTTTTTTTTTTCCATAATCTTGATCGTGATGTATAAGGGGTGTAACTTATCAAAGTAACTGTTTCGATTTGTAATTTTTATAATTTTGTTTTAAGATAATTTTAAATATACCGTTATAATTATAGCAACATCCGTGCCTGTGGGGTATAAGTACTGAAAACGACGCTTAAATGGTTAAGAAAGATCCTAAACATGGATAATACCCGATATGTAAAGCAGTGTTTCCTAAAGTTGATGCTCCTGGATAGAGATGATAGGTGGAGTAAGCAGTATAACTGGGTCACGCAGTTAAGGAAATTCTTCGAGAGTTTCGGAATGTTTGACCCGTTATTATTTAACGACTCTATTACTGTTAGAACCAGGGAAAGGGATATTTTGGAGGGCTACTGCAAATATATGAGAATGAAGGATATAGCCATGCTCCAAGAGTCGACCTAATGCCCGTGGTACAGTAAGGTCTTTGCTGACACTATCCTTCCGCTTAGGACTTAAGCCCAGATCAGACTGTCGGGAAAGTACGCCTTCTCCTTTAGTGTCGGCCCTCAGAAGTATAGTCTGGAAGCCACACAAGCCGTGCCCAGTTTGTGATGGAGACGCATTGGAAGATTGTTTCCATTTTTTTCCTCGGTGTCCCGCATACCGTGACAATAGTACTCGTTTTATGCCCGTATTAAATGATGTGAGTATTGATGGCTTTTACGAAATTCTTGCGAAACCCCACGTAATGGACCTGAAATCATTATTTATTTTTGTCAAAGAGAACCTTAAAAGAAGATTTCAACATCTTTCTCAGAATGTTAATCACTCTTAAATGTTTCGGGATTTGTTAGTAATTTGTGGGGAATTAGTATTCGCTTTAGTACTATTATTTTTGCATTATTTATTGATATTCTTATTTTTAATTTATGTTATTGACGTATATGCTGGATGAAATTTATCATAAAGATAGCAGCACCTTTATGCTTATTGCATATATGTTTTGTTGTTATTGTTTTAAATATTTATTCAAATTGTAATTAATAATGTATATTTGCTGGTGATAAATTTATCAATTGTGCTGTGCCAGCCAGCTCTATTTGTATGGGGATTGCCCTAAAGACAAATAAATAAAATTATAATAATTATAGCAACATTATTTTATTTCCAGAAATATCCAAAGTCAAGAAAAATGTTCACAAAGCAGGTAATGCTAATTCCAAAATAAAGTTTCCTATGAACCCGTTCCGAGGGTACCTCAGGTCTGAATGCCGACTTTTATTGCTTACTTTTGGACTTTAACTGGGTTGTAAAATTTGCTAAGCTAAACCCGAAAGTTTTCCTTTCTTTGGATGTTTTCCTAAATAACGGGCTGAGCCATAAACCTTTCAGATTTAGTAACACTATTTATGGCTTAGGGAAAGTTGTCTGCTTTCCTGAAATACAACTAAAATTTCCACAAACCAGGTAATGCTGAACCCAAAATTAAGGTACTTATGAACCCGTTCCGACTGTACCTGAGGACTGAAAGGATGCTAACTTTTATTGCTTACTTTTGGACTTTAACTGGGTTGTAAAATTTGGTAAGCTAAACCCGAAACTTTTCCTTTCTTTGGATGTTTCCTAAATAGCGGGCTGAGCCATGAACTGCAGTAAACCTTTCAGATTTAGTAACGCTATTTATGGCTTAGGAAAAGTTGTCTGCTTTCCTGAAGTAAATTTGAAATTCCCAAAAAATCCTTTTCAATTTTAAGAGAATTAGATTTTTTTTTAAATCTATCCTATGTGTATTTATCCTACTGTGTTTAATAATTACCCAGCATTTCAATAGAATTTTAGATATGATCTTTTAATAGGAATAAAATGACTATCTACCAAGTTCGGAATTCTATATTAAAAAATCTGGTGGCAATACACGACTTTCACTTACCTCCGTTGTTAAAATCAATTAAATAATTTTTAAAAAGTTAAAATTAGTGAAACTATTAAATAATTAATTAAATTGAATTTCTATAGAAACATGTGTGTTATTAAAAATTCTTTTATGTTATTATCTAAAACAATCACATAGTTTTATCGACTTTTTGTCACTCTCTATTAACTTTTAAAAGCTTGTGTATAAGATGGTATTGTTTCTAAAATCTTAGCTTTCCAACTAATATCATACGTGTATATAAATTACTGTTCTCATATTCAAAAACGAATTGCATCAAAAAAATATTGTTTCTGTTTTCTCCTTTAGTTAGGTATCGAATTCGTTCAATTTAAATATTTACCCTTTTTTAATCAGTGGTAACAAGATAATATAGTTATTTTATAGAATAAACAAAATTAAAGATACTTTAGAGGAAGAAAATATAAAATATCGGCCTTTAATCCCTGTCACACCATTTTAATCAGAATGAAACCTACATTATATTAAAGCCGATTAAATTTTACATCGGTATAGCAAGTTTAATAAAAATCGGCGTAAGAGTTTTTTAGAAAATCATAAAAAGTGCAATATGCATGGTATAAAGTGGCTCTTCTGGTTACCCAAATTCGATAAACAAGTTTTTGTAACATTTCGGTCGTATAGTAATTTAAATATGAAATTTAAGTTTCATAGGGCTATTTGTTTCCGCCCGGGAGTTACCACCACACACCACACAACCTTTTTGCAGGACTTAGGTTATTTGGACTCAGGAAACCCTAAAACGTGTATTTCTGTTGAAAACTGGAATTCGAAAATTTTCACGATCGCAATACTTTCCCTTACTATATATAGTAAGTGAAAGTAAGAAGAAAAAAGTTTTAATTATAGATATTTTTACCCAAAGTACGATTAAAAACCTGTAATTTTAAAATGTAAATAAATGTGAACATATTTTCCTCCACAATCAACCAACCTGATTTTTTTTAGAAATATGTTTCATATTTTGGGACTTTCAAAACACATATTCACTTTTATTTAATAAAAGAATAATCATTTACCATGAAATTCTTTACATTTACTTTGATAAATAGAGTAAAAAAAAGTAATAAAATAATCTAACAAAACATATAAAACTGGCAACACACGACTTTCACTTACCTCCGTTTTAAAAATCGATTAAAGAATTTTCAAATACAGTTAGAGATAAAAATTAGGGGAACTACTGAAGAATTAATTAAATTGAATTTCTATAGAAACATGTGTTTTATTAATAAATATATTATATTATTATCTAAAATCATCATTTAGTTTTATCGGTTTTTTATCAGTATTTATTAACTTTTACAAGCTCGTTTAAAGATTATATTTTTTCTTAAATCTTTGGCTTTCCAACGGTATATTACTCATGTATATTTCTGTTCTTATGTTCAAAAACAAACATTTCATTTTAGTTGTTTCCTTTAGTTGGGTATCGAATTCATTTTTATATATTTACCTTTTTTGTATCAGTGGTAACAAGATAATATGGTTATTTTTGATTATTTTTATAGATGTACAAAATTAAAGGTACTTTAGATGAAGACAATTGAAAATATCAGCATTTAAGCCCAGTCAGACTATTTTAATCAGAATAAATTTTAAATTGTAATAGCAACGTCAAACAAAATCTTTCTTCTTGTTTTTGAGAAAATCATAAAAAGGTGCAATATGCATAGGATAGTTGCTCTTCTGGTTAGTCGATTTGATGAAAAAGTTTTGGTAACATCTTGGGCGTATAGTTGTCATAAATATGAAATTTCAGTTTAATAGGACTTTTCGTTTTCGCCAAGAAGTTACCACACACACACAAAAAAACAAAAAAACAACACACACACAAACCTTTTATCGGAATTGGCTATTTGGACTCAGGGGACCTAAAATCGTGTATTTCCGTTGAAAAAACGGAATTTGAAAATTTTCTTACATTGTATATGTATATGTATATTATATATATATATATATATATATATATATATATATATATATATATATATATATATATATATAATATATATATATTGTATATATACAGTTGTAAAAATCAATAAAAATATTTTAAAAAACAAACAAATAGAATACTAACTTATTTTAACTTATAATAAAATTCTATATTGTTGATTTCGCCTACCAATATTGCTCTCTTAATATCATTTCTAAAGCTATTGAAAATGATTACTAATATAGTTAAACATATTAGTTCCGTTTGGATTTTATTTATTTTGAAACTCAAAATGTCACCGTTTTAGGGTGGTGGCTTTACATTTTTCTTTCATGATCTAAGTATTATCTTTAAGAAATAAAATTAAAGCATTTATATCAGAATGGTTTTCCTCTTTTCTTGTGATAATTTTAACATAAAATCCCCATATTATGTTTCTATCCAAATAAATCAATAACAAAATAGTAGAGTATTACGGGGCTAGTTGAGCCATTTTTTACTTGAACGGATATAGCTCCTTAATGATAAGTCTCAATGAGTTTTTAAGCGCCTTGATGATTCGTAATTATATATCTCTTAGCAAAAGTGTCTATAGTAAATTTTTTTGTAAGAAGTCAAGTTTGCTCAATGGGTACATAGGTGGGATAAATTGAGCAAGGGTATGGGGCAAGTTGAGCACTAAGAATGTCTAACCAAACCATGGATTCTATTTTCGACTAGAAATAAAGTAAAATATGTGTTTAACAATCAGTCTTTATTCATCGTCTTTTAGTGACAGAATGACAAATCTTAAAGTAATTTTCTTTGAATAATTAACTAAAATTGGAATAGATAAAACATTGATGTATCTTAAGATTAACTTTAACATTAGATTCAGTCTTTCTATTAAAAATCATACTTAACTTTTTTATATTATTACTGATATAGCTTATTTCTTTAAAAAAATATTAATTAGACCTTTGGAGCATAATGATCGTTGTCACTGTTGGATTGAAAAAAATTAATGTAAGTTTATGCAGTGTTAATGATAGAATAACAAAAGTTTGAGTAATTTTCTTTGGATAATAACCTGAAACATATTAAAATAGCACATTTTTCTTCAAATCTTTTTTTATTTTCATTGATACGCAAAAATTGTCATAAGTGGTTGTCAACGTTACGGGGCCTTTTCAGACCCCCAATTTTCAAGACTAAAAATATTTTAAAAAAAAATTTTGCTTTTAGTTACATTTTATTATATATTTTTGTTTATAATATATATTTAAATTCAAATTACTTTTTTTTATCTGTGCATACTAATGTTCTATGGCACACAGCAGGGCAGCATGTAAGGTTGACTATTGGCTCACTGTTTTGCCTTTGTAAACATTGTACTTTAATATTGTTACATTGATCTAATTCCTGAATCTGTTTTTCTTTCTATTTCGATGTTATTACTTATTTTGTTTTTCACTATTTTATTGTTCTTTTTTTCTTAAATTTTTATATTATTTATTATGTCCGCGTAATAAGGGTCTAGATTTTTGGTGTCTGTTTTAAAATTAACTGTTTTATTGTTACTTTTGTTTTTGTATGCTTCTAGTATTATTCTATTTCTATTATTTTTGTGGGATATATGTTATTTTGTAATATTTTTGATTTAAGTTTTTTTTTTTTTTTTTTTTTTTTTTTGTATTATTAATATTAGTATCTTCTCTGAAAAACTGTGTAATGAGTTTTTGATTTGGTTTATTTAATTTTTTGTCTTGATGTGTTTCTTTATTTATATTTTTTACACTATGATTATTTTCTTTTTTATTGTTTCATATTTTTTACTATTTAATCTTCTTTCTTGCAATTATACCATAATTTATTAATTAATATTGTTATGTATGAATTTTTAATAATTAAGATTAAAATATTAATTATTACTAGTAACATCAATGTTAAGGTAAAGTGGTCGGGGATGTTGGCTGGAGGGGAGGACGACAGGCAATGAGAAGGGCGGGAAGGAGACCGGTCCCCCACCACCAGCCCCACCATCCCTTACCGTCCTCAACAGAACCAATGCTTAGTTTCCATTTCTTACTTCTTAGAGTTACATTCCTGATCTATCTTCAGTGCACAGTATCTAGATCTATCTTCATCTGGGACATCATGGACCCTCGAATCAGGCACGCTCAATTAAATGTAAGTATTTAGTTTCTTCTATTTCGACTTCTTTATCTTAGTTCATTTATAAAGCGTTCATTTAAATTATTTTTTAACCTCTAGTGCTCATATCTCTTCTAATCACTAAATAATAAATTATCTAAAAAAAAAAATCTAGTAAATTATATTTTTGTTACAGACTGTCCGGCTGCGATCAGGAAAAAGTTAAGATTTGGGGTATGGCAAAAGCAATCGGCTTCGCTTTGGGAACTCTTTCAAACAAACAACGAGGCCTCTTCATCCGAGAGATGCAGAGATTGGAGAACAGGCAGCACTCAGAGTTATGTTTCCAGTTCATGAAATTGGAGAATTACAAAATGGTTAGTACCTATTTATTATTCCTAGTTTAGTGATTCGCTGTTTTTTATTTTGTATTGGTGCCGAGAACTAGAGTGAAATTATCTTTCGAATGTTTTTATTGTTTTTGTTTTTTTAACGCTTGTGGTATTGACTTATGAAAATAATCTTTTATTTCCTTAGAAACAGGAAACTAAACATTTATTTTTATTATACTTGAACACTTAAGATGTTAGTTATCAAAATTGAAGTACGTTTGTTGATTCTGCATAACTAAAAACCATTAAAATTAGTATTATTATTTGTAATCCCCTAAATATCACATTTTAAATAGAGTAATTAAATATATATAAATTATAACATAAGTTTTTCTTACACAGTTTTTTTTTTTTTTCGAACTGATTCACAGTTCATTCAAAATATGTAAATTTTAGATAATTCAAAACGCTTGCATACTTTTTTTTTTGTCTTGCTAAATATTTGGTTTTATATAGGTTAAAACAAATTAAAAGTAAAAATCATATTCTGTAGTGTTTGATAATAAAACTTTCTATGAACTTATCAGTGGAAAAAAAAGAATCCATGTTTTACAATATTAAGGACTGTTGAGAGATAACTAAAATCTGTATCTTTATTGTTAACATAATGCATTTTTAAAAGAAATATTAAAAATGGCAAGGTTGATTTCTTGATAAAAATTCGTTAACAGAGTTCTGATAAATTTGTTTTTCAACGGAAATACTAAACTTTAAACATAGGAATTTTTCAGATATTCCCAAAATAATATATATATTTTTTAAAAAGTAACTTTATAGTTTTAGGATATTTTTGTTTTACTTATCTAGTGTTTTGGAAAAGGTGCTTATTGTCCACTACTTAATTGTTAAATTTATACTGCGTTCGGTTAACTTATCATTCTAAAAGGACATAGACCATTCTATAATACGCACACACACACACACACACAACACACACACACATATATATTGTCTATTGGTCTTGTTGTTAAAATAAGCAAATTAGGCTACATTTCGAGAATTTGATGTTCTCATATTTAAGGACTAACAGTAAAAAAAATGTTGAAAAACTAAGAAATATAATTAATATGTACTTTACTAAGATGTATTTCCGTTAGAAATAATTTAATCGCAAGAAAATGAGGAATAAACATGAGGTTTTTAATTTACAGAATTTGTCAAATGAAACCTTCGAAAAAGACTTAAAAAATTGTTTCTCGACATCAAGTCACACCCGATAAGTGCCAGACAGAAAACACTGCTCATTATGATAAGATCATTTATTATTTATACGCAACTATCTTATGATATAACTGTTTTTTATAGGCTTACATAACAACACTGTTTATAGGCAATAGTTTATATAGGCAGAATATAATTTTTTTTATGTGTGTTCTCATTCTAATACTTAAAACTACTTTTTCTCTATGTTAAATAACTTAAAAACGTTATAGCTTAGGTTTTAATTTTCTTTTTTTTTTTTTTTATAATATTTTTGTTTCTTGGTTAAAAAATCCAAAAAACATTTTTCTTTAGCTTAAAAAATAACTTATATCGAATTAAATCATATTTAATCTACAGCCATTTTAAAATTATGCGCGGATATTTTAAAATTAATCGGCGGATATCAACCTCTAGGTGTTAGGACCATCATTAGATGTACTAGTATTTTGTGGGGAGTTTTAAGAAAATCGGTAATGGTAGTTTCGGAGAAAATTCGCTGACGGCAGACAACGAATTTTTTTTACAATTCCTTATTCGGTTTCTACGTATCTTGAAGCATTATACCTTAAATTTGGATGTTTAACGTGTATTATTATTTTTATTTTTTTATTTTTTTTGGATGATTACAAAGGTTCATTACTGAACCACAAAACCAAAAGCTGCGGCGACAGATTTCCCATACTTGGCTATATCCTTTATCATCCTGAAATAACTCAATAGATTATTTCCCTTATAAGGTCTAATAATTCAAACATTCTAGGGATGGTTACAGTGATTATACAATTATCACTTATTTCAAAGAACTCGATTTAATTCCTCCCTAATCCAATTTAAACAATAAAAAAAAAGCTCGGATAATGGTAAATAACCTCTCCTTAAAACATATAAGATTATTCCTAAAAAGTTTGATATCCTTTAGCCACTGACAGCCTTAAATGCGTATATATATTTTAATTCCTAACCCCCTACCCTCAAAATTCCAATAGTTTCCTATACCTACCATCACTATGTATTCGCAATGTTCCTCAAAAGTGCCTAAAATGGAGAGCTAAGATATCTTTCAACTTAGACTAGACATTGACTCAATAATAATGGATATTTTCATACCACCAAATTAGCATGTGCTGTAATCAGAGTTGCATATTTACTTTTACCGTTAACTAAAATATTGTTGTAAATTAAATTTTTTTAAAATATTAAATCTTAATTAACAGAGTACATTTTATTTGTTGTACCCATTGTGAGACTTACTCTAACCAAATAAATACAGTTCGAGTGGTTAGTACAGATAAAAAGTTATTGATAATGGCTTTTAATATTTTGTTTTTGCAATCCATCACATAGATGTAGCTCATCCCATAAATACTAATTACCTTTCCACTATATATAGCGTGTATATCATTATTTAAAAAAAAAAAAAAAAAGTATTTCATAATAACCTGATGAGAGTTTACCCTTAAATTTATTGTCTTATCCCCCAAAAAAAAGAAAACAACAACAACAAAGAATAATAATTTCTTTAGTTTAGTCTTGATCTAATTATCATTTCAACCGTTACTTTTGGACTATTATTACAAAAAGATTTTAATATATATTTTTTTCCTTTCAGAACAGTGACTTATACAATTCGCCAGATAACGAGGATTACTACGCCCATCGACCTACGCTGATGCTCTGTTGGAATACGTTAATTCTTTGCCCACGTCGAAGAGGGAACAATTTCTTAAGAAGATTATGTCTATCATAGATGGTATTAAAAATTAAGTGCGATTTTAATATTAATATATTGAAGATATGTGGACGTTGAGTATATACTTTTAATGATTATAGTTGTAAGATATTAATTGTAAATATTCATAAATTGTACAGTGTTCTATTAAGTAGCATACTGGTATTAGTATTGTATAAAATGGTATAGTTTGGTATAGAATAAATTATACTTGTAAATATATTAAGGAAACATCTGTAATTATTTAACATTTTTTAATTATCACACATGTCATTTGATTTAACTTTATATTGATAATGTAGTTTTGTAAATATACCTATAAAAATAATTATTTAGCCATTGCAATGCAATTTTTATATTTACATAATAATTTTTTTTATTTATATAAGTTTAAAATATACAAAAATCTTAAATAAAGCTTGATTTTTATTAAATTCCTTAATTTTTCCTTGTAATATAGGTCTACATATATGTAATATATGTGTGTGGCGATGAAATGAGAAAATAGCATGAAATAGTTTTTTATGAACCATGTAATCTATTAATTCAAAAAGTTGAGATGATACTTAGTATAAAAATCTGGTTCGAGCAACACCCGAGCTAATGTTATGCTTGGAATGGCTCAGTAATGTCTGTGATGGTCACAAGTGACCGAACGTTGGAAAATTAAAAATTTCAAAAATGACTGATTCTGACTATTCACCTAATAGTTTCACATCGACTATACCTCATAAAAAATATTTAAAGTTGATTTTAATAAACGTGTATTCATTGTTGTTGGAAAAACTGTGTAGGTTTGTTGGTAATTCAAATACAAATAAGTCTTTAGTCATTTGGATATGCTAATATATTAATGTACTATTGCTTCATTCACTGTGTTGACTTGAAGGTTCGTCCAAACGTCAGGTTACCTCACACAGTGTTGCCTAGCCCTCTTACATATGATTTAGATTAAATAATGTAACATAATTAATTGTTTAATCAGCAATAATTTTAATCCCTATTCGTCTCTCTATATTACCTTTTACAACTTTGTGTATCAGATAATATTTTTTTCTAAAATCTTTCTCTTTCCATTGGTATATCATACGTCTATGTTACTGTTCTTATTGTAAGTAAGCCAAAATTACGATAAAAAATATTTTTTAGTTTTCTCCTTTAGTTAGATATCGAATTATGGATCATTTTTATAGAATATACAAAATTAAAGGACATTAGAAAAAGAAAATTTAAAATATCTGCATTTAAGCCTCATCAGACTTCAACCGTTATGCAACTTACATGATATTTAATCCCATTAAAGTATTACATCGATATAGCGAGTTTAATCAAAATCTTTGGAGCCGTTTTTAAGAAAATTGTTAAAAGGTGCTAAATGCATGGTATAAATTAGAACTTCCGGTCAGCCGATTTGTGAAAAAGTTGCTGTAACATCTTGGGCTGATAATAGTCTTAAATATGAAATTTAAGTTCCGTACGACTTTTCGTTTTTGCGTTAGAATTAACCATACACCATTTGGCGGGACTTGGTTATATTATACTCACGGGACCCTAAAACGTGGATTTCCGTCGAAATCTGGAATTCGAAAATTTTCACGATCACAATACTTTCCCTATATATATTTCATGTATAGGTAAGTGAAAGTAAAAATTATCAGCAATCCACATCAATGTATCTATAATTAGGTATTATAGAAACATAAATTATTGGTAGTACATTTTCAATAAATTTGAAAGAGAAAATAATACTTTAACTTGATTAAAGATATTGGAATGCAAAGCTTAACGTGTGGACTTAAAGGTTTCTATTAGGGCATTCATCTTATATTAGAAAAACAGGCTTCTGTTAAACAGGTAATTATTTCATGATCAATTTCATATTAATAAATGTCGACACAATGGAAGGGAGCTATCGTGTTAATTACCAAATGAGTCATATTCATCGTTTCAAATCTAACGATATTAATTTTTCGGATGACAACTTAATGATAAATAATGGGCTCTTAATTCATCCCAAAATGTTTATTATCTGCCAATAATTATTTAGATTAAACGTTTCGGGGGTGTTACCCATTATATAGGAATCCATTTCAAATTTTGTCAATTATTATTCTAAAAAAGCCATTAAATATTATATACATTCATAGAATGGGCCATTATATTCTTGGGACCTAGTAGGTTTTATCTTTATTTTTATGTTGGCAGTGATTGTTAGATTTTAAGAGTGGAATTTTTAATTACTTTTTCATTTAGTTTATAATTGATAAAATGTAGATACGAACTTACACAACATATATTAGTTACTCCGTGAGCCAGCAATGAAATATGCAACCCATCTTACCATTTTTGAATTTCGTTGAATATTTAACTTACAAATTCCTTCTACTACTCAAATTAAAGCTTATTAAATACTTGATGATTTACTTTATATCGATTATACTCATTCGGATGGACGGTTTCGTGATATTAACCATAATTATCTTAGAAAATCGTACATAACCTATTTTAATGACAGCCATTTCGTAATCCACCCGTTTTGAGTTGGCAGACGTGTATTTTTTTTTCTTTACCGTGAAGATGCTTTGAATAAAACATACTACGAAATTTCGTAAAATGGATTGCATTTTTCGTTGCTGGCTCACGGACTATTACTACAATGCAGATTTGACAATTTATTTTATTATTATTATTATTTTTAAAATTACTATGAATATTATTAATTTAATTTTTTCAATTGTATTATTTTTTAAATTTATTTTTATATTTGTTTATATATATTTTTAATCATTTTATTTATTTATTTTTATTTTAACCTGATATATATTTATCATTGACTAACGCTGTTATATTCATTCTTACTATTGATTATTCTTATAGTTTTTTAAACTAAAATAATTGTACATTGTTTAACCTAAAATTGATTTTATAAAATTAGAGTTTAGCACTGATAACCAAGATGTTTTGTGCCAATAAAATATAACAACCAACCAACCAACGGACTATTACAATTTGTAGCTGTCTGTTAGTTCTGAATACAGGGAAAACCTCTAAAGCTTGTACTTAAAATAATTTTTGGCATATACATACATTTTGGGAAGAATTAAGAACCCATTAATTATCATTAAATTATCTTCCGGAAAAATTAATATCATTATGATTTGGAAAGTTAAATATGACTTATTTGGTAATTAACACAGAAACTGAAACCAACACATATCTACTTAAACCCGTATGGACATATGCCTCACAAAATTATGGTTAAGCAGAAAAAACTCACATACAACAATCATTTCAATAAAAAATTGTAAGACTTAAAAGCTCCTTGGTACGTAAGCTACAAACCATAACAAACTGATTAGCAATGAACAACAATCTATTAACATACACGAATTCTAAGGAGTTGAAAGGAACTAAATACATACACGTAATTACTTAAACCCTTAATGAACTTACAGTATAAGATTTATAGTTCAGAAAAAAAACAAAAAAAACTCACTTACAGGTATAATCATTTTAATAGAAAAGTTAAAGACACGTGTGTGTTGTTATCAGTCAATGCTGATCCAACTACTGCCTCTCAAACTCTCCAATCCCACATCAAAGACCTTGAAGTATGCTATCAGAACTGGATAATTAAAATTTTCAGAAACAATTCTTTATTGAGTAATATTACAATCAGTCCAATTTGGGACATTAATAGTGATAAAGGATATTCATACAACATTCACACGATACATAAAAAACAATAAATTTATATAATAATAATAATATATACATATATACAAAACAAAATCAATAAAAATATTATAAGGAATTAAAAACAATGCCAACCAACCCAACCAAACTACCCTTACCCTTTGTCATAAACCTATGAAATCCTGCCCTACTGTCTCCTACAAGGATAATATTCTTGTCCCGGTTGAACAGATCCGATATTATTCGAATCCTGGACTGAGAAAATAAGGGTGAGTATGAAAGGTTATGGTTTACTTTGAAAGTTACATCTATGAGGTAAGAATAAATAATTAAGAAGTATGTAGGAGAGAGGAATTCCCGGAGTTTTTATAGCAGTCCTCGGTGCCAAACTCGATCAAAAGCCTGTTGTCCAGAAAGGCTTCAATGCAATACATTCCGCGCTCCAATGTGAGAGAAATGACATCCACGACACGGTGGCATTGCTGTATAGTAGAATGGGATGATCGAAATCCAAACTGGTGGTCAGGAATCACTTTTTGAAATCTAGGATTGAATATAAACGTTTTAGGAGGAGTTTTTCTAGAATTGGCCTATAGTGGGGAAAATAGAGAAACAGGACGGTAGGAAGATGGATTTTCTCGTAGCTTTTTGGTTTTTGGTACCATTTTGATAATTTACAGTTTTCATGGAACGGGAAAGTAGGTGGAACGGAGTGTGGCATTATTTACGTAGATAAGAAAGAGTATAGCTTTTCTGGGGAGCTGTTTTAGGATACGGGATGTGATGAGTTCGAGCGTAGGTGATTTTTTGGACGATAATTTTTGAGTGATGTTGATAATTTCTGTTGGGAATGCTTTAGGATGAAGAGACATTTGGAGAAGAACGGTTAATTCTGCTTCGACATGTTCGATATGAATTGGGTTATGGATATTAGGATGCAGGTTAAACGTTTTGGAAAGGTGTTCTGCGAAATTCTCGAATCTTTCTTTGTCGAATCATGTCCATCTCTGGGATTGAGTTAAAAGAGGGTGATTAAAGGTTTTGAAATTTAGTAACGTTGCAATGGTTATCCATAATGATCTGTCGGACTTATTCAACTTTTCAGTAAGGGTCTACAGGTTTTGAATTGTCTTATTTGGTCAGAGAGTCAGTTTTGTTGAGTATATTTCTTACCACTTATTTACTTCTAGCAAAGTAAGACAGAGTTGGAACTGACAAAAAAGTCCCAACGCTAAAAAATGGGGGCAAAACGAGAATTTTTTCATTCAAACTAACACAAATTTTAAAGGTTAGGTCCTAGCGACAGATGTTGTATAAGTTAAACTATTTTACATCAAATTCTTCAACGGTGAACTGTCAGCGAATTTTTTATTCGAGCAATAAACGGCTAGAGCTTTTAAAAAATGTTACATTTTAGTGGGTGAAAAAAGCCATCTTCTTTAAAAACTATGAGCTATAAGCCGTATGCATGTAAAAAAAAATCTGATGCGAGCAACATAAGACATTCACCCATGTCCGTTGCTAAATTGAATGTATTAATGTATCAATTAACATTATTTAAAAGATCATACATTAAATTATTTTAAATAATGTTAAAAAAATGAAACAACTTTAAAAAATTAAATTGAATTTTGATAAAAAAATGTTTCAAATTTATTTATTTCTCCCTACCTTGCCACATGGCAATACGGGTGTCGGTAGCCAATAGTGCTACCAGTAGTAATCTTGAATTTATTATTTTTTCTTTTTTCTTTTCTTCCCAGTTTTTCACTCTGGTCTCTCCTCGATGACCATATCTTCAGCTTCTGCTTCTTCCTCGATCTCGTCCTGTTCCACCTACGTTAAAAGCTGATGGACCGTGGAAAGTGAAGTTTTCCAAGCATGAATAAATGCTAGAAAATGTCCATAATTCTGCTTGGACACCAGCTGAGGGAAATCGCTCTCCGTGAGGACCCAGAGCCCACATTCCCTTAGTAGTTTGACCCTTAGTGCTTCGAAGGCGTAGCAGTCCACAATTATGTGCTCAGCAGTCTCCGGTACTTCACAACTGGGGCACAGGGGATCTATTTCTTTCCCAAAACTGTGTAACTTACTTCGGAAAGCCCCGTGCCCAGTGAGGAATTGCGAGACCCAGTAATCCGGCACTACCCATTTAGCTTCCAATCGTGACCGGACCGTGGGGAAGAATTTCCTCAAGGTAGCACCTTTTGAGGTTGTCACCCACCGCCGGTCCCACTCATCAATGGTGTCTTCTCGGATTGCACTCTTCCATTTCCTTGGGTCCTCCGCAATCCTCATTTGGATATTTCCCGGGAGACCTGCTGAGTCTTGCCTCTTGAAGGCATCTTTAAACGAATCCTCACGCAGAAGGAGGTCGAGAGGTACCCCTGCTGCAAGAATTTGACCCGCCTCATGCGATACCGTACGGTAAGCCTTTGTTACTCGTAGCAAAGCCGTTCGCTGAATGGTCGCTAACCTGCGCTTCTGCCGCTGTGTGATGTTCTTGAACCACGCAGGGGACGCGTACCTCAGGATACCCAGCACCATGCCGTTATAAATGGTCATTGTTGCTGGGTATCTAAGGCCCCAGAATGCGCCCCCTAGTCTACTCAGACCATTCAAAGCTAAGGCAACCCTATCGCTTAAGTAGTCCAAGTGAGGAGCCATGTTGAATCCTTTTCCAAAACGTATTCCTAAATAGGTGACCACTTCACTTGGACGTATTCTCGTACCCTCAATGCAAAGATTTATGGGGTATGCCCTATCCGTTTTACCTCTTAGAAGGATGGTCTGAGTTTTTGCTGCGGCCATTTTCAATTTATTCAAGCGACACCACCTTCCTACCAGGTTGGCGCACCTTTCAGCTTCTGATTTTACTCCAGCTCTGCTGTTAGATGCCACTACAACCGCCAGGTCATCAACGTATGCAGTGGCAGAGAACTGCTCCTCCTCAAGCACTCCCAGTAACTCGTCGAATATTAGCTTCCATAAAGCTGGGCCGAGGACAGATCCTTTAGGACATCCCCTCTCTATGGAAGCTTCAGTTTCATAGAAACATCCCCGAACCTTTACAAACCTGTCTTGAAGGTAGCTATTAACGAGGGCGTATAAGTTACTGGGAGCTTCGTACTTATGCAGCTGTTGAAGCACCAACGGCCACCAGACGCTATCAAAGGCGGATGATATGTCAAATAGCAGTAACATTACATATCGCTCCGTTTTTACTGCTGCGTCTGCACGAACTTGAAGGAGGGCATCTGCGGTTCCCTTTCCTTTGGTTGAATTGCCGCGGATGGCTTGCTCTAGCAAGAACTTGTCCTAAGCTGGTTAAAATCAGATTATCCAGGACCTTGCTCAGTAACGGGAGAAGGCATATGGGTCTATAGGACTTAGGGACCTGCTTATCCCTACCCCCTCCCTTGTAGAGGAGTCTCAGATCGGCGATCTTCCATTTTCTCGGAAAATATCCCCTATCAAGGCAGTCATTGAAAAGATTCAGTAGCTTACCTTCTATGTACGGGAAACTGTTTTTCAAGATCGCCGCGTCTATAGCACCAAGTCCTGGAGCACGACCAGCTTTCTGCTTATCCACGGCAATGCGGAGATCATATATGTCCCATGGAGGGTATAAGTCCGTGCCTGGTGGGCATACCGTAGTGCGTCTCACGAAGTTATCCTCTTTATTATCTTAAGAACTTTCATCTCTGGGGTAAGTAGCCTCTATAAAGATTTTTGCCGCCTCTTCAAGAGTTACGGCCTGATTATCTCCATGTTTTAGGGCTGCCACAGCTTGCGGAGGGGTCAATTTGCCCATGGCCACTTTATATGGGATGCCCCAAGGATGCTTTGCGGACTCATTTAAGATGAACTCATCCCAAGAACGTCGCTTACGTGAACGCACCTCGTTTCGGTATACTTTGGCTTTATACTTATACTTACGAAGTGAGATGCGCCTCTCGTCACACCTACACTTCTGATACGATCGCCGAGTCTTGTTGAGTTCTCTCTTCATGGTGGTTAAGGCCGGCGTCCACCATGGGACAGGTAGAGCTCTCACCTTCCGATGCTGGAGGGAAATCTCTGCGGTGTCGCGAATAAGATTAGTAATTCTGGACACTCTGAAATCCAGGTCTTCTTCGGTCTCAAAATATCCTTCTTACCAATATTCATCAACAATTTTTCCCTTCAGCGTCGGTCGGAAAGCATCCCAGTTGCTTAAACGCGTTACATAACCGTTTTCAACACCGTGGGAACGCTCTTCATCCTGAACTATGTCAAATACGAGAGCTTTGTGGTCTGAACTCGTTTCAGATCTGAGGGTCCAATCGAAAATGTGTCCTACGAGCGTCGGAGATGACAGAGTCACGTCAATCCAACTCTCACCTATCCCGCCGGAAAACGTGGGGATGGAAGTGGCTTCGTTCACCACGACGAGCTGGCTTCTTGCGATAAACTCTCCGAGTTTAGCACCCCTTCTATCTTTACGATTGGATCCCCAGACCGTGTTCCAGGAGTTGGTATCTGAGCATATTATCACATTTCTCGTGCACGTTGTGATCGCTTCTAAGGCAGATATGTCATCTTCAATGTTGCCTGGGTTAGCCAGATATGCTGAAACCAGCGTAAATGAGATGTTACCATATCTGATGTAGCATGCAACACAATCTGCCTTAGAGTATTGCCTCAGATCCATTACGTCGAGATTTGGATTGTTAATCACAATCGCAGACCTAGTCCTCCTCTCTCCACTGCTTGGGGCTATAACTCTCGATGTAAGGCCAAATCCTGTGACCACGTTCCCACGGCAGGTTGGTACCTGTACCGCCATAATGTCGTAGCGTTGTGAAAGAGCACGAAGCTCATCCGCTACAACTCTCCGGCGGCCCATGTTCAGTTGGAGAACCTTAATCTTATTCATAATAAGTCCTGTTTACCATTTCTTTGCACCACTTCAAATGCACAGGGCACTCTCGACTACCTGATTTGTGCTTCGCTTGGCTACGAGGGACTTTCTCCCGCAAACAGTTGATACAAAACGGGTCTAATTTGGCATTTTTCTTTGGACACACTTTCATTAAATGACCACTCTCTGCGCACCAGATACAAACTTCAGTATCTACTGTGCATGTTGCCTTGGTATGCTCATAGCCCTGGCACTTGGTACAACGAGCAGCATCTAGGTAGTATTTAAACGACAAGGACCACCATTCTTCATTCAAGGTTCCCAACTCCAATAATTGGAACCGAACCATTGGGTGAACCTCTAACACCCAATTTTTTGTTAATCCATTTTTAGCCACTGAGGAGAACAGTGGCCGGAGATCGTCGGTAACTAATGGAGTGGGAACCCACTTCTCGGGTATTCTTTCCCACAGAAACCTCGAAAGATCGGCTGAATTCCATGTCAGAGGCACACCCCTCACCTCCATCTTTGGTTTTCTCCTCAAGGCCAGCCTGCCATGTAGACCGCTATCTCGGAGCCCTTTCCAGCCAATTACTTTTGTTACTTGAGAGCTGTCCTCAAGGCGAACCAAAACTGAACCTGCTTTAGTTTTTCTCACAATAGAGGCATTCACACCTATTTCTTTTAGTAAAGGAAGCCCTTGGATGATATCCGTTGGACTTTTTCCCGACCCACTAATTGTAAGGTATGTTGGTTGTGGAGAACTTTTTGGCTTTAATGGCCATGGTTTTGGGTTTTTGTGCAGTTACAGGTTTATCAGGTTCATGAGTATCATGTTTGTTTTCTTCCATACCGTCTTGATTCAGTATCTTCTTTCTTGTTTGGACTTAGCTTTCTTCCGGTTTCGTTTGTTCTTTACAATAGTAAATTTCTCTGTTTCTCTAGTAGACTCTAGTGTTTCTTTTACTACCTCTTTGACAAGAGCTGCCACTGAAAGCCCTTTGCATTCATCATTGTCTTTGTTTCTAGAGCTCATAGCCTCTAAAATGCTAATGAGTCGCTCCACAGTTGCGTTTATGTGTCCCCTAGTCTTGTTGGTAATTTTTTTATCCAACCCTATTAAGAAAGTCTTAAGATTACTTTGGATAGATCTTGCCTCTTGTAGCAATGTGTCCTTAAAGTTATCCTCTTCAAGTTCTTCCTCATTATCTGACGTTTTGTACCTAGGTCTTTTAGCTGACGGTGGTTTCTCTGGTTTGGTTTTTACATTATTAACTTCAGTAGCACCCTCTTCTTCCATTGTAACACCGTGGTTAGTTACCATAGCGTTTCCACAGCCTATATCTGATAATAAGTGTGAGTAACCTATATAACCTAACCCAGGTTATCAATTTTTTTAAATAGAACTTTGTCTTTTAATAACACTAGAATAAACTTTAAATACAGTCTTACCTGTCAGTGAATAGCTGCTGCCTTTAAATGTCTATAAATAAAGTAGGCAAAGCCAGTAGGCACAACCTAACCTGACACGTACCACTTAAATATAGAAATAAATTTGATAAAAACAGAAACTAATGGAAAAATAACAATAAAAACATAATAAAAAGGTAATAACACGAACACAACAAAATAAAACAGTAACTCAATATAACGCCTTACTTCAAACACTTTAACAGGAACTCACTTATCAGTATCAAAGCTGTTATCAATCTCCCAAAAAAAAAAAAAAAATTTCAAATTAAATAATCAAACAACAGTTACTTAAGTTTATGCTCTTTTTCTCTTTTTGCACTAGGGTAGGGCGGGGCTAGTTGAACAATTTTTCCCTTGAACGGATATAGCTCCTCAATAATAGGTCTTAATGAGTTCTTATGCGGCTTGATGGATTCGTAATATATCCCTTAGCAAAAGTGACTATAGTTATTTTTTTTTGTAAGAAGTTAAATTTAAGAGCTACAGCTAGTTAAATCCAGGAATTCAAGTTTGCTCAATATACCCCATAAGTGAGGTAAGTTAAGCAAGGGTATGGGACAAGTTGAGCACTAAATAAATGGAACATTAAGGTCGTGGTGCAAGGTATAGTTGGAGACATAATAAGGAGCATTAACTATTGTACGGAGGACTTTAGTTTGAAAGGATTAAATGCATTTGATGTTAGTACGTGACTGTTGAGTAGTCGGTATAACTGTCCGAATCGTCGGAGTTCTTGTCTTTTAAGTCTTGTATGTGGGTTCCAAGTCAATCTTTTGTCGAATAGAAATAAAGTAAAATATGTGTTTAGCAATCAGCTCTTTATTTATGGTCTTTTAGTGACAGAACAAGAAAATATAAAGTAATTTTCTTTGAATAATTAACCAAAACTAGAATCAATAAATCATTAACGTATCTTAAGATTAATGTTTTGTTAATTATATTTTCACATAATCATACGAAGAAAATAATTTAAGTTTTGTTATTCTAGCACTAACACTAGATTAACTTACTTTCATTTTTGTCTATTGTAACAGTGACAATGATCATTAAGTTCCAAAGATCTAATTAATGTTATTTTTCAGCGTATGAGTAATAATATAAACATTTAAGTCTTATTTTAAATAGCAAGACTGAATCTAATGTTGAAGTTAATCTTAAAAGTTCTCAAGCTTTTGACCGGGTGTGGCACCCGGGACTGCTCTTTAAGCTCAAAACCCATTTACCTCAATCCTTATACCTAATCCTCCGATCCTATTTATCCAACCGCTCCTTCCGAGTTCGCTGTGGTTCCGAATTTTCCAAACATTATACTCTTGAGGCCGGTGTTCCTCAAGGCAGCGTCTTAGGACCCGTCCTCTACATCCTCTTCACCGCCGATATCCCTACCGATCCCAATACCTTTCTGACAACATTTGCTGATGACACAGCCATTTTATCATCCGATTCCGATCCTAAAGTAGCATCGCTAAACCTCCAAAGGCACCTTTCCCTTGTCGAAGACTGATGTAAGGCTTGGCGAATTAAGGTGAACGAAAGAAAATGAACACACGTCACTTTCACCCTTCGACGTAAATCCTGTCCAACAGTTAAATTCAATTCCATACCGCTTCCTTCCTCAGGCACAGTCCGGTACCTTGGCTTTTTACTAGACAAAAGACTAACGTGGAACCCACATACAAGACTTAAAAGGATAGAACTCAACCGCAGATTCAGCCGGTTATATAAACTACTAAACAGAAAATCTCATCTTACAGTCGACAACAAATTTCTAATATATAAGACAGTACTGAAACCTATATGGACCTACGGACTTGAACTATGGGGGACAACTAAACATTCTAACATCAAACGTATCCAATCCTTCCAATCCAAAGTCCTCCGAACAATAGTTAATGCCCCTTATTACGTTACCAACTGTACCCTACACCATGACCTTAATATTCCATTTATTTTAGACCTGGTACCATCCAAATTCTCCAAATTCAATCAGAACCTTCTTCATCATCCTAATCCTCTTGCTCAATCGCTCTCCAGCTCCTCCCATCCCTACAATCCTCCTCAAAGATTGAAACGGCAGTGGCCCCGCGACGTTTCGTAAACATTTATTCTGGAGTTCTGACACTGGTAAGATCCTCCACTCATGTACTGTATGTTCGTGGCTATTCTGCCCTAGCTCGGCCTCCACTGCCTTACACCAGTGAAGCGCTGAGTGAGAGGCGCTGGGATCTCTTGGATTTGGCTTCTCCTCCCACTTGTGGAGGGAGCAGCCGAGTCTAGGGTCCCTTTAGCAGATTGTATATAGTTAAGTTTGCTTGTATGATTTTTATTTATTTCCCAACTTGTATTTATCTCTACTACAGGTTATTGTTTTTTTTTGTTTTTTTATTAATTGTTATTTTCTTGTATATATTTGAATTTATTTATTTCCGATTTTATGTAATTTGACATTATCATTATTTTTGTACATATTGTATGAATGTTTACTACATCACTATTACTACTGTTCATTATGTAACAAATTGTAATATTTCTCAATAAATAAAAAAAATAAAATAAAATAAAAAATCTTAAAAGTTAACCTTCCAAGCCATGTACCAAATCCGAAATATCACATTTCGTTATCATAATGCTCTTAGTTCTGGAGCTATACTTATCACATACGTGGTCGTTTTCGAGGGACTTGGTCATTTGGACTCAGGGGACACTAAACTGTGTTTTTATTCTTGAAACTTGAATTCGAAACTTTTCACAATCGCAATATTTTTCCTTAGCATATTTTTACTATTACTTATTTATAAATAGGTAAGCGAATGCAATTTATAATAAAATGCTTAAAGTAAGAATAGTAATATAAATTTATAATATAACGGTGGAAAACTATGAATTTTAGATAAGAATTATTTAATTGTCAAATAATGCCTTTGAAAGTATTGCTGTGTCCAGATTGCCTAGCAGATAATATGATTTAGTTAGAAGTAATAGGTGGTAAGAAACATACTCGACAAAAGTTACTGATGAAAGTAAAACAGTTAGAGTTGATATTGAGATAATTGAAAATCAAATATTTAATTCTAACTTTCTTTTACCTATATATGAAATATTATACCCAACACCATATATATTTTACGATTTTCACATCCATCAAAAGGGCTTTAAATATTTTAATTAATCTCACTACATTGGTTCAAAATTATATAGGCTTTAATTTCATGTAAGTTTTATTATGATTGAAATACAGTGACAGGGTTTTAGATGCCAATTTTTAAAAATTACTTTTTATAAAATATCTTTAATTTTGTACCTTTGATAAGATCAACCATTTCTCGATGTCCAACGGTTAATTTCAAGTCCATACCGCTTCCTTCCTCAGACACAGTCCGGTATCTCGGCTTTTTACTAGACAAAAGACTGACGTGGAACCCACATACAAGACTAAAAACAAAAGAACTAAACCACAGATTTGGCCAGTTATACAGACTACTAAACAAAAATCTCATCTTACAGTTGACAACAAATTACTAATATACAGGACATTACTGAAACCTATATGGACCTACGGACTTGAACTGTGGGGGACAGCTAAACATTCTAACATCAAACACATCCAATCCTTCCAATCCAAAATTCTTCGAACAATAGTTAATGCTCCTTATTACGTTACCAACTGTACCCTACACCATGACCTTAATATTCCGTTTGTTTTAGACCTGGTACCATCCAAATTTTCCAAATTTCATCAGAACCTTAGTCATCATCCTAACCCTTTAGCACAGTCCCTATCCAGCACCACCCATCTCTACAATCCTCCTCGAAGATTGAAACGGCAGTGGTCACGAGACGTATTGTAAACATTTAAACTGGAGTTCTGACACTGGTCAGATCCTCCACTCATGTACGGTATGTTTGTGGCTACAGCGCCCTAACTCAGCCTCCACTGGCTCAGACCAGTGATGCGGCTGAGATAGAGGCGCTGGGATCTCTTGGATTCCGCTTTTTCCTCCAGAAGTGGAGGGAAAAGCGCTTGCTGGGGTCCCTTCAGCAATTGCATATATTTTATATAGTTATGATTGTGTGTAAGATGTTTATTTATTTACCAACTTTTTATTTATCTCAATAATAGGTTTTTGTTTTGATTTGTTTTGTTTTTATTTATTATTATTATTTTCTGTATATATAGTATGAATGTGGTCTCTTATCAATATTATTATTGTTCATTTTGTAACAAATTGTAATATATCTCAATAAAAAAAATGTGTACCTTTGATATGATTAACCATTTCTCGATATTAAAATTGATAAAACATAGTTAAACATGAAATATGAAAGAATGCGATAACCAATTAAAGGATAAAACTGCATAAATGTTTTAGCAAATTACAGTAGCAAGATAGATGTTCTTGTGACTCACGAATTTGGGTATCGATAATACCCATAACTTCGTTATCAATCAATTAGTTACAATTTAAAATATTTCTTATGTAGAATTAATTTAGCATTTCCAAGTCAATTGAAACTTTTTCCAAGTCAAATGTAACATTTTCCATTTCAAATGTAACCTTTTCCATTTCAATTGTAACCATTTCCATTTCAAATGTCTTCTTTTCCATTCAAAACGCTACTTTTTCCTAAGCAATTGTAACCCTTTTCTTCACTTCTGGCCTTAAATATTCCGTTTAATTTTTGAAAAATAATTAGTTTAATTAAAATTATTACCTTTTAATTTTTTCTCTCTTTTTTATTTTTGCTTTATTTTACCCTCTTCCACCTTGTCATCAATCTTCATCAAAATTTAATTATGGTTAATCTATCTAAAAATCATAGACATCCTTATATAACACGTAGTAAATTCACAGAATACACCGCGAGTTATAACAAAAATCAGTTAATATTCACAGACGGGTCCAAAACTGATAATGGTGTGGGTTGTCCTGTAGTAATTGGCACAAAAATTATTCGATAATCGTTACCAAATATTTTTATAATCTACTCAGCAGAGTTGTTTGCAAAAAAATTGGCGTTAAAGTTAATATTATGTTTGAATAACTGTGATGAATTTTTAATATGTTCAGACTCTTTATAGGCCCTCAATAGCATCAGTAAAAATAAAATAAATAACAATTACATCTTATCAAACATTTTGACTCTTATTGAAGCCATAAGAAAAAACAAAACTATTAATTTCATGTGGATCCCAGGGCACGCAGGCATAGAGGGGAATGATATAGCGGATAACGCTGCTGAAGAGGCCTGTACCCTCTTTCCAATTCCCCGAATTTCCATCCCTTTGTCCGACTTCAAGTCAAAAATAAGAAAAGACTCTAAGGAAGCTTGGGACCGGAATTGGCAGGAAGTAAAGGAAAATTGGAATAATATGCCATGCTATAAATAATATGCCCTTCGTTTTGTAAGAATGAATTGAACATAGTTTTGTAAAATGATCTAAAAGAATACTAGATGTTAAAGGAAATAAAATATTCAAATTATTATTCAGATTATATGTTTTGTTTTTTTGTATGAATATACAAAATGCATCATCGTCATTTAGAAATAGTATGTGTAAGGAGCAGCGAATGCAGGTGCAGCGACTGCTGGTGCAGCTACAGCGGGAGCGGCGAGTGCAGCGGGGAAATTCCAGACTGAGGATAGGGCACACAAGGCTCACGCACAGTCATTTATTGGAAGGCACAACTCCACCAATATGTGAACACTGTAAGGTAAAAGTCACTGACAAACACATAATGGTAGACTGTATCAGAAACCAAGAAGAAAGAAGAAAAAATGAAATCGACGGACTCGAGCTACAACTACTAGGAGGTGACAGGAAGTTCCACAATGCTGTTATAGAATTCATCAAAGAGATTAATTTATACGAAAAAATTTAATTAATACAACGAACGGTGCCTCTAACCTAATGTTGTGGTACACGGCACCTAAATGTAAAATAAATAAATATTACCTTTTAATAATTTTTTTTTTTTTTAGATATTTGATATCAAGTTCTTTTTTTTACAAGCTAATATTTAAAAAAAATAATTATCGTCTATCTAGTTTTAATATAGTTATTGATTTTGATTTGAGGGGGTAGTTTTTGGGAATAATTATTGTGTTTTCGGGTATTGTAATTACGTTTTTCTAGCTGTATTTTTTATCGCTCGCGTGCATGTTAATTTACTTTTATTGTTTTTAATTCATATAGCAGTTCATAATTGTGTTTTTGGGTCTTGTAGTTACGTTTTATTTTTTTATTGTTCCTACAAATTTTAACTCGTATTTACTTTTAATATTTTTTATTTATCTAGGGATTAATTAATGTGCTTTCGGGTGGTTATGATTACGTTTTTTGAGCTATATCTTTTATCTATGACTTGGAAATGCTATAAATTATAATTATTTAGTTCTAAATCTTAATTATATTCGGTCAAATCTACAAAGAATTCTAGTAGAATTAGGAATACCTATAATAAGTAATACATCAGATCATAACAGCTTTACAGCATAAATGAGTTACTCCCAAGGTTTCTGAGTTTAATGTACACCTGAGTTTTAAACTAAATTAAAATACAACATTATAAATCGTTTATTTTACTTAACTTACGTATATATAAAATATATACTAAGGAAAAGTATTGCGATCGTGAAGATTTTCGAATTCTAGTTTTTAGCGAAAATACACGTTTCAGGGTCCCCTAAGTCCAAATAACCAAGTCCAGCAAAAACGTCTGTGTGTGGTAACTCCCGGAAAAAAACGAAAAGTTCTCTGAAACTGAAATTTCATATCTAAGACAACTATACGACCAAGATGTTACATAGTCTTTTATCAATAGCTGACCGGAAGATCTACTTTATACCATGCATTTTTCAATTTTTTACGATATTCTCAAAAACGGTTCATATGATTTTGATTAAACTAACTATATCGATGTAAAATTTAATGAGCTTTAATATCATGTAGGTTTCATTCTGATTGAAACAGCATAACAGGGCTTAAATGCAGATATTTTAAAATTTCTTCATCTAAAGTACCTTCCTACAGCTTTGAAGGTACTATAGATGAAGATTCTATAAAAAAATAACTATATTATCTTCTTGTCATTGATAATTAACAGCTAAATATGAAGGTTGGGCGAATTGATAAACAACTAAAGCAGAAAACTGAATAAATATTTGTTTAATGTAATGTTTTGCTTATGAACATAAGAACAGTAATATAGACGTGTAATATACCGTTGGAAAACTAAAGATTTAAGAGAAAATATTATCTTATACACAAGCTTGTAAAAGTTAATAAAGAGTGATAAATAGCCGAAAAAACTAACTGATTATTTTAGATAATAATATAATAGTTTTTAATGGAACACATGTTTCTATATTAATTCAATTTTACAAATTGTTTAATGGTTTCACTCATTTTTATCTCTTACTGTATTTGAAAATTCTTTACTCGATTTTAATAACGGAGTTAAGTGAAAGTCGTGTGTTGCCCGCACCAGATTTTTGATTCATGAAATAATATTCTCTCCGACTCCGGAATATAATAATATGGACTCCGAGAGCTATTGCACTCCAAAGCGACCGACAATGGGGGGGTCAACAACCAAGCATTGGCAATGAACTTCCTTAAGCTACCTGAGGCCTCTTGAGGATTTTACGTTTATGGCTCAGGATCAGCTGTTAAAGGGAAGGTCAAAATATGTTCAAATTTTTCTTCTTTGTGTCACTTCTCTCAGCAATAAACCAAATAACAGCAATATCCAGATAACGGGATTTATGGTTCAAAGTACCTACCGAGTCTACCTGGATAGCAGGTATCTAAAATGGAACAATTTTTCTATTACAAATCTTATATTGAATATGTACAAGTAGCAATATTTTGAATTTAAAAAGACTTTTTTAATTTAAAAAAAGTTAAGTTTTTAAACGGACAGGCAGATGGATGAAGTATTAGATGTTAAAGGAAGGACAAAATAATCCACCAGCAAATTTTACTATAAATTTTCTATGAACATTTAAGCATTGGTAATACACAATTATGTAAAACAGAATATTAACGGTAGGTAATAGCAAGAAATGTTTAATGAGAAAGCTATTTAGGATACAGTCAGCGAATTATCGAACACTCAAAAATATAGGCAAATCATGACTTTAAAAAATATGGATCCTAGAAAAGAGGTTTTAGAGACGAATTTTATATTAAAGAAATATATTGCATTAATTTCTGATGAAGATACGCAAATTTTCAATCTGAGAAATGCCAATTAAGCTAGAGTATGTTACTATCATCTTTTTTAAAACAAATCTATTTTAATTTTTTTAGGTGCTGTAATTTCTCTTTTGATCATTATTTTTATTTGATATTTAAAATACAATGGCTAATATCTACTATATTAAATATGTGGAATTAATTTAATTTATTTTTTTAAATATGAAAATACTAAATAGCCTTATCTTCATAATTTATTTTGTTACATATTCATGTCTTGTGATGATAGAATCATTTTTTTTACATTGATAAAATACTAAAATTTTAGGTCCAAACTATTGGATATGCAGAGAATTCTGAGTTTAATTTAGTCTCCCTAATCAAGTCGTTAAAATCTCTTGTAAAAGAGACTTAACGCTCTTGTAATTGGACCATGGAATTTTTAACATGCATTTTTTCCTCCCTGTTTCTATACTAATAAATATTGAGCTCGTTTATCTATAATTAGATGGGCAATTTATAATGTATAGTCACTAAATTAAAGAAATGCAAATAAGAATATAAAAAAATATACACATCATTGTTTTCAGTGAGTAAAACATAGTAACTTGTCAATACGTGCAGCAAGAACTGCGAAATATCCTATAAATATTAAAAGACATGAAATAGTCAGTTTTATAATATTATTGTTATTATTTTAATTGTATTCTAAATACTAATTGATTATTAAGTTTTTGACAATTAATACAATTTATTAAATTACATATTATTCAATGATTGAATGTTTGTAACAATTTCGTTAATGTTAACGATCTATACTTTGCTATGGTGAATTTATTATAGGATGAATGATTGTATGGTGAATTTATTTTTAAGTTATATGATCGATAGTTTGCCTCTAACTTTAAAACACTTCTCCAAACACATTTAACTCTTACGGATTTCAACTTTTTACTTACCTCTTAGAGCTGTTTACAATAAAACAAACATTTGTTTCTTTTATTCAAAAACAGAACTCTATACCAATGCCAATGCTAACTTAAATTGTTTTGCCGTATATGGTTTTAAAATAACCAAAGCATGTTGCAGTTTAACCCAAATTTTGAAGAAGTTTAACAAAGTTCACGTGTTTAGAAACATTTTAAATTATTCAGGATGGAGTGATAGCTACGTTCCTAGCTTTACCGCTTATTACAATTTTATAGATCCAGATGTGGCTGGCGACATTAATTTAATATATAAATTTTTAAAAAAATATAATTTGCATGAATATAAAATAGTTTGACAAATATTTAAATTCACTTTTCAACTATATTTAGTTCTTTCTTTGATAGGCATATTAATCGTTAAAAAAAAAAAATGTTTTAGTGTAATTTTAGTTATCAAAACATGTTTTTGAAACAATTTTTAGCGACAGGATTTTCCCAAACCTAGCCTGATCGCACATCAAAACGGTAAATAGAATAAAACATCGATTAATATTTTTAGCATCCTCACACAAGACTTAAACGTCAAGAAACTGCTCTAAGATACCAATTACTACAACACTAGACAAACGTTCAAAATTCTAGTTTATTACAAAAAACTCATTTACATCACTATTATCAGACCTATTTGGACATACGGAATCGAGCTTTGGGACTCTACTAAGCCATCTAATTCCTCCCGCATCCAATCCTTACAATCCGTGATAGATATAGTTCTTTTCATTCTAAATTCCCTGTCCACCCAAACATACTGTCCGTAATCTATCTATCTATATTTCTGATAATCCGCCGATGCGATTAATAATAAGGTTGCCTCGGGACCTACTGCCAAAAAATAGTAAGTGAAATATTTTACCACTGGTAGTTCTTTCTCAAAACATTTCATGAATTTTCTTCACCTTGTATATTCACTTATTGTGTTTGTATAATACACTTGTAAATTACAACATATAGATTTAAAAAAAAAAATTATTTTCAGCTTCTAAGACATTGTAGTTATTATTATGGTTATTATTATTTGTTATAATTATTATGACTGTAAAATAAGTATAGAGTATTTTTGTGTATTTTATCGTATAAAATATTCAGTTCGTAAATGCTTCTCAATATATGGAATTTTATCGACTTATTATTTTTATAAAATTTTATTTAATTAAGCATAAATTATTATTAGTACTATTAATGACGTAAGTGGAGTGGTAGGGGATGGTGGCCTGGAGGGAGGAGGACGGGAGCCAATGAGAAGGCCGGGAAGGGGACCGGACCCCCACCACTAGCCCCACCATCCCTTACTGCCCTCAATAGAACCATGCTTAGTTACCATTCCTTGCTTCTTAGAGTAATATCTCCTGAGCTATCTCTAGAATACCATATCCAGAACCAACTTCATCTGCACATTATGGACCCTGAAAGTAAGTCTTTGGTTTGATACATTTCAACATATTAATCTTAACTCACTATAAGTATCTTACAAATGGAATATTCCTCTTAATTCTTGTGCCTCTATTTCTTTAAATCACTAAGTGATGAATTGGCTAAAATAAATATATCCCATTAACTAGATTTTATGTGGTTTTTAGACAGTTCGGCATCCACCCAAGAGAATTTGAAGATTTGTGATATGGCAAAAGAAGTCGGCCACTCTTTGGAATTTTTTTCGACCAAAGAACGAGGCCTCTTCATCATAGAATTGCAAAGATCGGCGAAGAGGAAGCTCCTCGAGTTATGCATCCAGTTCATGAGATTGGATCACCAGGAAATGGTGAGTACTTAAGCATTATTTATAGTTACCTGATTTGTGTGTTGTGTTCCAAAAACCAGTGCAAAAAAATCTGATTTTTTAAAAGGTAGTAATAATAATATGCTTTTTTCTTAAAAGGATGATTCGGTAAAAACATTGGTTTTAGAACTAGAAGCATTTGAATTTTTATATAATGAATAACGAATTAACAAAATATAAAATTTTTGATATTTTAAGAAGCGTCAGTAACGGAACCTAACTCTTAAACTATTAAACTATTTATAATTACTTCCCATCCTCAATTGATATCATATGTATACAACACTTATGTAAAATTTTTAACATTTTTATGTAATAAATAATTAGTAGGTTCAACAAATCAACGTTTCGGGGGTCTTCCTTATCATCAGTACTCATGGAAATATATAAAAATATTATCAATTAACATTAAAAAATAACTTTTTATATACTAATTAAAAACTACCAAAAATATACATACAAATTATATTTACCTTTTTTAAGACTTTTTATTTAAATTTATTTATTCAAAGAAATTCACAACTGTATTAAATAAATACAACAAGTAAATAGGCTTAAAGACATTAAAAAAAAAATAAATAAATAAAATTATTCATTTTTAAATAAAATTTTGTCAATAATTTATTGACAAAACATTAATTTGAATTAAAATTTGCTGACAGGTTTATTTTTATGTAATATTTTTCTATTTAAAAACTTTAAAAATGGGCTTATTCTTTCTAAATTCCGAAAACCAGCCAAATAATTATATATTAAATTTATTTTGAATTGTTTATTTCATTAAATATTTTAAAAAATCTTCCTATGTACACACTGTTTTATTTTTAAATATAAGCAGCGTTATGGCTTAAAATGCTCCTCAACATTTTTTAAGGGCTACTATTTATCCTAATAACACAATAACAAATATTTATGTTATAGAATTATCAATTTTATAATACATTTATACAATTTAAATTGGATGCTTGTCGCATATAATAGTTTTGAAATAAATCAGTTATTATTATTTTTAAAATTTTGCTAAAAGTTTGATTTGATTATTATAATTTTATTTTTAAACAGGTTTGAAACAGAGCCAATTTTACAGAAAAAATAATAATAATAATAATTTGTTTAATATTAATTATTTTTCAAAAATAATTTAGTACCCAACTCTAGAATTTAATTATTTTTACTTTCACTTACTATAGATAGTTACCGAGTGAAAACGGTAAGTCCTATGAAACTGAGATTTCATATTTAAGACAAATATACGCCTGAGACGTTACAAAACCTGTTCCATCAAAATGAGCTCCAGAAGAGCCACTTTATACCGTGCATTTTGCACCTTTTTTCGATTTTGATTAAACTTGCTATATCGATGTAAAAATTAGTAGGCCTAAACGTCATGTAGGTTTTATTCGGATTAAAATGGTCTGACAGGGCTTAAAAATGACTATATTATCTTCTTACCACTGATGAAAAACAGGTAAATATATGAATTTAATGAATTCGATACCCAACTAAAGGAGAAAACAGAAAAAAAAAAATTGTTTAATGCGATTTTTTGTTTTTGAACATAAGAGCAGTAATATACATGTATGATATACCGTTGGAAAGCTAAAGATTTTAGAATAAATATTATCTTATACTCAAACTTTAAAAAGTTCATTAAAATTAATGAAAAGATGATAAAACTAACTGATTATTTTAGATAATAATATAATAGATTTTTTAATAAAACACATGTTTCTATATAAATTGAATTTAATTAATTTTTTTTAAGTTTCACGTATTTTTATCTCTAACTGTATTTGAACATTCTTTCATTGATTTTAAAAATGGAGATAAGTGAAAGTCGTGTGTTGCCCGCACCAGATTTTTATTATAATGCCCAATTCTGGAATTTAATAATTTATATTATTTTTTAAAATGTTATTTTAGAGCTAATTACAAACTATGTTATACTCGAACCTAATTTCTTTATTAGCCTCAATGTGTTCGTAATTTTTAAATTCGTATATTTACAATGAAAATAATTGAAGTCAACAAAAGATCCAGATGCTTAATGATAATTTTTTGTTTACGTCTAAAATTTCCTAGCGTATTGTTTTCTATTATAATTCGGGTTTTGTCAAAGTTGAAACTTGTTATTTTTTGTCCCACAAGTGCACTAATTATATATATATATATATAATATATATATATATATATATATATATATATATATATTTTTTTTTTTTTTTTTTTTATTATTTTTTTTTTTTTTGAATACTCTTCCATGTAAGTAGTCATTGTTTCTCTAGCATAGATTGCCGGGAAATTAAAACATGATGTATTATGAACTGTTTCTCTATTTTATCTTCCACATTACTTTAATTGTTTTATATTATTTTATTCAAAAATAATACATTTGTCTAAATTGGCAATAATGGTTTTTAATTTTATTCCTTGGTCTAAAAAAAAAGTAATATTCATGAACATCAAGATTTTTTCCTCCTATTTATGGGTCAAGCAATTTGAAATCGTTCAGTCTTCATTAATTTTGCCGCTCGACATTGTTGGTTTTCGTGATTTTTAGACTATTTATTCTCTAACCTTTCGTCAATATAAAGCCATGAGTAAATAAGATTTCTGGCCAATACTTTTAGTATGGCCGCCGTTTCAAGTCAGTTTCGTAGGCGAAAACACGAGTTGGGAAAATCCTTTTAATTCCTGTAAATGTTTAATTATCAAATAAATACAAAATTAACAATAGCATAAAGACATGCTTTTTATTTTTTGTCCCTACTACCCATTATCTAAATAGTTAAGCCAGTTGTTTAACCATTATCTTTTTTTTTTTTAGATTTATATGATAAATTATATAAAATAATTCTATCTTCATTCTTGTTTTTGTTTCGTTCTTATATATGCAAAATTACCGAAATTAATATTTTTAAAAGGGAACGGTATTTTAACAGTAAAGAGAATTTTATTACTCCGAAACCGGTTTAGTCTTAATGCTTAAATTATATCACTAAAACCCATCTTATAGATGAGTAATCTGTATTAGTTTCATAATTTTTCACTCAGTTTCTTTTGAAATATTTCCGTGTAAAACATAGGGAAACATGAATTTCTGCCAATTTTAAAAATTCACGAACAAAAAAGAACTATGTTCTCAAGATTTAAATTTTTATATCAAGTAAAACTATGACTAAGCTATATAACAAAAAAATAACTAAAAGTGAGTCCTTTTTCCCTTTATATACTATATTTTTAAGTGTCTAGTTTTTTATTAATTTTCGAGAATTTTTTAAACAACTGTCTTCACTATTTAGGTAATGAGTTGTAGGGAGAAACAAATAAAAAGCATGTCTTTATGTTATTGATAGTTTTTGTTTTGATATGATATTAAAAAAAAATACAGGAATTAGAAAGATTTTCCCATCTCATGTTTTCGCCCGCGAAGCTGACTCGAAACAGCTGCAATACTAAAAGTATTGGTCAGAATTTTATTTTTGGTTTTATATTCACGAATTTTTTATTTCTATGGTTTTATTTTTTTCTTTTTCGTGAAGTTTTTGAACAACTTTCTTCACTATTTAGGTAATAAGTTGGGGGAATAAAAATACAAAGCATGTATCAAGGTTATGTTGGTTTTTGTTTTAATATATCTAAAAAGTTACAAAATTAAGGAAGATTTTCCCAACATGTTGTTGTTGTTTCCCAACACATGTTTTCGCCAGCGAAGCTGACTTAAAATGGCTGTAACACAAGTATTAGCCAGAATATTTTTTTTAGTTTTGTTTTTATATTCGCAAAAGAATAAAAATAGCAGGTCAAAAAATTACGAAAATCAAAAATTTTGAGCGACAAGGTCTGAACGATTTCGAATGGATTGACTCATATATTTATTTTTTTGGAGGGGGCTTATTTCTCTAATTGTCATCTATTATTTTTTTAGATTTATTAATATTATGTTCCCAAACCTTTTTCAACAGATTTTTCAATTTAAATTCTTCAAAAAATAATTTTATTTATTTTTTTTAAACTTTTTATTAATCGTTTCCTTAAGCCTACCGACGTCAGTCATTGTGATCACTTTTTAAAAATATTCTTGATGATGTGCTCATATACCTATTCCTTTTGCTGGGGATGAAATAATTGATAATTTAGTAATATATTGCTGCTAGTTTTCATTTGTGTGGATTACGTGGAATATTTTTGTTGTATTTTATAACTATCACCTAGAAAAATCTTAATTTAAACTCCATGGTATATGGATATTTCAACATGCTTCCTAACTAGTTCTATTTTTTTTTTTTCAAAACAAACTATTCATGATAAAAAACGATTTCATATTATTAGTATTAAATTAAATTTAGTCCTATTTCTCTTCAATATTTTTATCAAGTTTTTCAGAGCATATTAGAATATGTGAGAATTCCTAGCTTACCATTGTTTCAACCCACTCATCACAGTAGAACAAATACGATACCTTGGACTTTATCTTGACAAACGCCTTACATGGAATCCTCATACAAGACTTAAACGACAAGAAACTGCTCGTAGATATCGACTATTGAAACACTCACTTGAAAAACCATCAAAACTCCTTCTTTACTTAAAAAAACTTATTTACACAACCATTATCAGACCTATTTGGACTTATGGCATTGAGCTATAGGGGTCCACTAGGCCATCTAATTCTCCCGTATCCAATCCAAAATCCTTCGATAAATCCTCGACGCTCCTTACTTTGTTTCCAACAAACTCATCCATAGAGACCTGAACATCCCACTAGTTGCAATAATCGCCAAAAAAGATACACCTCCGTTCATTCCAAATTACCCGCTCATACAAACCCGCTTGTCTGTATACTCTCATCGACATATATTCCCGATAAAAGATGGTGGCCTCGAGACCTGCTGAACAAATAAACACTGAAGTGCTACCGCTGGGTAGATTCTTCTCATGACTTTTTCAAGCCAATTCTCTGTAAATAGCACATTTACTTGTTGTACTATGTAAATTGTACAGTTGTAAATTTCAATAAAAGAATTTAAAAAAAAAAAACAACTTGTTTCATAAGTTAGAATAAAATAGTCCTTTACAATAAATCCAAAATTATCATTATTTTTTTCTTTAATATAGATCACTACCTTAGAGTTAATGTCTAAAACATGATAAATTATAATTTACACTTATTTTAAAACGAATATTTAAAATGATAAATACTTTTCTTGTTACTGTTTTGAAAGGCTATTATATATCACAATTTATGAAATTTTATATCCCAACAAATTAATATCTCTTAAAAATACAATTATTTTAAGATCATATGATCAATTTCTCAGACTTCTTTTAATATTCTCTGCTGGTATATCATTCAAATGTTTTTTTCAACAAGTAATTCTAATTGATATTGGTTCTCCGATAGTCTGCAGTTTCAACATGCTTTATGTTAATTTGTTAGTGTTATTATATCATAAGCAAAATACAAAGAGATTTTGGTAGGTAATGATCCGAACCAGATTGAACATCTTTCTATACTTTTGTGCCTTTTTTTATTATTTTAAAATCTATATATAAGTTTCATTATTTTCTTTTTAAATTATCTTTCTTTCATTAATTTATTTTTGCTCTATACTTAGATTGTAACTAATACTTAGTGCTATTGATTATGGCCGATTGTATTGTTGCTCATTAAATGGAATATTAAAAAAAAAAAAAAATGAATTAGATCTTTTTTTATTCTGAAACATAATCTAGGTCCTCTTTTATTATGCTCTGTGCCAAGAAGGTGTTGATTTACGTTAAAACCTGTTAATTACAAATAGAAATCAGTGGATAATTTCTTTCCGATTTCTTCGGATTAAAATTCCTACCTATTTTCTGCTTCAATCTTTAACAATCCTTACATTAGTGTCAACGAGTGCCTCAATAAATTTAAAATCTTGTCTTTGACATTAACAACTTAATCATTTTCTGGTTGGTATATTCATATTAGTGCCACCAAGCCTGTATATAAACTTATAAAAATCTGGTGCGCACAACACACTACTTTCACTTACCTTCGTTGTTAAAATCAATTGATGATTTTATAAATAAATTTAGAGATGAAAATTAAAAAAAAAATATGTTGGCTCTTTTTCTAATTTAGTTGTAACTTCAACATTTATATTAATCTGTTTTTTGACCAATGCTAAAAAATTGTATGGTTGTTTTTAAATAATCTACGAAATTAATACTTTAGAGGAAGAAAATTAAAATATCAGAAAAGTTGCTGTAACATCTCGGGCGTATAGCTGTCTTAAATATGAAATTTCATTTTCATACGACTTTCCGTTTTTCAGCTAGACTTACCACATACAGACCTTTTTGCGGTACTTGGCCATTTGGACTTAGGAATCCTAAAACATGTATTTCCGTTAAAAACTGGGATTCGAAAATATTCACAATCGCAATACTTTCTCTTAGGTACTATAGATTTCTTATATAGGTAAGTGGAAGTAAAAATTGTTACAAACCAGTAATTAATCATCCACCAACCTTTGATGCACTTTAGAAAGCTTATCTTGATTAAGATTTAAATTCCTAATTTTACTGTCACGTACCATTCGAGGAATTCTATGAATTATTTTCATTTCCAATTCCTTAAAAAACATAAAATAAGTATTTTAAACTAACCTGATGAGAATTTATATCAATAATTTATTTATATTAAAAAAAAAATTAATAGATTTATTGCTATTTACAACTGTATAATGATATACATCTAGTAATTTGAGTTACAAGATATAAATGTCATGGATTCACATGTGGGGATACTATCCATTGGCAGCTCTCCAAAGACTATGTTAAACTAGAAGGTCTCGTGGCCATCTTCTTTTCAGACGCCTCGGAGGATTTCAGCGATTGTAGAGGAAGCAAGGATTGAAACAAGTGGATTAGAGTGGGAATGGAGTTTGTCATGAAAGGAGTGGTACTGGTTCGCGTTAAGTCAGCAACATAGGGAACGTTAAGGTCTTTATGGATGAGTTTATTTGTGATAAAATGAAGGAGCGTTGAGGATTTTTCGAAGGATTTTTGATTGCAAGGATTGGAGACGGGAAGAATTTGATGGTTTAGTAGAGCCCTAAATATCTACTCCGTAAGTTCCATATCGGTCTGATGATAGTCATATAGATGAGCCTTTAGTACTTAAGTGGAAGGTTAGAGCGTTTGTCTAGTAAGTGTTGAAGTAGTCGAAAACGTCGGGCAGTTTCTTGTCTTTTCAGTCTTGTATCAGGGTTCCAAGTAAGACGTTTGTCCAGGTGCAGTCCTAGGTATCGGATCTGTTCAACCGGGACAAGAGGAGTATTATTGTAGGATACTGTTGGGCAGGATTTGGTGGGATTTGTTGGAATTTATTTTTATTCTCCAGTTCTGACACCATACTTCAAGGTCTTTGATGTGTGATTGAAGAGTTTGGGAGGCAATAGTCGGATCGTTGTTGACTGATAACACACATGTGTCATCAGCATAGGTAGAAAGGAGAGTGCTAGGATGGGATGGGATATCAGCTGTATAAACTGTGTAAAGGATGGTCCTAGAATACTGCCTTGAGGAACACCTGCTACTGACTAAAAAGGGATGAACAGGGACGGTTATGATTTACTTCTTTAAAAAAAAAAAAAGTATTTCTTCACTTTAGTCTTGATTGAATTTAATCATTCTATGCTCTCACAGTTACAGTTGGTCTATTCATTACGAACGGGTTTTAATCTGGTTCTTTTTTTTTTTTTTTTTCAGACCAGCACCTTTTTTTCTGAGCCAGAAAACAGAACTTACGGCGATGTTGTTATGGAATTCACCAGGTCTTTGCCCTGTTCCGAGAGGGAAACATTCCTCAAAAAAGCTAAAATCATTATCGATAATATTATGGATTTATAGGAATTTAATTTTATTGTAAAAGCTCTTTGTAGTGTTTATAATTAAAATTATAATAGTTGTAAGATATAAGTTTTAAATATATTATTGTAATATGTGGTTATAAGTAGTATAGTAATATTAATATTGTAAAGAATAGTATAGTTTAGTATAACACTAAGATATATATTCTAAATATATTAAAAAATCATATTTGTTTTTTAAAAATGATCACGAAGGTCATTCAGTGTAATTTAGAATTATATTTTTCTTATTTTTATTCTAGAAAATTTGTTAATAAACGTTTAAAAATAATCATGAATCATTGTAATGTTACTTTTGTATTAATAAACTTTTAAATAACAAACTTCTTAAATTAAACCCTATTGTTCATTCAACCTTTTATTATCCCCTCGTAAAAGAAGTCTGCATATATAAATATATATGATTGTCAATAAATTAGGAAATGCTCCAAATAATGTATTTTTTTTCTCTTTATATCTATATTCACGCCTGTCAAAATGTATCTGACAATCAGCAAATGTGCTGTATAAATTGAGATCAGACATGGTAGGCTTGAAGAAGGAAAATGCCCAGCAGCACCCTTCCGAAGCTTTAATTTCAGCAGAGGAGGTCTCTCATCCAGCTTCGTTTTAGCCTTCTTCTGACCGGCATTTCAGCTATTGACATATCGTTAATCAGTCTGTTGTCGTGTCCGTAAGTTTACTGTGAAAACGATTATAGAGTTTTCGTATACGTTGGTCAACTGTTGGGTGTTGTAATTCAGTATGTAGGGTTATGTTGTTTACGTACCAAGGAGCTGTCGTTATGAGTTAAAATTTTGGATTGATATGATTGCAGTTTTTATTTGTGAGTCTTTTTTAATGAACCAAAAACCTGTAACAAATGTATTGATTCAGAAAGTTGATTTCATTAATATTTTATATCAATTTCAAAAGAATGGTTATTTCTTATAAATGTTATTGTGCATAATAAACACTGTTTTTTTTATCTGCAATTAGGTACAATAAAAACATAAATAAACTATTAGACCAGATTCTGCTTCGTATGGGTGCAATTTCAATGAGGTGTCATTTCTGTCTAAAAATCTATGTCTGACCGATTTAGGGTTAATCGCTTTGGGAGTTTTAGTCCGTCGTGCCGAAAAGTGCAATCAGCAGGAAAATAGGTTTATTTTATAATGTCATTTTTCCTAAGAGTACTTTTTCTATCGCATTGTAATTTTCTTCTGGTTTATGTAAGACTCTTGACGCAAAGGCAATGGTGTGTTGTTATCCTTCAACTATTTACGATAATACTGCTCCAATAGCTTTGTTACTAGCGTATTGGTGAGAATAAATGGTTTTGTTTCAGTCCGGGGAGGATAATGTCGGGGTGTTTGACATTATTTCAATCAGTTGTTCCCATACGTTTATAAATTATGTTTTTTAGTATTGATAGCTGAACTTATAGATCTGTTAATTTTGGCATAGTTTTTAATACATTTTCTGTAATAGCCTATCATCTCTAAGAATTGACGTAACGACTTTTAGTCAGTTATATATAAAAATATAGATTGATTTTTATTTTTCAATATTTTTGACAAACGGCCACATGCCTCAAATGTTATACATGTCGTGGTAACTGCACCAATTACATGTTACTTTTACGTTATATTTACAATAGGGGTTAGTGGTAATTGTAGCCTATGTTACTTTTGAACAGTAGGAAAAATCTGTAAACAAAAATCTACACAAAAAGAAAAAAAGAATTTAGGTAAAAACAAAATAATTACAGTTAAAAAACAATTAAAGTAAAGCAAAACAAATGATAGTAAAAAACATAACTAAGCGGAAAGGAAACAATACAAAATAATACTATTTTGGTTATGTGCTATTATATTAAATTAATAATACTTCTTTTTTTTTTTTTTTTTTTTACATTTTAAAATTTGCCCCACAGTATCCTTTTATAACACTCAACTAGCTCCTGTTGAACAGATCCGATACCCAGGACTTACTTCTTGACAAACGCCTAACTTGGAATCCACATACACGACTACACATACACGTTTTTTATCGACGGGAGTTGTAAATCCGATAACATGATTGTGATTCGCGTATAACGAGAATAATTATTAACGATGCGCATGCATGTGTTTTGCACCACCTCCATTTTCCAATAATTGGAATGACATGTGAAACTCCAGACTGGGGCGGCGTAGGTCAATATGGGACGAATGACAGTTTTGTAGAGAATCAGTTTGTGTTTTGGTGATAGTTTTAAGTACCTATTGAAGTATGGGTCATTTTGTTGATAATATTTTTGGCTCTATTGCATTTATTATGTATGTGTTTTGTGAAAGTTAATGATTTGTCCGTTTATAGTCCTAAGTAATTTATAGAATGGGCCCAGGAGATTATGTTTCCGTTCATTGACAATGTTGTGTTTGTAACAGTACGGCCTCCTTTTTGTGAAAATTATCGCTTTAGTTTTCTGGACATTAATTGTAATTTTCCATTTTAAAAAATAGCGGATAAGTTTTTTTGAGGAGAGCCTGTAACCTATTGATTATTGTATCGATCCTATATGAAGATGTATAAATAGCCGTGTCATCGGTGTATAGGGATCGTTCTATGATGTGTGTGTAGGGAGGTCTGAGATGTATAGGTTAAAAATGATTGGGGTAATTAAGAGCCCTTCCATCTCGCGACCATGGCAGAGGATTCTTTTAACTTCCCAACCCATTGCAGCGGACGGTGGTAGGTATGGACACGGAACTTCCTACCGAAAACGTAAAGCCTAAAATGGTCTATCGCCCAAACGATTCCCAGGAGCTCCCGTTCCAATGCGCTATATCTGGTCTCCGCGTCCGTTAGCCGCCTGCTCGCATACGCTACAGGAAGATCACCCTTTCGCTGTCCTGCGATAAAACCGCCCCACCGCGTAATCGCTGGCATCATTAGTAATAGTGAACATCTTATTAAAGTCCGGAAACGCCAGTACCGGTTCCGCCTGTAAACGATCCATACATTTACGGATGTTCTGCTCCATCACCGGGGTCACGGTCAACTTAGCACCCTTCTTCAGCAAATTATTAATCGGGACCAGGTACTCCGCCATGTTTGGGGACGAATCGGCGATAGTAATTGAGCGTGCCTAGGAAGCGGCGAATCCCTTTCACATCCCGAGGGATCGCCATGCGTCGGATTGCCTCAACTTCGCTTAGAAACGGGGACTTGCTGTGAACTATGATGCCTTGCGCGAGTAGACTATCCAATTCCTCCCGGATATGATTGCGGATAGCGTCTTTTCTTGACGTAGGTGACTCTGTCTTGTTTCAGGGGGATCTCATGGACCGTCCTTCCCGTCACGCCGAAGATCTCGCCGTCCCGAAAAAAATGTCCTTGAATTCGGCCCGTATTGTGTCTCTCCAGTCGTTAACTTCGGTGACTGCGTCTATCCGCGCCCTTTTTCCCTCTTGCAATTTTCCGACATCTGTATGTCTGTTGGCCCAGCCGAATGCTCCAAATCCTTTGGTGGTTTCTGGCTCGCGCTCCACCTGTTCCAACAGATCGCACCCCACTATCACCTGGTATTCCCGGGTATGTTACCCACTATGTGTACCTTTAGAGTTCCCCCATCTCAACCAAATGGTATAGCCTAATCTCTGCTTCCCCCTCCACTTTACACGGTCCCACTAAGGTTAATAGTTTGCAATCACATTTTCGAATTTGAATATCTCTCTCTCTCTCTATTGCACAACATTTCAACGCCTCCCGGGTCATAATAGTGCTAGAGCTTCTCGTATCTACTAAACACTTCACTCCCCTAGACACTTTAATTATAGGCAACCAGCATTGTTTAGCTCGGATATTGTTACATATTGCTGTGCGGTCACCTCTCTGCGAGCACACTCCTCAGATCCAGCTCCATAGATCCGGCTATCTGCCTCCTTCCGGCTGCTGCAAGTCGCGGTTGGCTCCGCCTGCTGCATCCCTCTTCTCCGCTGCCACTGCTCCCTGGTTCTTCTCCATCCGTCTCCGAAGTACCCGAAGCCTCTACTGAAGGGCCGCTTCTTCGTGATGGGATGTGAGTTCTCCTTATCCTCTGCATGTTTACCTCCATCGGCTCATCCCGCGCAGGGTCTCGCCTTCTAACCATATATGGGCATTGTCTGGGTACGTGCACCTCGGTTCCACACTCAAAACACTTAGTGCGGGGATACTGAGCTACCAGATGCCCCGGCTTTCCGCACCGTTGGCACTTCCTGTCATCTCTTCTAAACCCATTCCTCGCTCGGGGTTGTCCTGACTTCCTCTCTCCTCCAACCGTAGGTCTGTCCCTGGTTCTATACGCCTGCTCTTTCCTTTTCCAGGTTGTCAGTGTGTTCCGAGGACGTCTGTCGGGTACTATGCTCCATTCTGGTTCCTCTACCTCCATCCTAGACTCTTCTGCTCTAGCGCTCGAATCTGCCATGTCCTGGGCACACTCAACGAATGTACGATCCCGCGGTAGCGAATCTCTCTTCCCAGTTTCCTTGGCCAATTGCACCTTGAGAATCGTCGATAGGAAATTCATCCGGCCTTCTACCTCGGGAGCACTCATTGTCTCTCGCATCTTCTCAGTTATCCTATTGTATCTTTCAAATAGGATTTCCGCATATTGTCCGGCTGTCTGGCGAGGTGAACATCTTTCCCGGACATCTGGAATATATCTCTTCCGGGGTCCAGCGTCCTCTACCGAAGGCTTTCTTTAACCTCTCTTTGACTATCACCCATGGTGTTTCTTTATCCGCCTGGATCTGGTTCAGTATGTTCCGTCTCACGCGACAAACTAAGGCCGCCCTCATAGCTTCGGCGTCCCCTGGTTGAGTAGGTCTTCTTTTACCTTAGCCTCGATCCTCGCCATAAGACGATCTCCACCTTTGAGGAAGTGGTTTAGGTCACCTACCAAAATCACTTTCCTCAGATCCTGACATGTCGCCGTTTTGATTCTCATCCATGCTGGCGTATTCCTGGGTAACGGAGGGATTACCGGCACACGCGGTGGCTGAACTTCCGGTACTTGCGGGTTTTTCCGGTAGATTAAGGACTGGTGGTATTATTAATCCATCCCTCCTTCTTGATTATCAGAGAAAGAAAGAGAAAAATAAAATTCAAAATGTACGGCGTGTTAAAAAAAAATACATGTCACTTATGTCACGACATTTTTGATTTCTGTGATTTTTAATCAGTTATTCTCTTTCCTTTTGTAAATATGAAAATCGTAATAAACATTTTTTTATAAATACTGCATTCGGTTTAATTCAGCTGTGCTGGCAAAAACATGTGATGGGAAACTCTTTCTAATTCCTGTATTTTTTTTAGATACGAGTTCAAAACAAAAATTTACAATAATATAAGGACATATGTTGGATTTTTTTATCTTGTTGTTGTTGTAAGGTATCTTGAAAAAAAACGCAAATCAAACAGAAGAGAATGTAATTATCCGGAAAACGGGAGAGGGGAGGGGGCAGGAGATCAACTAACATAGCGCAATCCATCCATTTTATAAAGGACGCCTGGCGTGAACACCTAAATATTTAAAGAAGTATTTTTTAAATATTCTTGAAAATGAATAAGGAACGAGATTTTTAACGAGATAAAAGTATATAAAGGAAAAGATTTTTAAATATTTTTTGTTTTATATATATATATATATATATATATATATATATATATATATATATATATATATATATATAGCTTGGTCATAGTACTACTTGCTGTAAAAATTTTGATTCTGAGAACAAGTCCTTTTTTGTTTATGAATATTCAAAATGGACCAAAATTCATTTTTCGTGATGTTTACACAGAAATATCTCAGAATGGAATTGGTAAAAAATTATTAAATTATACAGATAACCTAGCTATACAATTGTGTTTAAGTGATATAAATTTGGTCTTTGAAAATTAGCTGGTTGCGGAGTTATAAGATTCTCTTAAGTGTTAAAATAATGTTTTCTTTAAAAAAATATTAACTCTGGTAATTTTGTATATTTAAGAGCCAACTAAAAACTAAAATGATGTGAAACTTACAACACATTATCTATGTAGCCAAGAAAATGGTTAAAACAAATCACGAAAATAACATCAACTGAAACCTTTGGCGAGCTGTGAATTTTGATAGTGTAAGTTATATCCTTTTTTCAATAAAAATTTTCAAAGAAGGATTATTTTCCAACTCATTGATATTTATAGTCAAGGCCTACGAGTGGTTGACCATATATCCTTTGCACTTGAAAACAAGCAATATTGCACTGGTGCCTTTCTGGACGTCGCTCAGCCATTCGACCGGGTCTGGAACGATGGGTTGCTTTTCAAACTAAAAACCCATTTACCCCAATCCTTATATCTAATCCTACAATCCTTCCTTTGAAACCGTTCCTTCAGAGTCCGCTCTGGTTCAGAATCCAATAGTTACCTGATTGAGGCTGGTGTACCTCAAGGCAGTGTCCTAGGTCCTGTCCTCTATCTCCAATTATCAGCTGATATACCTACGGATCCTGATACCTTCTTAGCAACTTTTGCCGAAGATACTGTCATTTTATCAGCCCGATCAGATCCTGAAATTTTCCTATCTACAAAGACATCTATCCTTGATTGAATTTCGGTGCGCTAATTGGCGTATCAAAATTAAAGAATCCAAATTTAAGCACATCTCTTTTACCCTTCTCCGCAGATCCTGTCCTCAAGTCAATTTCAACTCCGTACTCCCTCCCTGCTCTGACACAGTCCGGTATCTGGGATTCTTACTCGACAAAAGACTAACGTGGAACCTACACACTCGAATTAAACGACAAGAACTCAACAGATGATACGGCCAACTATATTGACTACTAAACAGAACATCAAAACTTTCTGTTACTAATAAACTATTAATTTACAAGACGATTCTAAAACCGATTTGGACCTTTAGACTCGAACTGTAGGGGACAACTAAATTTTTGAACATCAAGCGTATCCAATCCTTTCAGTCCAAAGTCCTCAGAACAATAGTCAATGCTCCCTATTATGTTACAAACAGCACCTTACACAATGATCTGAATATTCCATTTGTCCTCGATCTAATCCCATATAAATTCAAAAACTTCAACCAGAGGCTTACTCAACATCTTAATCCCTTATCCCAATCCCTATCTAGCTCCAGCCATCCCTATAACCCTCCTCGTAGGTTGAAACGGAAGGGGCCTAGAGACCTCTTTTGGCAATGGCCAGCTTATCGACACATGCCGGAGAGTCTGTGACTCTAGCGCCCTCTCTGTCTCGAATGGCTTATTAGACCGGTGACGCGACTGACTGAGAGGCGCTGGGATCTCCTAGCCTTTAGCCCGGTGGGCGTCGGGGTTTGATTTTGAGTACCCAGTGGCAGTATGTAAATATTGTATATATATCTATGAATGTGACCAAGATTATTATTATTTATTTATTTTATTTTTATCTTTATTTGGTGTTATTTATTCTTCTTTGTATTTTATTTATTTTGTAGTAATTTATTTTTATTTCTTTATTTAGTGTACATAAGGAATGAATGACTTCCTATAGCACTAATACTCATTGTCCAAGATTGTGGCAGATTTTATTATTTCTAAATAAATAAAACAATTTAAAAAAAAAAAAAAAAAAAAAAAAAATATATATATATATATATATATATATATATATATATATATATATGTAAATTATAATCATAATTTAGTTGTAGATAGTGTTGCCATTTATCATAGTGACAAAGTGTGATCACATGTGTTTTTAAACATTGGGTAGGTTACATATGATCTCTGACGCTTAGCATCTAGATAGAGTAGAAAGGGACTTTTTATTCAATTCTACTATTTTAGGTAAGTTGTTTATATGTTCATTCTGTTTGTATGTATCTACTTTTGTATATTGTTATTAATAATAAACTACTATTTTAGAATCGTCTAAAGTCTACTTTCTTTAAGAATTACAAATTGAATAAAAGTCTACTCAACTATGGCTTCAAGTAAGAAACTTCATGTCCATATTGTCAAGAGAGGAGAAGCAAAGTATGAGTTAACTGCTCTGTCTGTGGACAAGGTTGTATGGTACAGTTTACCAGAGCAGTTAAAGGATTTGGACTTGCACAAAGAACTATTAGCAAGTAAAACAATTGTGAGTATGAAAAATTCTATCACTAAATTAGGAGGTTATAGAAAAGTTGCTATTGCTCTTAAACCGGAATTGAAAAATAAATATTTAGATGAAGATGATAACTTCAGAATTAGTGATCACTATTTAGAAGAATATAATGTAGATGAAGCTAGTACTATGGATATTGCATTAGGAGAAACAAAAACAGCCAACGAGGTTTTTTTGATCAAACGTATTAAGGAATTAGAGGACCGTATTTCAACTACTTATGCAGTAACTTTAAGTGAAATAGAACACAAATTTCTTTTAAGCAAGTTTAATGGAAAGCAAGAAGCTTTAAATTGGATAACCTCTTTTGAGAAGGAATGTATCAGATTTAAGATATTTAATGGTTCCACCAGGGTAGAAGCTTTAAAGTTGTTTATGGATGGTAATGCAAAAGAATGGTACGGTTCAAGTTTAATTAAATTACCAATAGCTGATTGGGAAGTTTGGAAAAATTCATTTTTATTAGTTTATGGCAGAAAGGGTTGGACGGTGATTCGCACAGCATTCAATTACAAGTATATGTTCGGTTCGCTGATCGATTATGTTCTCAAGAAAGAACGTTTGCTTTTGGAAGCTGACAAAGATATGCCCGAAATGTATAGAGTATATCAAATAGTGTATAATTTACCCCTAGATGTTCAGGATAGGCTTAATAGGGATAATATAGAGACAGTAAATGATATTTTGAGAGAAATGAAAAATTTTAATGATTCTTACGTGATGAAGAAAATATTGGAAAAAAAACAAAATGTAGAGACGAAGAAGACTGACATGATGAAAAGAAAAACGGAAAAAGTAAATGCTATGGAGAGAAGACCATGCACCATATGCGAGGAACTTGGTTTTAAAAATCGTTTTCATCCAACGTCAGTATGCAGAAATAAACCGTATCAAAATAAAAATGTAGTTAATATGACGGAACTGGATGACGGCTTGAAACTGATCTTTCGGGAATTGAAATTCAAAATGAAGAGAGTTCAAAAAACTAAATTGCCCGGAAAAGCTCACACCATGTACATTAATCAAGATTAACGTAGAAGTGGACAGAAATAAAGTAGTAACAGCTGTTTATGATAACGGTTCTACTTGTTCATTGGTTAATGAAAAGCTTGTTCGCTTATTGAAATCGAAATTGCTCTCTAATAGAAGTATTTTGAAAACTATCAGTGGTGTGAATTTTTGCAAAAGCCGGGCTAGCCTTCGTTTAAAAATAGGGGAAATAGAAGATACACTTAACCTATATGTTGTTAAAAATAGTAACTTCAATTACGATTTATTACTTGGTTTAGATGCTATAAAGAAGTTTAAACTTATACAAGATGAAAATCTAAGAATTAAACAGAAAACAAAGGACAGCATAATCGAAGTGAAAAGCGCGAGAATTGACAAGGATTCTTCGAAAGTTGTAACCAGAGAAGATAAATCAATATTGAATGATGAATCATTCAGAAATGATAAGAATTCCTTAGAAGTAAATTTAGAATATTTGGATGAAAATAAAAAGCATGACATTATGAAGATGTTAAATGAATACGAAAGGTGTTTTGCCAATAATAAGTTTGACGTGGGTATAGTTGGAGATAGCGAAGCTCACATTAAATTGAAAGAGGACAGATATATTTCACGGAAACCATATAGATGTTCTTACCCTGATCAAGAGGAAATAGACTCACAAATTTCCAAATTATTAGAAAATGATTTGATTGAAGAATCGAGTTCACCTTTTGCATCACCTGTAACATTAGCATTCAAGAAAGAAGATGGGAAAAGAACGCGGCTATGTGTTGATTTTCGCGAACTAAACAAGTTAGTAGTGCCTGAGCCCCAGCCATTTCCCAGAATCGATGATCTAGTAGTGAATGTCGGTGACTGCAGCTGGTTTACTGCTTTAGATATCAACTCGGCTTTTTGGTCTATACCTCTTCGAATGAAAGATCGGAAAAAGACAGCATTTATAACGTAAAAAGGCCATTGGCAATGGAAAGTCCTACCGTTTGGTTTTAAAAATTCACCAGCTATCTTTCAACGAATTTTGGCAGGTATTTTACGTAAACACAGTTTAAGTAGTTTTTGTGTAAATTACATTGATGACATTTTGATTTTTTCACAATCTTATGAAGAACATCTGAAACATTTAGGCTTAGTCTTTGAAGCAGTTAAGAAAGAAGGGCTTAAACTAAAGCTAGTGAAATGTGGTTTCGCTATGCGTTCAGTGAAATACTTAGGCCACGTAATAGAATATGGCAAGGTTCGTCCGATTAATGATAATTTGATTGCAATAAAAGAATTTCAACGTCCTACGACAAGAAAAATGGTTCGTCAACTTCTGGGAAAAATTAATTTTTATCGAAAATTCATCGATCATTGTACAGAGAGATTAGCCCCATTACATAATCTGTTGAAGAAAGACGAAAAATTTATATGGTCTGATAAATGTGAATCGTGTTTTCAAGAATTAAAGTTATATCTATGTACAGCACCAGTCTTAGCAATCTATGACCATGAAAAAGATATAGTTATCGAAGTTGATGCAAGCCGTACGGGTCTGGGTGCAGTTCTGAAGCAGCCACAAGCAGATGGTATCCTACATCCGGTTGGTTATTTTTCTAAGAAATTGACCCCTGGTCAAATGAAGAAAGAAATAATGTATTTGGAATGCCTAGCAATAAAAGAAGCAATTGTTTATTGGCAACATTATCTCATTGGTAAGGCTTTTACTGTGACATCGGATCATAAACCGCTTATAAATTTAAAATGTAAATCCCGAACAGATGAGGCGTTGGGTGATTTGATGTTGTATCTGTCTCAGTACAACTTTAAAGTCATTTATAAAGAAGGCAAGGACAATATAGAAGCTGATGCGTTATCCAGAAACCCAGTTCTAGAAAGCTTTGAAGATGAAAATGACTGTTTGAAGGTGATTAACATGATTCAAATCGATGACATCATAAATGATCAAGAAACAATTAAAGATGAAATTGCAGCTTCGAAGAAGGTTTTTAAAGATGACAAAATTAGCTTTAAGATGCTAAACAATAGGAAACGAATATATGTGTCAATGGGATTAGGACTCAACTTGATTGACAAAATTCACAAATTTTACGGGCATATTGGCACCAGCCAAATAGCTGAAAAATTGAGACCCTTCTATTATTTTAAAGACATGGATAAACTTATAAATCAGTTTTGTAGAGCTTGTGAGGTCTGTGCTAAAAATAAATCTAGATCGGGAAGACCAATCGGACTCCTTTCTCAGTTAGGTCCAGCAGAATATCCCTATCATATCATGTCCATCGACACAATAGGTGGTTTTGCTAGAAATAACTCAACAAAGAAATACCTTCACTTACTGGTAGATCATTTTTCTAGGTATGCCTGGATCCGTACTTCCAGTGGGCAAAGTGTTACTGATTTCATCAAACTGATCAACCCAGTGGCATAAGGAAACAAAATAAAAATGTTGCTAGTTGATCAATATGGGGTGTTCAATGCAAGGAAGTTCAGAACATACCTACAAAACAAGAGAATTGATCTGCTCTATACAGCAGTAGACAACCCACAATCCAATGGACTGAATGAACGGTTAAATCAAACATTGGTAAACAGAATCCGTTGTCGAATAAATGAGACTGATGATGAGGTGTCGTGGACCACTGTGGCTGAGTCTTGTGTCAAGGAGTACAACAACACACCTCACGGAACGACTAAATTTTCACCCGCTTATCTGTTATATGGAATGACATCCGAAATAGTTCCTGAAGAATTGAAACGTGAAACTGATTTGAGTGCAGATCGTCAGAAAGCATTTGAAAATTCAAGAATAAGTTTTGAAAGAAATAAGAAGCGGGTAGATCAAACGAGGAAGGAACATGAATTTCAGGAAGGAGATTTGGTGTACGTTTCGAATGGCAATAGATTGAATAGAGATAAGTTGGATGAAGTTAGGAAAGGACCTTTTATCATAAAACGTAGGGTTTCATCATCTATTTATGAAGTTGACTGCAATACGAGACATAGGGCAGCCAATTTCTTCCATAGCTCTAAGCTGGTACCATACTCTTTTCCTGCGGAAAAAGAGTCTTCGACCAACGGAGGTGTAAATTATAATCATAATTTAGTTGTAGATAGTGTTGCCATTTATCATAGTGACAAAGTGTGATCACATGTGTTTTTAAACATTGGGTAGGTTACATATGATCTCTGACGGTTAGCATCTAGATAGAGTAGAAAGGGACTTTTTATTCAATTCTACTATTTTAGGTAAGTTGTTTATATGTTCATTCTGTTTGTATGTATCTACTTTTGTATATTGTTATTAATAATAAACTACTATTTTAGAATCGTCTAAAGTCTACTTTCTTTAAGAATTACATATATATATATGTATTTATATATATATTCTTACTATGATATATATATATATATATATATATATATATATATATATATATATATATATATATATATATATATATATATATCATAGTAAGATATCTCAAAAAAGGCTGAGGGAAAAATGATAAAACACATTCAGATTATACCTCTATGTAATAAGTACGATAGAATAAAATTAAGTGGCTGAGACCCAATTTATTTTTGAAATGTAATACCTAAATCAAATATCACTTGCCTTGCCAGAGTGGGCTGAATCTTATCAACCGACAATAAGAAAAAACAACTTAATAACTCTAGAACCAGTTGGGTCTACGACACTAAATTTTATAATACAATACTTATCGTATAGAAGTATAATCTGTTTGTGTTTCATCATTTTTGAATAAGTCCTTTTTGTGATATTTTACTATAAATATTAGGAAGCTAAAAAATAATCCTTCGAACATTTATATTGAAAAAAGTATTTAGCTTACACGATCAAAATTTCTAAAACAAGCAGTGCAATGATGAGGCTGTATAAGAAAAAATGATGAAACGTGAAAACCATCTCTTACCTCCCTTGTCATAGCACGCCAAAGGTTTCAGTTGATGTAACTTTTCTCGTGATTTTTAATTATTTTCTTGGTTACATAAGTAATGTGTTGTAAGGGTCAAAATTAAATAGAATACTTTCATCTTCATTCTAATTTTTACTTGGCTCTTAAATATGCAAAATTACTTGAAATAATATTTTTTAAAGAAAACGTTATTTAAACAGTTAAGAGAATTTTATAACTCTGGAATCAGCTTAGTCTCAAAGACCAAACTTATATCACTTAAACGATCAGTAAAGATAGGTAATCTGTATTAGTATCATTATATTAGTATAATTTTTCACTCAGTCCCTTTTGAGATATCTCCATGTAAGCATAGTGAATAATGAATTTTTGCCAATTTTGAAAATTTATATACGAAAAAGGACTATGTTTTCAAGATCAAAATTTTTACGGCAAGTAGTACTATGACCAAGCTATATATATATATATATATATATATATATATATATATATATATATATATATATATATATATAAATAACTAAAAGCGAGTCTCTTTTCCTTTTTATACTTTTATCTAGTTAAACATCTTGTTTATTATTAATTTTCGAGAATTTTTTTAACAACTTCTTTACTTCCACTTCAACTTCTTCAGGTAATGAGTTGTGTGGGACAAAAAATACAAAACATGTATCTTATTGTTAATTTTGTTTTGATTTGATAGATAAAAAGTCAGAGGAATTAGAAAGATTTACTCATCACATGTTTTTGTCCGTGAAGCTGCCTTAAAACGACTGCAACACAAAACGTTTTGGCCAGCAATTATTTTTATTTATTGTTTCATGTTTACGAAAGGATAAAGAATAACTGGTAAAAGATTAGCTAAAATTAAAACAGTCGAGCGGTAAAAAGTAATTTTAATAGAGCAATAATAGCTTTAAAAAATATAAGATTAGATATTCCTAATTATCTATTGCTTTTTAATATGCGTAGGCCAACGAAATCGAAATGAAAATAAAAGTTCAATTTCTGTTGGAAGCATTCAGGAGAAATGGGAAGGTTATAGTAAATGCGTATATATAAGGTAAAAAAAAAACACATGTTTTTCTTACAATATCGGGAGACGTCGGATCTGAAGTGGTCAGAATAATAGTTGGTACTCCCTATTAACTTCAGTATGAATATTTTTTATCTGTAGGAAGCATTCGGATCGGATCCAATGTAGGTGCAGCCTTATCTGTTTGTCATACCGTTTTATTTTGTCAGCTTTTTCTTCGTTGTTTAGTCGGAATATACTGTAGCATAAAAGCCACATCTATAGCATTTCCAAGTCAATTGTAACCTTTTCCAAGTCAAATGTAACTTTTTCCATTTCAAATGTAACCTTTTCCAAGTCAAATGTAACCCTTTCCATTTCAAATGTCACCTTTTCCAAGTCAAATGTCACCTTTTCCATTTCAAATGTTACCTTTTCCAAGTCAAATGTCACCTTTTTCTTCACTTCTAGCCTTAAATATTCCGTTTTATTTATTGAAAAATAATTAGTTTAATTAGCATTATGACTTTTTTGATAATTTTGGCATGTAATAATTGATAATTTGTTTGGGTCTCTTAGATATTTGATATCAAGTTCTGTTTTTTACTAGCTAATATTTAAAAAAATTAATTATCGTCTATTTAGTTTTAAGATAGTTGTTGATTTTGATTTTTAAGAGAGGAGGGGTAGTTTTTTAGAATAATTAATGTGTTTTCGGGTATTGTAATTAAATTTTTCGAGCTTTATTTTTCATCGCTCGCGTGCATGTTAACTCGCATTAAATTTTAATATTTTTTATTGATATAGGGATTAATTAATGTGCTTTCGGGTGGTTATGATTACGTTTTTTGTGCTGTATCTTTTATCGGTCATGCGTATTTCAACTCACATTTACTTTTGATGTTTTTTATTGATATAGGGATTAATTATTGTGTTTTCGAGTATTATAATTACGTTTTTCGAGCTGTATTTTTTTATCGCTCGCGTGCATGTTAACTCGCATTAAATTTTAATGTTTTTTATCGATATAGGGATTAATTAATCTACTTTCGGTTGGTTATGGTTACGTTTTTTGAGCTGTATCTTTTATCGGTCATGCGTATTTCAACTCACATTTACTTTTAATGTTTTTTATTGATATAGGGATTAATTATTTTGCTTTCGGGGGGCTATAATTACGTTTTTCGAGCTGTATTTTTTATCGCTCTCGCTTATTTTAACTAAAATTTACCTTTAATGTTTTTTATTGATATAGGGATTAATTAATGTTCTTTCGGGTGGTTATGACAACGTTTTTGAGCTGTATGTTTTATCGCTCATGCGTATTTCAACTTGTATTTACTTTTAATCTTTTTATTTTTATAGAGATCTATCCTTGTGTTTTGCGGGGTTTTGAAAATGTTTAAAAGTTTTTTTATTATCACTCGTGCGGATTTCAACTCGCCTTTATTTTTGATATTGGTATTGATTATTTTGTTTTTGGTTCTCATTATAACGTTGCTGGAATATACATCGTTTAGCTTTTGCTTTTATTTATTTTTTATTATTATTATTTTATAAAAGGATTAGTTATATTTAGGTCCTTTGTTAGCGTCCTGAGTAAATTTTTTGAACTAAATCTTTTGTAAAGGATCCGCTTCCTAATTTGGTCTTACAATTATTTGATAATTTAATTGAGGAATCGTTTATTCTACTTTCGGGTGTTCTGATAACATTATTTGAACCAAATTTGTTATAGCTTTTACTCATTTTATGTTACTGTTCCTATTTCATAAATATTCGATAGAGGGATCGTGTATAGTGTTTTCGGAAATACTAATAGGGTTTATGACATTTATTTATAGCTAGTGCACATTTTATCTTAAATGATACGTGATCTAGAAGAATGCGCAATCGCGTTGTAACGTCCAAATCAAAAATGTAATCAGATCCTGCAAAAACACAATAAATAATTTTTATATCAAATTATAACATAATAGCTACGGTTTGTAGAAATTAACAAGCATAAAGAATAAGGTTCAAAACACGTTATGAGCACCCCTAAAACAAAAACAAAGAAAGACCAATGCAAATGCAAGATGAAATGAGAGCAAGCGACAATGAAAAACAGCTTAAAAAACGTAATCACGTCTATAACAATAAAAAATATCAAAAATAAATCCGAATCGAAATACGCATAAGCGATAAAAGATACATCTCAAAAACGTAATCATAACCACCCGAAAGCACAGTAATTAATCCCTATATCAATAAAAAACATTAAAAGTAATGCGAGTTGAAATACGCATAAGCGATATAAGATACAGCTCAAAAAACGTTATCATAACCACCCGAAAGCAGATTAATTAATCCCTATATCGATAAAAAACATTAAAATTTAATGCGAGTTAACATGCACGCGAGCGATAAAAAATACAGCTCGAAAAACGTAATTATAATACCCGAAAACACATTAATTAATCCCTATATCAATAAAAAACATTAAAGGTAAATTTTAGTTAAAATAAGCGAGAGCGATAAAAAATACAGCTCGAAAAACGTAATAATAGCCCCCCGAAAGCAAAATAATTAATCCCTATATCAATAAAAAACATTAAAAGTAAATGTGAGTTTAAATACGCATGACCGATAAAAGATACAGCTCAAAAAAACGTAATCATAACCAACCGAAAGCAGATTAATTAATCCCTATATCGATAAAAAAACATTAAAATTTAATGCGAGTTAACATGCACGCGAGCGATAAAAAATACAGCTCGAAAAACGTAATTATAATACTCGAAAACACATTAATTAATCCCTATATCAATAAAAAACATCAAAAGTAAATGTGAGTTGAAATACGCATGACCGATAAAAGAAACAGCTCAAAAAACGTTATCATAACCACCCGAAAGCACATTAATTAATCCCTATATCAATAAAAAATATTAAAATTTAATGCGAGTTAACATGCACGCGAGCGATAAAAAATACAGCTCGAAAAACGTAATTATAATACTCGAAAACACAGTAATTAATCCCTATATCAATAAAAAACATTAAAGGTAAATTTTAGTTAAAATAAGCGAGAGCGATAAAAAATACAGCTCGAAAAACGTAATTATAGCCCCCCGAAAGCAAAATAATTAATCCCTATATCAATAAAAAACATTAAAAGTAAATGTGAGTTGAAATACGCATGACCGATAAAAGATACAGCTCAAAAAACGTAATCATAACCAACCGAAAGCAGATTAATTAATCCCTATATCGATAAAAAAACATTAAAATTTAATGCGAGTTAACATGCACGCGAGCGATAAAAAATACAGCTCGAAAAACGTAATTATAATACTCGAAAACACATTAATTAATCCCTATATCAATAAAAAACATCAAAAGTAAATGTGAGTTGAAATACGCATGACCGATAAAAGAAACAGCTCAAAAAACGTTATCATAACCACCCGAAAGCACATTAATTAATCCCTATATCAATAAAAAATATTAAAATTTAATGCGAGTTAACATGCACGCAAGCGATAAAAAATGCAGATCGAAAAATTTAATTATAATACCCGAAAACACATTAATTATTTTAAAAAACTACCCCTTCTCTATAAAAAATCAAAATCAACTATCTTAAAACTAAATAGACTATAATTAATTTTTTTAAATATTAGCTAGTAAAAAACAGAACTTGATATCAAATATCTAAGAGACCCAAAAAAATTATCAATTATTACATGCCAAAATTATCAAAAAAGTCATAATGCTAATTAAACTAATTATTTTTCAATAAATAAATAAATACAACGGAATATTTAAGGCTAGAAGTGAAGAAAAAGGTGACATTTGACTTGGAAAAGGTGACATTTGACTTGGAAAAGATGACATTTGAAATGGAAAGGGTTACATTTGACTTGGAAAAGGTTACATTTGAAATGGAAAAAGTTACATTTGACTTGGAAAAGGTTACAATTGACTTGGAAATGCTATATTTTGTCCTAACCGTTCTAGAAATTCATGAGGATTTTCGTTTTGATAAATTCTAATATTGAGAATTTCATAAACTAATTATACACGAGTTTGAAAATCCTGATATTGTTTCTTTAATTAGTCCACAATTTTTATCACATGTTGCTATTTTTGCAGTACCATTTGATTTTTTCAATACAGCCAAAACTAATTTTACTGATTTATACTTTTATGAGCATTATTATCTTTGCAATATAAGTAATACAAAATTTTGTGTTTCTTATGAAATCAACTAGTAATAATGGGTTACTATTATGTTCAATAATTAATTTAAAGTCATTCTGTTTCTGATAATAAAGAATCAAGTGTGTCTGAATCTAAGGTAATTATTAGTTGATTTTTCTTATTTAGTCAATAAAAGCCTTTCAAGTAAATTTTTTATTAAATAAATCATACATATTTCTTTAGATTAATATTTTTACAAGAGACTTGTATATATCGTGTGAATGCAGTATGAATGTTGTACTTTATCCCTATTAAAAATGTTCTAAATTGGACAGATTGTAATATTGTTTAATAAAGAATTGTTTCTAAAGAAAAAAAATTATCTCAAGACGTATTGCTCAGAGGTAGCCCTAATCCCACAGGAACAGACCGGCTTTTAGGCCGGACTCTGCCCGGATCACCATCTGGCGAAGCTACAAGCGGAAGTGAGCAAGAGCTCCTTCAAAAATGACGCCACTGCAATGATATCAATAGACTGCACGGAGGCGTTCGACTCAGTGTCCCATAGTCTACTGTGTAAGACACTGGAGGAAAATAAGTTTCCGGAGCAGCTCTACACCCTTTTGTGTTCATTTCTCCAGGAGCGTAAGGTAGAAGTGCTGGTTGGCGGAGCCTTCTCCGAGGAAATTGACCTCACCTGCGGAGTTTCTTAAGGGTCTGTGCTATCACCAGTAATATTTTCTATATACACAGCTGAAACTGTTGGAGCAAAATACAAAACAGCTACTGTAGCGGCCTATGCCGATGACATAGCGATTTACAGTAGCTCGATGAACGCAGAGACAGCGCTACATCAGGCGGAGTTGGCTTGTAATGAGATAAAAAAAAAGCTGGAGAGATTAAATATTATAGTTAATCCCAAGAAGACCGACTGTATTATTTTTTCTTTCCAGAAGAATAAGCGCCGTCTACCGAAGACTTACGAGGTAGCGGGAATCAAAAACAAGCCGGCCAATAGGATCGTTTACCTGGGCATCACCCTTGACGGGCACCTTAAATTGTCTAATCACTGCCTCAAAAAGATTAGCTCGGCTAGGACCAAGTCCTATCGACTAAATCATTTATTAACGTCACCGAATCTATCCCTCCGCCTGAAAATATTAATATATAAATCATTAATTAGACCGGCCCTCCTATACGGAGCACCGATGCTAACTAATATATCACCAACCATAGCAAAAAAGCTCCAGAAGTTTCAAAATGGAGTGCTGAGACGAATAGTGAGGCATATTTCTCTACAGAGGACGAAGACAGACCAAATACACCTTCGAACTTCCGACCGTGACAGAGTTCATCTCCCGGAGACATATCAAATTCTTTGATAGTCTCCGGTACTGCACTAACCCACTGTTTAACACACTGACTCCGACAGGACGGCCACAGCGCTGGCAAGACTATGTACGGACCCTCAGACTAGACTGAGAAACCATAACTTGACTAACTGACTCAGAAAGACTAGTGAGCCCCATCACAGACGTGACTCCCATTCGCTCCCATATACCAAAAAGTTTTGTATCCTCTCTCCCCTCTTATAATGCATGTAATGCAGAAAAAGAGATCCCATATTCCTTCCACTATTTCCGATTTCCAGCTCCCAACTCCCATAGGACTTAGAAAGAAAAAAAAAAAAAAAAAAAAAAAAAAAAAAAAAAAAAAAAAAACAGCAAGTTATATTTTGGCCGTTTTCAAAAGAAGTTTATTGATTTATTTTATTTTCGCATTTGACTGCGTTTTGGCCTCTATTCAGCGGTGTCTTCTAACCAGAATATTTAACCAAAAGAAAACTTAAGACAATGATGTGAAGATTGTAAATAACTTATCGTTTTCAGTTCACATGGTACGTTACTTTTTTCCTATTAAATAAATGAATTTATTAAATAATAACATGATGAAACCCTATGATTATTCTATGCTGTATCATAAACCTTAATAAGTACTGAAAATAAAATCCATTTCTTTACTTAACTTTTTTTTTCGTAATTATTTTTTTCAATAACGTCCTTCGTCAAATTTTTTGTTCATTACAAGCAATTTTTTTCATGTATTAAGCTGGTGAAATCCCATGATGTTTATCGTTATATATTATAAGAAGTCCATCATAATTCCTAAAAACAACTCATAGTTTTGCTTAAATCATTGCTTTTGGCTCATTATATTTTTTTAATGGAACATCATATTTCACGTTACATTTACTAACAAGATACAAATATATTTTTTTTTACGGGAGAAATTAGTTCAGGGTGCAGTAAAAAAAACACAAACAATTAAGTATGAACTTAATTTATTGGTGCCGACGTTTTGGCCTAATTACAGGACTATAAGAAACAAAATATACTAACCCGTAGTAGAATAAAATATATAAAAAAGATAAGTAAAATAAATTAAACTAATAATTAAAAAAAAAAAAAATAGTAATAAAAATTGACAAATATAGTAAAAATCATTATTGAGTAAAAGAAAATGAATTTTTTCAGCATTAGAAAAAAATACAATAATTGGGTAATAAACAATTAAAAAAATACCAATTATAACAATTTTTGCAGTATGAAAAATGTGAAACATTGTACAGAGAGACAAACATTAACTGTTTATATATTATTTAGAATATTGAGCAAGAAAAATTTCATTATTTTTGTTATTTTAAATAATAAACCTTTAAACATAAAAAAATGCCCCGTTCCCTAAAAAATTGTGGTATTACGTACTTACGAGGTATGAGGTAAAAATTGCAAATTATTACAAAATGGTTTATTATTTCCAAATAAATATATTAGGATATATCTGTTTTTATATAGTAACCGTTCATAGGCAATTAACTAATATGAAAAGCAATAAATAATTCAAATGGAAATGGAACATCACCGCTGCTAATTTCAAAAGCGCCATGTCTCTGTTAGTTCTGAATCAATTTACATGATTCTTTTTGTTTTGCGATCCCGGTATTTATATTTCATATTTAAAGTAAGGCGCCGAGTGCTACCTCACCAGCAATACAGTCATTTATTGTCGAAGAGCCTATGTCAGTAATTGTTAAATTTCTTAGACTGAATTCGTATTTAACTTTTCAATAACATATACGTTATATAAGAATATTAAAAGCTAAAAATTTCCTCAGTATCTCTATGTATGAAGATGGCCATCCAATCAGGTCAAAAAGGGTTTGGCTTATGGCAACGGTCAGAAACATTTTCTGTTGTAAGGGTATTTTTCTCACACAGGCACAACCAAAAATTGTTTTTCTCAAGATCATCCAGATAAAAATAAGGGCTTCCAAGCAGAGCTTGTTGTTTTTGTGATTTTAAAACTCTATTGGATGCGCTCGATGATAACAGTCATATGTTACTTCGTCTCTCAGATTTTTGCTTTTTTTCAGTAGGAATTCGCTTGAATTCAGTCTGGAGAACATCACTAGACCTCAGGAATTCTACAGCCGTGAATATTTCAGAAATTTCGTTAAGCAAAGTTATAATTTACTTTGTACAATCACGAAAAAGTGAAAGGAGGGTCACTGATCAGCTGATTTCCGCTAGCTCGGCAAGCTCGGGCTTGCTTTTCTTTTCCTTATCTTTCTTTTATTTTTCCTTATTATTCTTATTCCATTATATATTTATTCCTATTTATTTATATTTTTAATCAATGCGATATTTCAATTGATGTCCTCGAAAGTTACAAGTAAAAGATCTAGATCTGCAGGTTCAAACTCGTCTCCCACAAAACAGAGACCTCGCCGTGATAATAATAAGAAAATGATTCCAACAGCGACTGCTGCAGCTACCTCTTTAAGATCTGAACCACAGCCTAGTACATCATCACAAGAATTAACTGAAGAATCGCCGTTTTTTACACCGAACCCATTTCAGATCCTTCAAATTAAAAAAGAAACAACGGAATCTTCTCCTATACCAGAAAAACCACAACCTCCACCAATATTTGTTAAAAATGTTAAGAACTTTCAACTACTGTGTGCGCATTTAAACAAATTAACCGATCCTAATAGTTTTTATTGTATAAGTAGAACCAGTGATACTATTGGGTTGATGCAAAATTAATGCAGGTTTTTAGTAGGTATCGTAAATACGCCATATCTTTACTTTAACCATATATATTTAATCAAAATAATTTCCATCTGAATCAATGCACTTTTGCCAACGTTCAACAAGCTTTCTTATTCCACCAGAAAAAAAATCCGAATCCCTGGACTCAATGAAATCACGAAAAGAATTTTCAATGTCGTCCTGGTTTTGAAAATTTTTCTCCCTAAAAAAGTTGTCCAGATGCCTGAAAAAGTGGAAGTCTGTAGGAGAGAGGTCAGGTGAATAAGGCGGATGTTGGAGAACTTCGTAGCCCAACTCGTGCAGTCGTCGAAGCGTTGGTTATGCAACGTGTGGTCTGGCGTTATCGTGGAGAAGGATCGGCCCCTTCCGATTCATCAATGCTGGGCAAAGACGTTGCAATTTTTGATTCATGCTGTCAATTTCTTGACAGTACTTGTCAGCAGTTATAGTCTCACCTCGATTGAGAAAGCTTTGACCTCAGCTGGTCGTTGTCCAGAGCAAGATGACGGCCCCGACCTTCCTTGTCTTCGAGGTCAAAATCTCCTCTGCGAAACTTTTGGAACCAACGCTGCACCGTGCACTCATTAATAGCCTCCTGACCCCACACTTCATTAATATTACGAGCCGTTTGCGCAGCGCTGCGCCCTAATTTAAATTCGTAAAAATAAATTTGACGAAAATCGCACTTTGACATTTTCGATTCAAGACCTTTGAACACACTGAACAAAACGATTTTACTAAACAAATTCATGGTGAAAGAGAGGGTATTAGATAAGGTTTGTTTTGGTATAATAATGATCAATTTTAGGATTAGCTTTGTTTACACAATTGGAATTAAGGTATTGCAATAGAGGAAACCTGCATTAATTTCGCATCAACCCAATAAAATATCCCCGACTACCGCCGAAACCTACAGAAAAATAGTAAAATATCTGACTGAGACCAAAGCTGATTTTCATACATATCAGGAGAGAGCTTTAAGGGTTGTAATTAGAAACCTACACCCTTTGACACCAGCTGCAGCTATCCAAGAAGAACTAACGGGGATAGGCTATAAAATGTGACAAGTCACCAACGTCCTAAAAGATAAAATTCCACTGTCTCTATTCTTTGTGGACTTGGAGCCATCAGCAGAAGTAAAAAAAATTATGACCTCAATAGATTGTACTATACTAGTGTAAGAGTTGAAAAACCTCACACTAAGAAAGAAATAGTTCAGTGCCACAATTGTCAGGCATGTGGTCATACCAGAAGTTATTGTCACCACATACCACGCTGTGTAAAATGCGGTGAACAGCATAAGTCAGAAGAATGCACAAAACCAAGACCAACACCCGCTGTTTGTGCTCTGTGCCTCAAGGACCACCCGGCTAACTACAAGGGATGTCAAATCTACAAGAACCTCAAAACCAGATACCAAAAACTTCAGAACCAGGATGAAACCGCTGTACCGATCAGAAGTGGAAGACAACCATAAAAAAATTATTGATTCCAATGTAACATTTGCCCATTTACTTGGAAGGTGGGAACCAGAACAAAGAGGCCGAGGCCCTGCCGGAACAACGCACACTTCAAAATCCTCAACCCGTTCCACAACCAGTTATTTATGTTTTATCTATCCAAAATTTATCCAACCCTCAAAAACCTCATCCGCATCAAATTTCTCATATCCCCCCTCCATCAAATGTCTCAGACCATAGAAGTTTGATGACATCTTTCATCACTGAGATCAAATCCCTCGTTATGCCCCTAATATCACTACTTACTAATCTTGTATCAAACTTAATCCCCTCCTTAACAAATCTTTAAATGACTTCACCTAACTCCTTATCCATTCTCCTATGGAATGCGAATGGTGTTAGAAATCATACTGACGAACTTACAGCTTTATTGCAAGACAAAAACGTTGACGTCGCACTTATAGCATGTAGCACTCACTGAAACTGGACTAACCACTAAGCAGTTCTTCAAAATACCTCAATACGTAACATACCGTACGGACCACCCAGACGGCAGAGCCCATGCCGGTACTGCTTCCTAACTATTATTTCCTACAAACCACAGCCATAGTAATCAAAACTTTCTCCTTTCCGGTAACCCTTACATCAGCATATTGCCCTTCCAAACATTCCATTTCCAACACCGAATTTGTATCCTTTCTAAATTCCGTAGGAAATCATTTCATTGTGGGTGCAGATTTAAATGCCAAGCATCAACAGTGGGGTTCGAGAACCACGAATCCTCGTGGACGAAATTTGCTGTCTGCACTCAACTCCCGTCAGTTCAATCTCCAACCTCAATCTGCCTCCTCACCTTAGCACTCCAATATAACTCCTCACCAAAACCATTTGCCTCAACATCTTAGAGACCTAATCCATGCAAAACGCCGAGCCAGATCATTATGGCAGCGCACCCACACCCAACAGATAACGTCTATAACTTCTATTGTAAACAATTGAAGCAGGAGTTGGCGCCCTTCCGTTCCCAGTCCTTTAATTTCTACCTCTCATCTCTGTCATCTAGATATAATTCCCTGTGGAATGTCACGAATAAGTTTTTAAAAATCCGATCAAGTTTCCCATCCTCTCCGGCGTGGTGATGACTCCTGGGCTGCGTCTGATGAAGATAAAGCCGAGGAATTCGCCACACACCTCTCCAAAGTATTCACTCCTCACCCGGAATCCCAAAGCAATCATACCGCAACAGTACAAGACTTCCTTTTGTCATCAATACCTCTTTCCCTACCTCGTACAGCTATTAATCCCTCTGAGGTTATATTTCTTCTCCAGAAACTGACCCTCCGTAAATCTCCTGAACACGATCTCCTTACCCCTCAGACCTCCGTCAACTTCCGCAGAAAGCTATTATATTCCTTACCTATATCTACAACTGCATCCTACGCACCACCTATTTTCCTCTCTTGTGGAAACATTCCACAAGAGGACTGGTGGGGACTGCTTCAGGGGAATCATGGCGCAAGATGAAAATTAGAGATCTAACAATAGGAACGTGGAACGTTAGAAGTTTAAATACGGCAGGTGGGTTAAAGTCGGTCGAATGAAGTTAAGGGGTACCATTTAGACATCTTGTCATTACTGTTAATAAACAATGATTTATATAATATTGTATTTTAATGGCAACACTGCGTCGGTTGTGAACACTGTGTTAGTAATGAAGGAAGGTTCTATTAAAATACTGTAGCTCTCCATATGTTTTTTTTGTTCTGTGAAATAAATACCATGTTTTCTGTTAAAAGTGTTATATCTTTAATTATCCCTTTAATCCTTAACAGGGTTATGGGCCCAGAACGGCGATCTGTTTTATAGTGTTTTATAGTGTTAAAGGACAGAAAATGTCAAGAGAAAAATATTTAATTGTCCCTTTCGCGGGGGACAATTACAACGCGTGGGAGTTTCGATTGAAAAGTATCCTGCGGGATAATGGAGCAATAGAGGCGATCGAAAAGGAGGAGTTCAGTAAATCTACGGATAGCAAGCAATTGCAATTGGAAGCTAAGGCCCAGGCTATCATAATAGCGGCAACCGCCGACAGTCACCTTGAATACCTAAAGAACAGATCTGCTTATCAAATGATTAAAAGCATGGAAGACAGCTTTAAGAAGAAAGGTACACGATCTAAATTATTTATAAGAAGAGAGTTGTCTGATATGAAATTCGACGAACGGAAACCTTTAATGGAACATTTTATTGACTTGGAAAAACTATTTGGGCAACTCGGGGATGCTGGCAGTGAGCTCTCGGAGGAAGAAAAAGTAAACTATTTACTCTTATCCATGCCGAGATCTTATGAAGGCATTATCACGGCTTTGGAAACTGTGGAGGAATTGAAACTGGACTTTGTGAAAAACAGACTGCTTGGGGAAGAGGAAAAACGGAACAGAGGAGTGACCAAATCCCTTGAGTCTTCAATCTTCTTGTGTTATGGATGTGGACGCCCCGGACACAAAAAATTCCAATGTAGGAGCACTCAGCAGGCACGACTCAAGCCTGGTGACTGGAGAATTCAAGGCCGAGGACGTAGCGACTGGAAGTACAACGGAGGCCGAGACGACAGTAAGGCAACTCATCGTCAGACCCAGGGGAGAGGTAGAGGAAAGTCATTTCTAACAGGCAATGAAAATACTGAAGGTAGTAAATTTGTAAGTTTTATGTCCTTTAACCCTGACACCGAACAGCAGAATAAGAATGGTTTTAAATTTGTTGTTGACTCGGGTAGCTCATTCCATCTTGTAAATAACATTAGTTTATTCTTTAATTATTGTAAACTGGATAAGCCAATTAAAATTTCAGCTGCCAAAAATGACGTTGATTTAGAGGCTGTTGGTGTAGGGACAATAAAATGTTATTTGAGTGATTTTAAAGTTGATATTATATTAAATGATGTGTATTATGTACCCCAATTAAGAAAAAATTTATTATCTGTTTCCAAAATGGAAAAGTATGGTTTAAAGATCATCTTCAATAAAGGGGAAGTTAAAGTTTTCTCGCAAACCAATGAATTGATTATAGTTGGGCATAGATTAGGGTCCCTTTATTTTGTAGAATTTAAAGTATTATTTGACGATTGTTATTATGAGGCAAAATCAGACACCAATGATAATTCAGTAGAAATTTGGCACAAACGATTTTCTCACTTAAGCTATGGTAGTTTGAAAACGTTAGTAAATAAAAATATGGTTGATGGTTTAACTGATTTAAAAGAAAAAAATTTAGAAAATAGACTTTGTGAACCATGCATTCTTGCTAAGATTACACGCCTTCCTTTTAATGGGAAAATGTATAAGGCTAGGAAACCCTTAGAACTGGTACATACGGATGTTTGTTCTGTTAGCCCTTCTACGTGGGACGGGTATAAATATTTTGTTACCTTCATAGACGATTTTACTCACTTCACCGCAGCTTACTTATTAAGAGACAAGTCTGAGGTTTTTGAATATTTTAAGACTTATTATAATTATGCTAGTAATCATTTTGGTCATGGTATATTGAAGTTAAAGTCAGATAATGGTGGTGAGTACATTTCTAGAAATTTTAAATCCTTTTGTGATGAAAAGGGCATAGTATTGCAATATACTGCTGCATATAATACCGAAATGAACGGCGTAGCTGAAAGAATGAATCGACCTCTGACTGAAAAGGCGCGTGCATTATTGTTAGATTCACAGCTTCCTAAAGAGCTTTGGGGCGAGGCCCTGCGATATGCGATATACGTCACCAATCGTAGTCCCACTGCTTCCCTTAATGTTACACCATTTGAAATGTGGGAGGGGAGACGTCCTAATGTGTCTAATTTTAGAATATTTGGGTCATCTGCATATGCCCATATTCCCCAAAAACTCCGAATGAAGTTAGACCCTCGTGGTGTGAAATTGAAAATGGTTGGATATGCTCCGGGGGGATACAGATTATGGGATGCTAATGAAAGGAGGATACACATAGAACGAAACGTATTGTTCAGGGAAGAAACATGTTCAGAGTCACCTGAGACGATTAATATTGATGTGGAGTCTATCTCGGATGGGAAGGAGAAGGATGGTGGTAGTAGTCCTGAGAAAACCAAAACCCTTTTAATTTCTGATACAACCCAAACCCATGGTACTGAGAAAATTTTAACTTCTGATAATAAGTTAGAGTCATTACAACCTGAGGGAACGGATACAGATAATGTTAATTCTAGGGAGCAAAGAAAGAAAACTAAACCAAATATTTACAAGATTTTGTCACTGATGTTTCAGATTTAGATGATATATTAATGGCATCATTTTTATCTTGTTCTAATGGTAATGTCCCAGAAAAGTATTATGATATAGATTCTTATGACGATAAAGATATGTGGTATGAAGCGGTGAATGAGGAAATTAGATCTTTAGAGGATAGCAAAACTTGGGAAGTTGTAGAAAAATCAAACGATGCTAAGTTAATTGATTGTAGATGGATTTTTACAAAAAAGGCGGGTGATGTATATAAAGCTAGATTAGTTGCAAGGGGGTTTCAACAAGAAGGTAGTTTTACCGAAATTTATTCTCCCGTTTTGAAATTACAAACTCTCCGAGTTCTTTTATCATTAGCTGTTCAAAGGAACTATTTAATTCATCAAATGGATGTTAAAGGTGCTTTCCTTCATGGTGAAATTGATGATGTTGTTTACTTAAAGCCCCCACCTGGTATAAATGTAAATAAAAATTGTGTATTGAAATTAAAAAAATCACTTTACGGTCTTAAAAAATCTTCAAAAAATTGGTACAATAAATTTTATGATTTTATGAAAAGTAAAGGGTTTCAAAGAGCAGAAAGTGATTATTGTTTATATTTTAAGGATGGTATTTACATTTTGTTGTATGTGGATGACTTATTGATTTTGGGTGAGGACAATCCAAGGATAAATAATGTTAAAGAAATTTTAAATGCAGAATTTAAAATGAAAGATCTGGGGTCTAAAAATTTAAAATATCTGGGTATTAATATTATTCAGGATAATGACTGCTTGTATATTAACCAGAAAGAGTATTTGGAATCTATATTGACAAATTTTGGTATGTCTGAAGCAAATGCTAGTGAGTCACCCATGGATGTTAATGTTAATCTTGATGATTGTACGGTTGATTACTCTTTAGAGCATAAATGCAGAGCTTGTATAGGTTCTTTAATGTATGCTGTTGTAGGTTCAAGACCTGATTTGTGTGCTTCTGTTTCATATTTAGCGAGATAATAATCTAGATCATCAGAAAGGTTATGGCAATGCTTGAAAAGGATTTTGAGATACATTAAGGGTTCTATTAATTATAATTTAAAATATAATAAGAATTGTAATTCCGAATCACTAGTTGGATATGCTGATGCTAGTTTTGCTGTAGATAAAGATAGGAAATCTATAACTGGTTATGTATTTAAAGTATTTGATAATAGTGTTATTTGGCGTTGTAAAAAGCATAGCACTGTAGCTTTAAGCACTACTGAGGCAGAGTTATACTCCCTCAATGAAGCCGCTCTGGAGGCTTGTTGGATTAGGAAATTATTAAATGAGTTAGGCGTTAGTTGTAATACCAATACCATATATGAAGACAATAAAAGTACAATATTTTCTGTATGTAATCCTGATCAAAAAAGAATGAAACATGTGGACGTAAAATACAATTTTATTAAACATAAAATAGAATGTAAGGAAATTTGTGTTACGTATATACCTACGAAGCAACAAATTGCTGATATTTTTACAAAACCATTAAATAAAACCTCCCATAATTATTTTGTACATAAATTAGGATTGGAATAGAGTTTAGTTCGTATTGTGTATTTTTAGTTCTGTTAATACAAATCATTGTAACATTGGTTGATAGTAACCATTGTAATGTTAGTTCTTACTTACTCATTGTAATGTTTGAAATTATTGTAATGTTAGTTCCTATTTATTTATTGTAGTGTTTGAAATAATTGTAATGTTAGTTCCGTTAATATAAATCATTGGGGGGAGGTGTTAATAAACAATGATTTATATAATATTGTATTTTAATGGCAACACTGCGTCGGTTGTGAACACTGTGTTAGTAATGAAGGAAGGTTCTATTAAAATACTGTAGCTCTCCATATGTTTTTTTTGTTCTGTGAAATAAATACCATGTTTTCTGTTAAAAGTGTTATATCTTTAATTATCCCTTTAATCCTTAACAATTACAAGAGGTTCGCTGGCCAGGGGAGGGTTCGTTAACAGAAGGAAAGTATACTATTTGGTACGGGGGGAGCGTTAATTATTGTCTAGGTACCGGGTTTCTGATTAGGAATAGATTTCTTTCCGTATTACGGGATGTACAGTTCATTAGTGAAAGAATATCGAAGGTTGGAAGGGAAGAAGTATATCGTCCTACAATCGGTAAAGAAAGTTTGCACGAATATAGTAATGATAATGGGACCCGACTAATAAACTTTGCCATTTCGAAAAACCTAGTAATCAAAAGTACTACATTTAAACATAAGGATATTCATAAGTATACGTGGACATCGCCGGATGGACAAACACGGAATCAAATCGATCATGTTTTAATACAATACAGATGGCAAAGTAGCATAATTAACGTGAGATCCTATCGGGGTGCAGAATGCGGTTCTGATGATGAATTAGTAATCGCGAAACTTCGACAAAAAATAAATACAAAAAAGAAAACACCGAACTATATTCGTCCCGAGAATTTTGATTTAGTTTGGATTGAGATGTACAAAGGTATAAACAAATCGCGTAAAAGATTTGAACCTCTATTGAATGCGGTTAAAGATGCAAATAACAATATAATTGCGGATCCTTCTGAGATATTAAATAGATTTAAACAACATTTTGACGGCATCTTAAATACGGAAAACAATAATCAATCTCCTCTCTCTGAATATCAGAGCGCTGAACCATGGATAGACGCACCGAGTAAAGAGGAAGTCAAAATAGCGATAGGAAAATTAAAACGTTATAAGGCTGCAGGAAATGATAATATCACGAGTGAATTAATCAAGGCGTGTGGGGAAGCGGGCGTTTCCAAAATACATTTTTTTAGTTAAAAAGATCTGGGAAACTGAAAAAATGCCTGAAGAATGGAAAGAATCAATACTTATTCCGATTCACAAAAAAGGACCGAGGTCGGATTGTAACAACTATCGTGGGATCTCTCTTCTCCCAGTATGCTATAAAATATTCTCGTCAATTCTAACTAGTCGAATCACGGAATACGCTGAGGAAATTATCGGAGATTACCAATGTGGTTTTAGGCGGAATCGCTCGACTATTGACCAAATATTTTCCTTACGTCAAATATTAGAGAAAAAATTGGAATACAGCGGTGTAGTCCATCAACTTTATATCGATTTTAAAAAGGCTTATGATTCAATAGACCGTCAGAAGCTATATAACATCATGATTGAACAGGGAATACCTAGAAAGTTAGTAAACCTGGTAGAGATGTGTTTGTCGGAAACATTCCATAAAGTTAGAGTCGGTCATAATTACTCCGTGAGATTTGAGGTGCGATCGGGTTTGAAACAGGGTGACTCCCTTTCACCTATGTTATTTAATATAGCTTTAGAATATGTCATAGAAAAGGTGATGTGTACCGAGAAAGGCTTAAATATGGGTGACAAGATTCCAGTTTTGGGGTATGCCGATGATCTGGTACTACTAGGTGAAGACACGGAAACCATACAACTAAATACAAGTGTGTTAATAAAAACCGGTAAAGAAATAGGACTCGAATTAAATACCGATAAGACGAAATATATGATTAGTAGCAGAAACGGTGTCGATCTTGGTGATATTGATGTATCAGGGCATACTTTTGAACACGTAGAGAAATTCAAGTATTTAGGTTCAATTATAACTAGAAAAAATGAAATCCAGGAAGAAATAAAGTCCCGGTTAAAGGTGGGAAATGCGTGTTATTATTCAGTTGCTAAGTTACTTAGTTCGCGGCTTCTATCTAAAAACTTTAAGGTTAGAATTTATAAAACTATTATTCTTCCAACGGTTCTTTACGGATGTGAAACGTGGCCGCATACTTTGAAGGATGAACAACGGCTTAAGGTTTTCGAAAATAAGGTATTGCGTAAAATATTTGGTCCGAAGAGAGATGAGGCCACTGGGGAGTCGAGAAGGTTGCACAACGCGGAATTGCGGAACTTGCATCCTGTGAATATAATTGAGCTGATTGCATCGCGGAGACTCAAATGGGCTAGTAAAGTTGTTGGTCCGCCTATTACGAGCGGATTCCGAGAAAATTGGTATTTACTGATCCGACTGGTAGGCGTCCGAAAGGTAGGCCGAAGCGGAGATGGGAGGATTGCGTTAAGGCTGATCTCGGGAGCTTGGGCTTGAATGGTGAACATTGGACGAGTCTGTGAAGGCGGAATTTGGTGCTATCTTCATCGAACCTTCGGGTTCGCTAAGCCTATTATTATTATTATTATTATTTGTTGTAAAATACTCTCCCAATCAAGCACTATTTGTTTCATAACAACATTTTCATTTTGAATATCGTATTTCCTTCTTATTCCTTGTAGTTGGTCCTAAAAATAGTTATATAAATTTTAACGAAATGGTGGAAGAGGGATTTTGAGAAAATTTAGTAATGTGTTATGCAACCAAAGCTGAATAGACAACGTATATCTTTCCACAGTCTTGGTTGCGCTTATGTTGAACATTTAATTTATTCGCAATTTTTCTACTTCTATTTCTGGCTTTTCATACAGAAAAAGTAACACTAAGCTATCCCTATTTCTGTTTAAGAATCCAAACTTATCAACTTCTCTCAAAGAAAGTCAGCCCTATCCAACACTGACTACTCAGTTCTTTATTTGTTTATCACCGAACAATAATATTTTCATAATAACCATGTATTTTAGCACGAGACTCATCAGTAAAGATTTAAATTCATCACCCTTCTTTTTGAAAAATGTATCAAACATTCAGCCCATTCTCTAATTGCCTTTCCTGCTGAATGATTTTTTTTCCGGACTTCTCCCACCATGTTTTTCCTTTTATCATATTTTTTCATGATGCAACAAACGGTTAAATCTCCTGTTGGGCATCCAGAAATTTAGGAAAATTGTCTATCCCAAGTTGTATATCAGTTACATTGGGAAGAAGAATTGCTTAGAACAAAACATTATGTTGAAGGTTAGTTAGAATATGACTTTTTTAACTTGGTTATGAAATTCCATTAAAATTAAAAAAATATGTTATGGAAATCTTAGAATTATGTTAGGAAACCACGCATTTTTCCCCTAAGCCATAAATAATGTTACTAGATATCGAAGGTTTATTGGAGTTCTTGGTTCATCCCCTTATTTAGGAAAACATCAAAAGGAAGGGTATGTTTCGGACGGGTGATGCCGAGAAAGAGGACCTAAGACTGTTTTCACCTTCGCCAGCCGGTTAAGGGTTTCAAAGGTATATCGTTGTTTGTAATATTGTATGGCAAAGGTAGTAAAATGTCCCTCAGTATTCTCAATCATAGTTCTAGGCAATGTATTAATATAATTCATATATGTAAGTTAATAATTATAGTAATGTATTAATTGAATCTTGTTTACTTTAATCTTACCCTGCATGCCACCTATTGGATTGGTAAACACGATACCTTTGGAAAGGAGATACAATGGTATCATTAAATATAGTTAAATTTACACCAATTTAATAATTATCAAACAAATTAGAAACGAAATAAACTATTAAGGAATTATTTAAATTGGATTTTTATAGAAACATGTGTTTTATAAAATAATTTATTATATTTTTATCTACGACAAACAGTTTATCATATCGGCTTTTCACCACTCTCCATTAACTACTACAATGGTATGTATAAGATAATACTTCTAAAATCATTAGCATTTCTAACAGTATATTATACATGTCTATTACTTTGTTTTAATTAGCTAGTTTTAATGAAAAAGATTCTGTAACATCTCAGGCGTATAGTTGTCTTAAATATAAAATTTCAGATTCTTAGGACTTTTCTTTTACGCGCGGGAATTACCACACATACAAAGACCTTTTTCGGGAATTGGTCATTTTGACTAAGTATATTTCCGTTGAAAACTGGAATTCGGAAATTTTCACGATCACAATACTTTCACTTACTATATATTTTATATAATGGTAAGTGAAAGTAAAAAGGTGTGGGAAAATGGCAATAATTTGATAAAAATAAGTTGGTAACTCAGTAAAAAATCAACAGCAAAAACAATGAAATGCACCCCACCTCAACGCAGTGTGTTGGGGGAAGTGGGAAAGGTTTGCCCATCTCAGTAGCACTTATACTCCGTTACAAAATTTAATTGAAGTAGATCAGCCTACCGACAATGCTAAATCTCCCAAAGACAAACCATCTCCAATACACATTAACGGCATCCGAGACTACCAAGCTTTCGTCACATTTTTTTAATTTCTTTTATTAAGAGATAATACAATCCACCACCTTCTAGGCCAAAGAGTATTGCAGATAGAATAAATCATTCATCTCATATGTACATTCTAAATAAAATTAAAGAAAAAAAATTAATAAAGATTAAACAAATAAAAAAAGAAAAGAAAAAAAATATATACACAAAATTAAATAAATATTATAAAGATAATAATAATAACAATCTTGATCACATTCATACCTATTTACAATATTTACAAACTGTCCCTGAGATCAGGGCACCATGCCAGAAGATCCCAGTGTCTCTCATCCAGCCGCGTCACTGGTCTTGAGAGCTAGTGGAGGCCGTCACATTTTTAAAAAACAAATCGTCTCCAAATTCATTTTACCTTAAAACTACACTAAAAGGGTTAACTGTTTACCCCTCTATCTCAGAAGTATATCGAAAATTAGTAAGCAGCCTTAGTAATTCAGAAGCTGATTTTCATACTTATCAACTTCCCGAAGACAAAAACCACGGTATAGTCGTGAAAACCTACACCACACTACCCTCATTTTTGATCTAAAAAAAGATATAGAAAAATATTGTTATAATGTTGTAAACGTAACTAATGTTATTTCTAGGTTAACGGTTTACAGGTTAGACAATTATTAAAGTATAAATGGGCATTTTATTTAAATTCTAACGGACGTGCTGTAAAATCATTATTTTGTTAATTTATTATTATGTTTATCCTCAAATGCGTCGCTGCGCATCCAGCGGATGTGAGGTACTATTTTCAGCTTGACCAGCGTCCTGAATTTTTATTCTTTTGAATTTAGAAAAGAAATATTGATATATAAATAAATTTTTCCTCAAATAAAGTCAATTTGAACTTCTTAATCATTTCATAAGTTTCAATCTATTTGAAATCGTCCAACATTCATTAATTTTGCCGCTCAGCATTTTGATTTTAACGATTTCTTTAACTGTTATTCTCTATCCTTTTCTGAATAAAAAACCTTGATCATTTTTTTTTTCTGGCAAATACTTTTAGTGTTGTAGCCGTTTTAAGTAATCTCCGCAACTGAACATATGTATGGGGCAAATCTATAATTTTGGCAATGTGACAGATATCAAGTCAAAATAAAAACTAAAAATAATAAAACGATATGCTTTATATATTTTGTCCTTACAACTCATTACTTTAAAATTGAAAAAAGTGGTGAGACGTTTAGGGTGTTAAAAGTTTATAAAAGCTAAGGAACTCACCTTTGATTATTTTTTTCAAACGTAGCTTAGTCACTGGACAAATTCTTATGAAAATATAAAATAAAAAATCTTTTTTGTATATGAATATTCAAAAACGGCAAAAACTGGATTTTGCTGAAGTTTAAATAGAAATATCTGAAAGGGGACTGCGTAAAAAAATATGAAACTAACACAGGTTACACATATATACGATGTTTATAAGAAACAGAAGAACCCAATAAGCATTGGGTCAACCCATGTGAATTCATCCAGAAATTTTAGGTTCTCACATTTTCATGAAATAGCACGATGTATCCTTTCATGCAGTAATGATGTTATACAAAATTTTAGTATTCTATCTTAACTAATTTTCAATTTAGAGCCACCCAAGCTTCGGTGTTTTCATAACCTCTGCGCTCTCAGAGACGCAGGGTTACTCAAAGAAATAAAACTGTACTACCGTTATTTTTCAATCAAACAGAATGAAAAATTCAGATTATATGAAGGGAACTATGTTTATTTCTATAATAAATAAATAATTAATCCATGACGCTCCAATAACTATGAAAAAAATATCATGTATACAAATATAAACCGAAACGAATAGTTTAAAAAAAAAATAAGGATGTAATTAGTTATTAATCATGATCTATGTATCAAAAATATAATCTAATATGGCCATGCTCTAAATTGTAGTATCAAATGAAGTAATATTAACCAAATTAGATTTAATGACTTTCTGAATCAATATATTGTAATAAATAAAAGTAAGATTAACGACTAAATAATAATTCCGTATTTTTATATAACATAGCTTTAGTAACTTTAGCACAAAAGAATGTTTCATTGAATTTAATCAAATTTATAGACATAATTATCATATTGTTCTACAACCTTTTTATACTCATATTTTAGACAACATTAATTTGTTATCCTCACCCGATTTTGCTAAAATTCATGAAATTTTAAACATTAACAATCTATTTCTTATTCCAACAATCCTATTTGTTTATTATTAATTAATATAATTTATCTTTATAAACATACTTTTGAAAAAGAAAAGGCAGAGAGGCTTCATTTATTATTTAATATTCCTAAAGTGAGCGAATTCCTTCAGAAAAGAATACATAACTTTTATAATTCCTTATAAGTGCTTCCAAACCAAGTTTTTAGTAGGCCTAGGTTTCCACCAGCTCCTCAGAGGTGGCAATATTGTGTAAGGTAGAGTTTAAGATTAGCTTAAGGATAGAAGTGATCCCCACCACCAAGAGGAATAGCAAATCAATGATAGCATAAAAACATAATCTATGATCAGAAACAGCCTTAAAATGTATCTAGATACAGTAAAAGGAAATTATCCAGAAAATATTTTAGCAAAACATGTAACTAAATTGGGGTAAAAAAATAAAAAATAAAATAAATATTATAAAACTGTAATGAAACCTTGTGCTACAAATCAATTAACTACAGCCTCTATCTAAGAATATAAGATCACAGGATCATTCTTCAAAAACTTTATGAAAATTGCGCCTCAGGAGCGGCTTCATCTTCACCGAGGAAGAGTTAAGGAAGCTCCAAGCCCTTAGTCATCAGGAAACAATAAATTCTCCCCACTACTTCCAGAGGAAAGACATTTATCGCGTCACTCCATCCTTAGTCGCAGTCTTAATTAGACCTAAGGGCTGTTTACTGTATAAGTATACTGTTCTTTGTTGCTATCATAATCAATCACTTTTTAAAAACTCAACTTTACAAACTTGACTATATTTCGCTCGTCCCGGTTGAACCAATCCGTTATTTAGGCCTCCCCCTTGACAAACGTCTTATAGGAAATCCGCATACAAGACTGAAACGACAAGAAAATGTTCGCCGATGTCGGTTACTTAAATCTTTACTTTACAGACGCTATAATCATTCACTAAACTAGAAAAGACTCATTTACATGACAATCATAAGCCTGTCAGAACCTTTGGAGTTGAGCTTTGGGGCTTTATTAAAGCATAAAACTCTTCCAAATCCTTCGCAAAATCATAAACGCACCTATCTTTGCCACGAATAAAATGATCTAAAAGGAAATTTATGTTCGATATGTTTCTGATTTGGACGTATCAAGTGTCACTCCTTCCATGAAAATCTTCAATTTCTGATAATCCACCGAGGTGTCTAAAAAGAAGATTGCTTAGAGACTTTCTCGTTTAGACTCACTACTAAAGAGTGCTACCAATGGTCAGTTTCTCTTCATGTTTTTTTGTTTCGTGTATTTTATCATTAAGCAGCATATTTACTTGTTGTATTAAAATTTCATTAAAAAAAAAAAAAATGATGTTATTAAATTAGTTACCGTTCAATGTCCCTTGAAGTGTATCCTTTGTAATATTTAGGAGAACATATATATTCAAATCCTAATAAATATGTTATTATAATTAGCAAAATCCCAACCCATCCAAACACCTTCCGTTCCACCTGTGCTGATTACACTTGTGTGTTATCAGTCAATAATGATCCTACTATTGCCTCTCATACTCTTCTATATAACCATCATAAGGACTATTTGGACGTACGGAGTTGTGCTTTGGGCTCTACTAAACCATCAAATTCTTCCCGTATTCAATCCCTACAATCCAAAATCCTTTGAAAAATCCTCAATGCTCCTTACTTTGTCACCAACAAACTCATCCATAAAGACCTTAATGTCCCATAAGTTACTGATTTGGCCCGTACGAGGTATCATTCCTTCTATGACAAACTCCACTCCCACATTAACCCATTTGAGTGGGTCTTATCGAAAACCGACAAGATTTATTAATTTCAATTATATGAGACAATAATTTAATGTGTAAAAAAATTAGACATCACATTTTTATTTTTACTTATAACTTCTTATTTATTATACTACTTATTTCAATTATACCAGCCCCATATTTAATAAAATAAACATTTATTTCGTGATTTTAAATAATTTTAACAAAGCTGTAAAGTTCCTTTGGACCACAGAGCATTTCGGGATACCATTAAATGAGCCAGCAGAAAAAGGAGTTAAGAAGCTACTCTTATGAATATTCTACCTCTACAGTGTAAAGCCAACAATATTTAAGAGTTTGAGTCCTAAATAAATGGGAGTCTATATGGGCTAAAATTTCTCTGAATTACGAATAAAGAAATGTAACAAAAACTACTGAATAAGTGTTATCAGAGAAAACCAAAGATAAGAAGCGGTTGATACTATTATAAGGTTTGCCATAAATAAGTGATCATACTGCATTAAAGTAAGAATATAATGGAACACCATGAAGTAGACCAGCCGCTCTAGAAGAATCAATGGCTTGTTAAATAATTTTAATAATAATGAGGAGTCAGTCTGTTAAAAAATGTTTTAATTCTTCCAACGTTTTAGCTGAAACTAAGGATTACTAATCAGGCCAGCATTGAGCTATGCCAAGCATAAACTGAGTACATCGTCATGCATCCTGAATAGAGGGGGAGAGCTGAGAAAACTGATTATCTCCACTTGTGATTTACGAATTAGGTGATATTTTATAATAAACTTTATTGAATATTTTATAATTTAGATGGAGTTGGTCGAACTGGAATTTAAAAACCCGTTCTGCATCCTTCATTAGGCAAGGCAGAAAAAAAGGTAAAATTTTAAATTACTTTTTAATAAAAAGTTTACAATTAAAATATACAGATCAAATATACATTGTAAATATGTACAGGTAATGAATATATTGTTTTTTACATTTTGGTACCTAATCATAAAGGAATATATATTAGTCAATAGTCTTTACTTAAATCTAGTTGTTATAAAAGTCTAGAACGAAAATATATTAATTGTTTGAGGACTGAGTTGGCTTGAAATATTGGCTTTGACTGAGGACTGAGTTGCCGCTTCTTTGATTCAGTTGCTTCTAATCGCGCCATAATACTTGTAGGCAGGAGAAACCCCTGGATCCTGCACCAAGTCCTCCTGTAACAATTGATATTTAAAATATAGCTACGTTCCATATTAGCTACAAATGGTCATCATTAATAAGAAAATACTATTTTCGTTAAATTAATCTGCTAATGTTTTTTATTATACATTGGTTAATTTATGTAACTGAATATTCTTTAAATAACCTTAGCTCAGATTTCTGACAAAATCTTTTAAGAGAACTGAGTTTGGTAAATTAACGAATGCTGTATAAAAAATATTTTCTTCTAGCTGAGCTTTCGAAATGTGTTTATAAAGATATAATTATATAGTCGTTGACAAACATTGATAGAACTTTCAATAAAACTTAATAAATATATATATATATATATATATATATATATATATATATGAAATTAGATAGAATATCAAATAATATTTAATTAATGACAGAACATGAGCTGATAATCACCTCTCCTGATGAGATGCGGTGCTAGATCACTCTTATTCACTTATTCTTCTAGCTTTTGTTGTTGTTTTCGTCGACCATCCACGGGTACTGATTCCGCGTCGTCCATGTTGATTTCCAGGGGGTCCAGCCAGCTCTGCGCCCCACTGGGGCAGGAATTTTTTCCATACCCTTCGGGCAGTAATATCTCGAATAGTCGATCACCTGCTTGCTGCTTTTAGGTCTATTTGCACCAGGAGCCTTGTTAATATTTTTCTTCACATTTATTTTCTAGAACAAAAAATATTGAAGTTAAGAGTGAGATTTATCATATACAATAGAGTTTTAGAAATAGTAATGAAGTTCTTTATTAATTATTTAGAAAAGAGCAAATGGGTACATACGAAATAAATGCAGATTGAAAATTACACAGGTACAAGAAATAACTGTCTCAATTTTTCTATATTTGCAGGCTATCAGTTGTGTCATTACCGTCACGGTTTATCTACTGTATTCTATTATTTCTTGCATGTAATGTAACTCAGACATATTTTGGAATAATAAATACATAATATATTTTTAATTTTACACATAAAAGAAAAAGGTATCACGTAAAATATTTTTTAAAATTGTATTTTAAAACATTTTAACAACAATTAGGATAACATGGATATCTTTTTCTCGATAAAAAAATGTAAGGTGTTCTGTATTCCGGAAGTTTTATTCAAATTATTGAATGAAAATCAAAAAATAAAAAGGGAAATTGTGACGCAGTCTATTATGAATTCTTTTGTTTTATTATTTTCTGTTATAAAACTTTGTTATCAACTAAAAAAAAAAAAAAAATCATCCCTCTTTCCCTCCTTTAAAATTGGAAGGCTTACTTTTCAGGATGCGTTGAACTCGAAGAACGAATAAAAACGATTCATCTTTACCTTACCAATGTCTAACACCATATTAATCCAAAGAAACTGTAACGGACTCTTAACTCATCTTATAGACCTACAGCTGTTGAATCCCTGAGTTCTCAACTCCCTAGGCCACTTCTACTGTGTTTTTTTTGTTGTTTTTTTTCCGTGGCGCGATAGGACCGTTCAGGCCCTGGGCATCGCGGTGTAATCTCCTGGGAGGTTACACTCACGTTTCGTGATGAATTTTCTATTGTAGGGTCATCACTCCCCACGACTAATTTTGTAAGTGGTCACCATTTAGCTGATGGGTCTCACATACCCGGAGAGAGTCTGTGAGTGAATGCCCCGTTGGGACTGGGATTCGAACTCACCACTTTAGCATGAGAGACTAGCGCGCTTGCCACTCAGCCACGGGCTCGCCTTCACTCCTACTGTTAGTTGATCTAAATGCCATAAAGAAGATGGCCTCGAGACCTTTAGATTCATAGTGGAGTGATGCTAATGGGCATTTTCTCTTCATATATATTATCTGACAGCTAATTTACTTGATGTATTTACTAATACAGTTGTAAATCTCAATAAATGGAAGAAAAAAAAAATCCTACCGTTATCACTCCTACTGTTAGTTGATCTAAATGCCCATAATGCCATCTCGGGTCTGAAAGATATCAAAGAAGGGGAAACAGATTGGAAATTTACAGGACGCCTACAACTTACATGTTCTGAATAGCGACAAATCAACCTCCTTAGGCTCATTCTACGTAACTTATCCCTTATAGACGTCACTTTTTGCTCAAGTAGTTTGCTTTCTGACGCCTATTGGAATGTAATCACTGATCAATATTCCAGTGATTGCTTCCCCATTTTAATCAATATTGGATTCACGAGAAAGCGAATTGGCAACAGTTTACAGCAAATGCTAACCTCTCCTCCTACCTTTCATACGAAGTTGAGGAGTGCTGCTCTCTTATGATTCAATCCAAAACATCACCTAGGCCTAAATGTTAAAACGTAAAAAGTTTAACACCTATAATAGAGATACTGTACAAAAAAGAGAAAATTTTGCAGGCCATTCAAAAGTAATATGACCTTATAAAACTTTACTAATTATAATAAAGCAAAAGCAGTGAGCATAAGAGTAATATGCTACCAAAAAAAAAAAAAATCCTGGAAACTGTATGTTTCTTCTACAAATTTAAATACACAAAACTCAGTAGTATGGAAAAAAATTAGAGCTGTTGAAGGTAAACGATCGTTTTAACCAATCTACTTTAAAGTTGGAGGACCCGTTATTTGTGATAAAGAAACCGTAGCAAATGAGTTTGCAACCTTTTCTAATGAATGGAGCTGATGATGAAGAAACACCATTCTTCTCCAAACAGGAAAGAACAGAAACTTATTCGACTTTACATTACAAAATCAAGAAATCTATAACATAACTTTTAATATGAGATAACTCAAAGTAACTCTCACTGAACTAAAAGTAACGGTGTACCCTAAGGTTCTGTACCGAGTACTGCCTTTTCTATCGCAATCCGAACAATCGCTGAGTTGTTAGCTCCTACCGCCACTGGCTAACTATTTGCTGACGATTTTGCTTTTCTTTGTAAATCGCGTGGTCTTCAAAATATCAAGATGAGTCTTTAAAATACAGTTGATATAGTAACTTTTTTGTCCCAAAGAACTGCGGTAAGTTCTCTACTAGTAAAACGTGTTTCCTACACTTCAGGTGCCAAAGAAATCCAGGCATTCCACCACAAGTCAATTTGAATAATATTGCTTTGTTCTACACCAATCAGGTTCGGTTTTTAGTTCTATATCCTAATAGTAAGCTAACCTGGTCTGACCATATGAAACAACTTCACTCTAGAACCGGAGTAGATTAAAAATACTGAAGAAATTGGAAAACACCAGATGGGATTCAGGCAGAAAAACAAAGCTCCACATCTATGTGGCATTAATACTCACTAAACTAGATCACGATTATTTCAGTCTTTTCCTTAGCTACTCAAAATAAGATTTAAAATTTAGTTGCAGTCCACCATGCTTGTACACGCATATCAACCGGAGTTTTTAGAAATGGCCCGGTATACAGTCTTTGCGTTGATGCAGAAGTTCTACCTCTTTCTTATAGCCACCAAAACTCGCTGCTAAATATATCACTAAAATGTACACCCAACAAGAAAATCCTGCGTACAGTTCCTTATTTCAACAAAAAAAATGCTGAAAAATATGAAAGATTGAAAAATTCCTGTTTCCTCTCTCGTACCGAATGCGATGGGTTATTTCTGAATTAGTGCAGTATCCCTTTACAAAACCAGAGAAAAAGCTACCTTTATGGACAGTGTAACTTTCGTAAGGCAACTGTGAAATGTTTAATGTTTCCAAGTAAAAAAAAGTATTCCCCAAAGAAATATCTCAAATTTCACAGAACTTAATAAATAATCAGTATACCAAAATCATTTATAGCGATTGTTCTTAAAAAAATTAAATCGAAGTCATGCGCTGTATGGGACGGCGACCAAATTCACAAGTACAAACTTAATAGTACTTGTAGTGTTCTCACATGGGGGAGCCCGTGGCTGAGTGGCTAGCGCGCTAGTCTCTCATGCTACAGGTTTTGAGTTCGAATCCCAGGCCCGGCGGGGCTTTTATGAGGATGTCAAAAAAAAATGGGGATTCACTCACAACCTCTCCCCCGGGTATATGAGACCCGTCAGCCAAAGGTGGCCACTCACAAAATTAGTCGTAGGCAGTGATGACCTACACTAAAAATAGCATCGTGAAGCGAAAGTGTAAACTTGCAGGAGTTTACACCGCGAGGCCCAGGGTCTACACGGCCTGTTGCGCCACTGAAAGAACGAAGAAGTGTTCTCACTACCGAATTGACAGCTATTCTAAAAGCAGTTCATCTAGCCAGATCAACATCAGAAAAAACAATTGTTCTGACCCACTCAGTGTTCTTAAAGCCATTTTTAATCGATTCTCAGCAAACCCTACTGTAAAGGAGGTCCACTTCGCAATCATACAGATGGAGGACTGTAAAAAGAAAAAATCTTTCCGATTCCCAGCCATTTAGAGATATCAGGGAACGAGGAAGTTGACAGAACAGCAATAGAGGCACATTCGATAGTAGAAATAACGCCCTCTTTTATCTCATCATCCGAACTGTTTCAGCCAATAAAAGCGAAGATCATGAACGACTGGCAACAGTCATGGACTGCACTGGAGAACAACAAATTGAAAAGCGACAAACCGACCATCAACTGCTGGTTCCCATTATTCAGAAAATGGAGGTGCTAGGAGGTAGTTATCGCTCGCCTGAGGATAGGACACTGCCGCATCACTTATGAGCACCTCATGGCACGAAGGTATCATCCTGTAAATGTGTAAAGTGACTCTCACAGTAGGTCATATTTTCGAAGAGTGTCCTCGTTACAGTAGGGAAGATGTAAAATGTAGCGTACCACGTAAAGACCTTGAGGTTTTAAGCGATAGTGATCGGGTCGTTGACGGTGTCATTTGGATAGTGAAGAACATTGGTTTATATTGGCTCATTCAACAAATTAAAATTATTTTACGCTTGTTTTATGATTACTCACACTTTTCAGTGTTACTTTTTATTGTTACTCATTATGTCAATTAATATTACATCATTATGTTTACTGTTCCAGTTATTTTATTAGTTTACGGTTTTTCGAGACCTTCTAGTTTAGATTGGCACCACCCCATAATATGGATAATATCTTGGTTAGAGAGAATATTATAATAAATTAATATCTGATAGTTCACATTTTGATAGTATACAGGATAAAGGTTTAAAATAATAATATAAATTAATATGTTAAAATAAAGAAATATTCTTCTATTGAAACAAAGCAATAGGAAAGTTATGTAAGCTTACCATTGAATCCTCTTCAAAACATTTTTCAGGCTCTGATGGCACCACCCCGTAATATGGATAATATCTTGGCTAGAAAGAAAATTATAATAAATTAATATTAGATAGTACAAGTTTTGATAGTATACAGGATAAAGGTTTAAAATAATAATTTAAATTAATATGTTAAAATAAAGAAATATTATTCTATTCAAAAAAAGCTGTGGGAAAGTTGTTTAAGCTTACCATTGAATCCTCTTCAAAACATTTTTCAGGCTCTGATGGCACCACCCCATAATATGGATAATGTCTTGGCTAGAGAGAAAATTATAATAAATTAATATCTGATAGTTCACGTTTTGATAGTATACAGGATAAAGGTTTAAAATAATAATTTAAATTAATATGTTAAAATAAAGAAATATTATTCTATTGATACAAAGCAATAGGAAAGTTATGTAAGCTTACCATTGAATCCTCTTCAAAACATTTTTCAGGCTCTGATGGCACCACCCCATAATATGGATAATATCTTTGCTAGAGAGAAAATTATAATTAATTAATATCTGATAATTCACGTTTTGATAGTATACAGGATAAAGGTTTAAAATAATAATTTAAATTAATATGTTAAAATAAAGAAATATTATTGTGGATGTAATTAGTTAACCGTTGAGAATTACTGGAAGGAACTAGTTCGGGTGGCGGTCATTAAATGAAACAACTAAATAGTTTTAACTATTTATTGTTTGTCAACGTTTAGACCCCCTTTGTGGTCATCATCAGGGCGCATGGTGGGAGAATGGAAACTGAGTTTCATTAGTTTCCATTCTCTCACCATGTGCCCTGATGATGACCCACAAAGGGGGTCTAAACGTTGGCAAACAATAAATAGTTAAAAATATTTAGTTGTTTCATTTAATGACCGCCACCCGGACTAATTCCTTCCAGCAAGAAATATTATTCTATTCAAACAAAGCAATAGGAAAGTTATGTAAGCTTACCATTGAATCCTCTTCAAAATATTTTTCTGGCTCTGATGATTCCGCCCCATAATATGGACAAAATCTTGGCTAGAGAGGAAATTATAATAATTTAATATCTGATAGTATATGTTTTATAGGATACAGGGCAAAGGTTAAAAAAATAAATTAATTTAATTTGTAGAACTTAAGAAATATTATTCTATTTAAACAAAGCAATAGAAAAGTTATGTAAGCTTACCATTGAATTATCTTCAAAACATTTTTCTGGCTCTGATGACACCACCTCATGATATGGATAATATCTTGGCTAGAGAGGAAATTATAATAAATTAATATCTGGTAGTTTACAATTTGATAGTATACAGGATAAAGGTTTAAAAAAATAATTTAAATTAATATATTAAAATAAAGAAATATTATTCTATTCAAACAAAGCAATAGAAAAGTTATGTAAGCTTACCATTGAATTATCTTCAAAACATTTTTCTGGCTCTGATGGCAGCACCTCATGATATGGATAATATCTTGGCTAGAGAGGAAATTATAATAAATTAATATCTGATAGTTTACAATTTGATAGTATACAGGATAAAGGTTTTAAAAAATAATTTAAATTAATATATTAAAATAAAGAAATATTATTTAACACAAACAAAGCAATAGGAAAGTTTCGTAAGCTTATCATTGAATCGTCTTCAAAACATTTCTCAGGCTCTGATGATACCACCCCAATACTTGGATAAAATGCAGGCTAGAAAGAAAATCATAGTATATTAATATATGATAGCCTAAGTTTTGATAGCATACAGCTCTGGCTGATTATAAAAAGTTTATTGGGTTGTCAAATATGTTCGTAGTGTTTTTTTAATTTTTTCAATTTAATCCTCTCTGATTCTATAAAATCATGGGTACTTTATTATAAATTTTACATATTCTAAAAAAGATTAGTTAAATTGCTTTTATTGAATATTTTTAACCGGGATTTCTTGTCTTTCTGTGGTATTTATTTTGTTCTAAATAGATGAAAAAAAATTATTTGATTCATTTTATGATTTTATGGTAAAACTCTGCCCGTAAGTGAATTGCTTTGTACATAAACAGAAATTTAGACTTAGAAGACGCAAAGCACCCAGCCCATTCTTCAACTGTTAATGACCAAATCCAAGCACAATTGTTCAAAAATAATTAATTTTGGATTATATAACCAAAGTGTATAAATTGATTAAAAAAATTTACAAGAATCAGAAGTTTTTATTGAAATCACTTTTAGCAAACCCTACGAACTTATTTTAAAACCCAAGATATAAGTATGATTGTGTTTCAAATGTTTACTTATTAATTTTAACTTTTTTTTTAAATTTTATTATTTAAATTTTTTCGAAAAGTTATGAATGGAATCTTTTATCACTACTATTTTCAATCTATTTGAAACAGAAAGTAAAATAAATTAATAAAAAAATGCTAAGACAAATGACTTTCCCAAGTGTAATGAGTCACCGTAGTTTGCGGAACTGGAATATCCTGCAAGTATTGAATTTGATATAAATATTTACATTTAATTAAAATAAACTTACTGAATATATAATAGCAGATTTAGTATAAAATATAATATAAGTATAAAATAATATTTACGATATAAATCCCGATTCCAACACCACAATTGGAAATAACGAATCAAAGAAAGCATAAAGATTTTTTAAAGAAAAATATGACGCTCAAATATCACCTACGAGATGCTTAAACATCTTTATCCGAAATCAATGAACCAACAACTAATCTCTTCCAACAAAATATGGTCCAGTAGAATTTTCCTAAATCGATTGAAAGAACGTCACATATTAACCAATACTGATGGCTCGTAAAAATAATTTCTAAATAATAATTTCCTCATTTATTCAGAACAAAGTTCGCGGTTGCCATACTATTTAACATATAAAAAGCCTTTGACACAGTGTGGTGACGTGGCATCTTAAAACGACTTAAAGATTGGGGAATAAAAGATCACTAAGCTCAATCCATAAAAGAATTCTTAGGAAGCTGTTACTCCAGAGTTTGCGTTGGAGCATGTCTAAATTGACTGCGGTGTACACCAAGGATCAATTTTAAGCCCGAAACTTTTCTCTATCTCTTTATCTGACTTACCTGAACGCTTTACACCAGATGTGCATGGATTCCTATTCGCAGATCACCTCGCCACTAACTGTAGCTCTACAGACATAGAGTACATACAACATCAATTACAGACTGTTGTAAACAACCTGCAAGATTAGTCCCGGAGTATTGGATTCCTTTTTTTTACAGAAAAAACATAATGCGTATTATTAACACGTAGAAGAAATATAAATTATCTCCCCACGATAATGTTAAATGGGTTCCCTCTTGTTTATGTGATAAGATTAAGGTCCTTGGTCTTCACATAAGTTGACTTGGTCGTTACAGGTAAATCAACTAAAAAATAAGTGTATGGACAGAACGAAGTTCCTCAACAAAATAGGTAATACAACATGGGGATCCGACAAGGATCCGTCACTGAAAATATATAAAACCATGATTCAAACCAAAATTGACAACGGAGGCATCGTATATAGCTCTGATAGTAACTTTGTAGACTAGACTCAGTGCACCATGCTGGTGTATGTTTATCAACTGGAGCATTCCGTACGTCCCCAGCCTTAAGCCTTTGTTCAGAAGCAGAATTACTAACAGTAAAATTTCGTCACCAAGAACTTGGAGTTAAATATTTTGTTGAGCTATTCACCTATTGATAATCTGACACATCCCTTCTTTATCGACCCTCAAAACATAATTTTTTACGAGCAAGCGAAAAAAATCATCTCTACATTAATGGCTTCAGATTACACGAATTCCTAAATGAATTAAAAAATAACAAACTTATGATAAATGAAAAAAAAAATACCCCCTGAACTCTCTCCCCTTTTTCCTTTAACACAGAATTGCTTAAATTAACACAAAAAGGAGATTTAAAATACGAATCGATCCACGATATAATCACTCGTTTGCTGTTACCTTACGTTAGTACCGAAATAGTCTAGTCATCTACACCGACGGATCTAAAACAGCTGAACCTACATCTTGTGCTTTAGTCTACCATAACATATATAAAAAATAGAAACTAAGTAACATATACTAAATTTTTACAACTGAATTACAGTCCGGTATCTTGGCTTACTACTAGACAAAAGATTGACGTGGAACCCACATACAAGAATTAAACGCAAAAAAACTAAACAGACGATTCGGACAGTTATACAGACTACTAAACAGAAAATCTAAGCTTACAGTTGACAACAAATTATTACTTTACAAGACAATACTGAAGCCAATCTGGACCTACGGACTTGAACTGTGGGGGACAGCTAAACGTTCTAACATCAAACGCATTCAATCCTTTCAATCCAAAGTCCTGCGAATAATAGTAAATGCTCCTTATTATGTATCCAACTATACCTTGCACCACGACCTTAATGTTCCATTTATTTCAGACCTGATTCCATCTAAATTTTCCAAATTCCACCAGAACCTCATTCTCATCCTAATCCTCTAGCACAATCCCTATCCAGCTCCACTCATCCATACAACCCACCTAGAAGGTTGAAACGGCAGTGGCCCCGAGACCTATTGTAAATATCTATTCTGGAGTTCTGACACTGGTCAGATTCTCCTCTCATGTGCGGTGTGATTGTGGCTGTGGCGCCCTCACTTAGCTTCCGCTGGCTCTCACCAGTGATGCGGCTGAGAGGGAGGCGCTGGGATCCTTTGGGCTCTGCTTGTCCTTCCACAAGTGGGGGGACAAGCCCCGTCCGGGGTTCCCGAGCTGATTGTAAATATTGTACATAGGTATGAATGAGACATGTTTTGTTAATTTATTTGTTAACTTCATTTATTTGTATTTATTTTGTCTATTAATTTTGTTATTGTATACGTTTATTTATTTTGATTTTATTTTATGTAATTTGACTTTCCTTTTGTTTATATTGTAAATATTGTATGAATGAGATCCTGTAGCACTATTATTATTGTCTATTATGACAAATTGTAATATATACGAATAAAAAAAAACAAAAAAAAAACAACTGAATTAACTGCTGTACTAAAACCCTTCAACTAGCATTAGCAAGTGGGAGCAATGGTGATTTGCTCGGATTCACAATGTGCTTTTCAAACTCAAAGTAAGCCCTTTACGGAAAATTAGCTTGTCCATGAAATATACTGCTGTCTGCAAACTTTACGTACTTAATGCTGAAATATTACCTTTTTCTAGATTACAAGTCACATTGGTATAAGGAAATGGAAAGGAAATGAGATGGCCGAAGTCTTATTTCGAGGGAAGTACCAACAAAACATGCTTGAATGTCATATTATTTTATAAAATCCAGTATACTATTGAATTAGTGTTAATTTATTTACCATAATTATCTCATTGTACTAAAATAACAATAATATAAAAAAAAAATCAGATTAATTATTTGCCAGATTGTGATTCTACTCCATTATGTAGATGTATTGCGGAACTGTTGACCCTTAACGCCTTTCATTGGCCTCTACATCTCCTAAAATCCTTATGAAGTGATTGAAGAAGTTCAAATTGACTGTTTTTGAGTATGGATAAATTTAGATATTAATTTATTTTTTAATTCCAAAGAATAAAAATATGGTTTTACAGTACGTTTATTATAATATGAGGCAAAAATAAAGATTTTGAGGATGAACTTCGATTTACTATTTATTATCGTTTATTTTATAGTATTAGGCCCAGTTGCACCGACCGTGGTTAACTAAAAATTTACTAACCTGGACAAGTTAATCACGTGTAAAAAGAGATTGCGTTGCAGCGATCATTGTTAGCCTTACCTCCATGTTAGCTAATTTTGAATTAAGTAGCTTATTGACCTTCCGACATCGATTAAATATTTAATAATAATTTAAATATTTTTATAAAATTATTTCGCAACATTTATTCCAATACATCCAGGAAAAGTGAATACTATCTCTCCAGATAAATAATTATCTGATGAAGATATCATAGAACTGATCAATATACTTCCTAAAAACAATGATTACAGAGTAGGGAGGAATCCCTTTAATGATGAGGGTGGGTCGGTATTTAGAACAAGGCATATCAGAATCAATATCCAGGAAGTGGAGGGATTTCATTTAAATGCCCTATAACAGAACCTAATATAAACAAAACAATGACACTGGTTTCTAGGAGATAGTGGATATGGCTGCAAACCTTATTTAAAAATTGTAGTTAGAATTTTAAACCCGACAAATGGAAAAGAAAAAAATATAATGGTGCACGCACCTAATCAAGTAATGTCATTGTGAGAGCATTTGGTGTTATGAAAAGAAGATTTTCTTGCCTTGCCAATGAAATTCGAATGTAACAAAAAAAAACAATAAATATTACTGTAGTAAGAGATTTATATTATGCTAGAGCAATAATCAACACATTTTTCTTTCATGATGAAAGGAAATGACATAATTATGTATTCATTGTAAGATCTACACTTTAAATCAATCTCCTCTTTTGTTTTAAAGGGGTAATTTACTTAGATAAATCAATAAAGTCTATTCATTGTGTTATTCACCTAACTTTTTCCCGCTAATTCCATACATCTATTCTTTCTCATTGTGATATAGGAGGCTTTATCAAGTGACAAATGCTTCATTTTTAATTGACATTTATCGCGATTCCTATAATGATATTAGCATGAATGAATGAATGAATAAAGCCTTTATTGCAAGGATAACATTTAAAATTATAATATTTACTTTCAGTTCTAAAATAATTTCTAATATAATCTACTATAATTTCTAATATAATCTAATAAAAAGTTCTCATATAATTGAAAAAAAAATTATAATCCTAAGTGAAAAAAATAATAATGCATATACTTGTTAAATTAATAAACAAAAAAACAAACCATATAATTAATGTTCCTTAGTTGCTTAAGATATTTACAATATGTTATCCCTACAGGCCTCTCCTTACGGAGGTGATGGTCTAACTTCCCCGGTGACCAAACCTATTGGGTACTAGGTACACTCCTCAATAGGTATTAGCATAGATAAATTCAATTCCTTGTCTGAGGACAGATCGTGAAGCAAAATTGACTAAAAATGTATAGGTATACCAAAAAATTGCAGCAATTTGCCAAGGTGTTTGTGAAGAGTATTTGCCTTGGGAATTGTTTACCAGGGTTGGAAGGTGTCATAATACAACTCATCTTATTTTATAGTACTCATATTATGTTAAAATAACTCAGAAGTAACTAAGCTATTGTGGGTTTTCATTAAATTGTTTTGAAGGATAGTAATATACATTACTTGGTGGTGTAAAAGAATCATTTAAACATAACCTAATAGTGTAGAGGGTTAGGAGTTGTTAAATACGTCCCGAATAAGATGACCTCACACGCTAATCCATGTCAACTGACCGGATTAAAAATTGTCTATTGCAACTGGACTGAAACTTTAATCATGATTAACTTTTAACATGTGTTAATTAACAGTATATGATATCTTTAACACACGTTGTTAATGCAACCGGGCCTTAGTAGAGAATCAAAAAAAAATAAATTAATTAATAACTACCTTTCTACGGGCAATCTAAAAACTGATATAGCCGTTGTTGGTTGTATAGAGAAAGAAACAAATTATGAAAATTTCGTAATGATACCCACTGATATTTACTTAAAATTTTTAAAGAAAATGAAATAATTTATGATAACCTCAACGAACGTTACCTCAAAATAAAATTAAATAAAAATTGGTAATTCTTTATATTTCTGATATAAAAAAAATATATATATATTTTTATAATTTATAGATTGCAAAAAAATTGTAAATTTTCTATTATTAAAATAAAATGTGCTTTTCCTTATTTATAAGATACATTCTAGAAAATTAGAAAAAAAAAATTAAAAATTCCAAAATAAAAGTTGTAAATTTGTCAGTACTTTAACGGGAAAGGCCTCCTTCAGAGTTTCAACGTTAAAAATATATCCTGGAATATATTTCGGAAAATATACAAAAGAAATCAACATCAAAGACGATTTATCTAATATTGATAAGACAGACTATTATACAAAAGGTACTTAACAAAATTAGCTAATACGAAAAAAAAAATCAATTTCACCAGAGATTAGATATTTAGAAAGTTATCAAAAACATACGAACTGTTTTTACCATATTTATGTTAAAGTTTTCTTAGAATAGAGAAAATAATTTAATTGATTTTGTTTGTTGGTTTTACTAAGCTATTATATATCTATTTAATTTGATCAAGTTATCTAGGCACGAGATACAAAAGACACAGGTTACAAACTGAGAAAGTTAAATAAGGTATTTGGGTATTTAAGGAAGGTAATCAACCCTTCTAAAAAAAAAAAAAAAAATTATATTGTTCAAAAAAAAAAACTTAGGCTATTTATTTATCCGAACATAGAAACGATTCCGACATAAGACTAATGTTTTGGAAAATTTTAAAAACTTAGCCTTAACTGATTTAATCAGATCACTTATGCCATTTGGTACTTAAAATAACAAAACATTTATATTTAACAAATATCTTAAGAACAGAGCAGAAACCATGCTGATCGAAAAATTAGCTTAGATCTTGCAACTGACCAGTTATCAAATTTTGAGAAAACATTAAGAATTAACACTAAAGATATTTTTATTAGGCGAAGAACAAGGATCAAGAAAAGAAAATTTCTTGAAGGAAGATTACCGAAGTTAAAACATTTAAGGAAAACTTTTAAAACGTAATTAATTAAATTATAGAATTTTTAGAGACAGGGCTCACAAAAGGAATGGGTCAGATAACACAATCGAAAATAAGGCAATATAGAACCTGGTTTTTTAAATCCTAACAAAACAATAGACAATAGGTACTTACCAGTCCAGGATTCTCCAGCATTGATTGAGAACTCAGCTTGGAGTTTACATTCTCCTCCAGCTTGTGAGCATTCATGATCTGGTGTAGGTTCGATCCCTCTTCCACAATGTGATCGATATGTATCTCAATGACGATTTCTTTCGGGCACTCTGAAAAATAGAAAAATATATTCATACAAACATCAGTAATAAGAATAATTTGAAGATTCAAACAAATGTGTCTAATTATTTTTAGTTACGATTAAGATGTATATTCTTAATGAATAACTTTAACCAAATAAAATACGTACTTTGCTTTGGAGCGAACAGGTTGCAAGAATCCATGTCTCGATGGAGAAGATAGCTCAAGAGTTGCTGCTCAAGCAAGTAAGAAATTGTAACTAAGCAGTGGTTCTGTTAAGGGTAGTAAGGGATGGTGGGGCTGGTGGTGGGGGTCCGGTCTCCTTCCCATTGGCTGTCGTCCTCCCCTCTCCAGCCATCTCCTTCCCGGTCGTTTCATTGGTTGACGACCTTCCCTCTTCTCGCCACCACTCCTCCCCCCCCACCGCTCTCCTTTGTAATTTAATATTTGTGCTAATTTATATTTACAAGAAATTATAATTATTTCACAAAGGAATAAGTAATTTTTACTTGACAGGCACTTTTTTTAATGTAAATTTCTCTTAGGATATTAGGAAATCTGCTTCGAAATGCATGAAGATATTTTCAAATTTTACTAGATAAGAGAAGGTTATTAAAACATTTTCCGTTTTTGATTTTTTTTTTTCTCTTCGATTACGAGAATCCAAAATACCAATTATAGATAAAGAATCTCGTTTGAAGGTAATGCATAAAAGCATCCAAACTAGTCATTTTTTCGGAATTGGTAAACATTATTGATCTTGTAAACATGATTGCATAAACACAGAAAGGATTTAATTGGAACAATGAATAACCTTACGAATTTATTTTGCCACCCAATAATAATAATGCACATCAAATACCGTTGAATGGCTAAATATTTTAGAATCAAGTTTTATTTAGTATTTAAGGTTCCCAATAGTGCATAAACATAATTATTTCTAAGCATACTAGTTCATTACCATACTAACATTTAAAATAAATGTATGTATTTTTTTTCAATTTTAACTTTATTTATAAGCTTAGACGTTGTTTTTATTAGGGTGAGTAAGTGTGAGTTGTGTCCTGCTATCTTCAATTTTTTTGCTATTGCTTTATGATTATCTGCTTGAGTTATAGACCTTTTTTTATTAAACAAGAAGACAACCACAAAAGACAATCTAAAATAAATATGCTTTATGAATTAAAAAAAATTTAGAATCCCAAATAAAAATTATAAGAGTATGAGTCTTCGTCTGATGAATTCGACAAGAAGCGGAGTGAACTGGATACTCAACGAGTGGCTCTGATCTTGTTAATCTATAGCTGAAAATACAATTGCAATATTATACTAGATTAGTTGGATGTTAACTTGGTGTATTTCTTGATTTATTTTTCTATGACCAAACCGATTCTTAATATTTATGCCCCATATGAGTTTCTACCAAATGATCATAAAGTATAAATTATTAACGAAACATAACACATTGGACGTTAATTGCAAGAAATAAACAATATTTGTTTATCGTAAATATTTTTTTTGATTTATTTCATGTTGCACAGTTTTCGGTGAGGAAGAGAATCGCGGAAAACAGAATTATTTTGTTTTCTTTTATTATTTTTTAAAGATTTTAGCACTAGAATATTCATTGAGGATATTTTTATAATATTTAATATACATTCTTTTGGAAAAAAACTCTATGATTAATAACAACTTATTTTAACCTATTTTTCATTAATATATTAACAATGTTTAGTTTAAGTTTAATTAATATTTAACAATTAATATTGTATGGTTTTATACTTTACCATCCCTATATGTGATTTTTTTTAAAAATAGTATGCCATATATCAATGACCTAACAGATTTTTAATATCTAAGCTTCATATGAGTTTTAAAAAAATTGTGAAATTGTGAAAATTAAACCACCTTATTTCATTATTTTCGTATTAAAATCTAAAATTCTTTTACTATCTTAATAACACTATTTTAAAATTATGGAATCAAACGTTGGTGTGATATGAATCGAAACTAAATGCGTAATTAGTACCATAAAAATCAACTGCATTCCTGAATCATGTTTTAATACTGCTTCATTAATAAGAGTTCATCTGATAAAATCGAATAGACGATTTGAACAAAACGAAATGATTAGGACACAAATATGTAAAAATATCAACTTCATAAAAATGCCCTTTAGTGGCTTTTGGAAACCAACGTCCCAATTATATAATAATAGGTATTATATTTTAAAAATAATCGTTTAGTATTATTCTTAATTAACTTTAAGTAAATTTGTTAGAGTATGTGAAAAATATACAGACATAGATAAAACAAATACATACAGACATAGATAAATTAATTTTTATGTGCAAAAATAAAAAAAGGATTGATTATTATAGCTTTAGTATTTTAGGCTTATTGTAATAATTTCAAACAAAAGATAATGTTCAGCTTATACACCCTTTTATTATTTATATAAATCCATTTTTTTTTTTTATTCTGTATCAAAGTTAGAATATACTTTTACCATATGTTTATCTGTACATTTTTAAGTTAAGGTCTCCTGATAGAAAAAGTTTTAAATCATGCGTTTATCTTAGCCAGGTAGATCAGGTACCCCGAAACATAAATCATATAAAATTCATGACAGGTTTATTGAAGGGAGATATACCTGAAAAAAAGAAAATGTTTCGGTTTTTCTATCAGAAACTAATCCTAAGCAATAAAAGTTGCTATTCTTGGAGCCCTCAGGTAGCTTAAGGAAGGAAATGGCGCCTGGATGGCTGCTGACCTCTCTATTGGCGGCCGCTTTGAACTGCAAGTTCTTGCCGGAATAGAGAACAAAATAATATTCCTATTATTGATAAATATCATTTTTAATTGTTGTGTTATAACTATTAAAAAATATCTTACTTATTCATGGTATATTCTAAACCTTACGACTTATTATTTTTCTAGCCTGTCTATTTTATTTAAGATAAGAATAATTAATAAAAAAACAATAGTTTTCGTCCTAAACAAGACTTTCTATCTCTATTATTATAAATATTTTTAGATAGTAAGGAGAGATAATATACTTACACTTTAAAACTTCACGTAGAATTGTGGTGCCTTGATCGATTTCAAAAGACTATTCAATATTTTAAACTACTGTAGGAACATTTCTAGTCTTATATTTAAGGAGTAATTTTTGTTAGCTAGCATGGCCAGATTTAAATGTTGCAATGCACATTTAACAAACATACTAAAACTTCAACTTTACTTAGAGTTCATGGATGTTATAGAGTAAATTTCATACCTTAACAGCAATTTTAATATTTTTATGAGCAAGGAAATCCCACAATCATTATTTTAAAGCCTATTGGTTTCTTACTATATATCATTATTGAAACAGTTTAAACATAAAATATTTAATACCAATTTAAAAGACCATCGAACTCAAAAAGTTTCCACAATTCTATTAAGTTTTAAAGTATAAGTATATTATATCTCCTTACTATCTAAAAATATTTAGAATAATAGAGATAAAGAGTCTTGTTTAGGACGAAAACTATTTTTTTTTATTAATTAATCTTATCTTAAATAAAATAATTAAAACTACAACATAGACAGGCTAGAAAAATTATAAGTCGTAAGGTTTAGAATATACCATGAATAAGTAAGATACTTTTTAATTAGTACAACACAACAATTAGAAATGATATTTAGCCGTCAATAGAGAGGTCAGCAGCCAACCAGTCGCCATTTCCTTCCTTAAGCTACCTGAGGGCTCCAAGAATAGCAACTTTTATTGCTTAGGATTAGTTTCAGAAGGAAAAACCGAAATATTTTCTTTTTTTTCAGGATATCTCCCTTCAATAAACCTGTCATGAATTTTAGATGATTTATGTTTCGGGGTATCTGATCTACCTGGCTAAGATAAACGTAAGATTTAAAACTTTTTCTATCAGGAGACCTTAACTTAAAAATGTACAGATAAACATATGGTAAAAGTATATTCTAACTTTGATATAGAATAAAAAAAAAAAAATGGATTTATATAAATAATAAAAGGGTGTATAAGCTGAACATTATCTATTGTTTGAAATTATTACAATAAGCCTAAAATACAAAAGCTATAATAATCAATCCTTTTTTTATTTTTGCACATAAATATTAATTTTGTTTTATCTATGTCTGTATATTTTTCACATACTCTAACAAATTTACTTAAAGTTAATGTAAGAATAATAGTAAACGATTATTTTTAAAATATAATACCTATTATTATATAATTGGGACGTTGGTTTCCAAAAGGCACTAAAGGACATTTTTATGATATCTTAATAGTGTTATTAAGATAGTAAAATAAATCTAGATTTTAATACGAAAATAATGAGGTTTAATAATATATTAATGAGATAGTTGTGTGCTTTCTGTAAAATTTCCTCTTGGAAATCAACGTCTCAATTTGTTAGTATAATTTTATTAAATAAGTATATCTTACCTTGAAATCGTATCCTGTTCTGTCGTATCTAGTTTTAAAATGTTTTATAATAATCATTGATTGTATTTCATATTTTAAATGGTATTACTTATCCAAGTTGTATAAGATATATTAGATTATTAAAATAAATGGTTTTATAATATTTAAAAAGCGTTTTGTTAATTTTTTTAATTAATGTGCTAGTAATAAAATTTCTTTTAATTATTAGATTAATATCAGTTAATCATTTCGAATTAATATTGATAGATAAGCAGAAAATTCGCGTTCTTTCTCAAAATTGCGGTCGCTAAAATCTCTTGTGAAAAAGACTTTAACGCCTTAATTACATCTTTAAACTGGAATTTATGTTATATTTTCATATTTTTTATATTATTCTCACTTTATGCCGACATGTCAAATTTAAAGAGTAGTACGATTGACTTAAATTTTACTTCGTAGACTATATTTACTATATTTAAAGTGGCATTACTGTAATTTAATTATATATCAAAATTCTTATTTCTGCGATATATTTCACTATGAAACTTATTGATGAAATCATTTTTAAAAGTAAATTATTTTACTGCTAACAAACTTTATCTTTATACAGTTTTTCTTTTAATATTACAGGCTTTATTATCATTTACGAGTGTAGTATAACATAGTACACAATAAATATAGTCAATTTAAATCATAAAAACAAATAGACAATAATAAGCAAATATGCAGGCATAAAACCAATTCTTGGGTGCTCACTTTATAGAAGCTGGTTTTGCTCAGGAACTTCTGAGAGTTCTGCGCATGCGCATGAGTATAGCAGTCATCATTCAAATCGTCTCTTGGATTTCTTGCTTTTTCAGTTGGAATTCACTTCAGTGCAATCTTGAAAACATCACCAGGCTTCAGGATAACAACTGCAGTAAATATTGGAGCAAAAAACAGTAAGTTTTGTTACAATTTACGGTGTAAAGTGAATGCTGGGTAACCTCTTCACATCAGCTGATTGCCAATAGCTCGGCAAGGCCGGGATTGGTTTTCTTTTCTTTAGTTCTTGTTTTATTTCCCACATCTAGTTATTATCTTATTATCTTCTTCACATGAAATGCGATATTTTCACCAAGTGATGTCCTCCAAAGCATCAACTAAAAGATCTAGATCTAGTGGTTCAATCACGCCTCCCATAAAACAAAGACCCCGCCGTGATACCAATAAAAAATTAAATCAGCAAGCAACCCCTTCAGGTACTAATACCGAATCTGAACCACAACCTGGCACATCGTCACAAGGGATGACTGACGAATCTCCGTTTTTCACCCCAAATCCTTTTCAAATCCTACATAATGAAAAAGAAAACATGGAATCTGCTCCTACACCCAGTGAACCACGGCCTCCACCGATATTTGTCAAAAATATTAAAAATTTTCAGTTGTTGTGTGCTCAATTGAATAAAATTACCGACTCCACCAGCTACTACTGTATGAGTAGAATCAATGACACCAAAATATCACCGACCACCGCCGAGACGTATAGAAAAATAGTGAAATATCTAACTGATACTAAAGCGGATTTCCACACTTATCAGTTACGCCAAGAGAGATCTCTTAGAGTTGTAATAAGAAATCTACATTCTTCTACACCAGTTGAAGTAATTAAAGAAGAACTTATGGAGATGGGTTACAAAGTGCGCCAAGTCACTAATGTCATAAAAGATAGGGTTCAACTTCCGCTATTCTTCGTTGACTTGGAACCATTGTCAGGAGTAGAACAAATTTATGATCTAAAAAGACTGTACTATAGAAGTGTAAAAGTCGAAAAACCTTACACCAAGAGAGAAATTGTTCAATGTCACAATTGTCAGGCGTATGGTCATACCAAAAGTTACTGTTATCACATACCACGCTGCGTGAAATGCGGTGAACAGCACAAGTCTGTGGAATGTACAAAACCGAAGTCAACACCCGCTGTATGTGCTCATTGCCTCAAGGACCACCCGGCCAACTACAAAGGATGCCAAATCTATAAGGAACTAAGGACCAGGTATCAAAAACCCCAGGTACTGGATGAAACAGCAAGACAAACAAGAACTAGAAGAGAACCCTCAAAAATAATCGATGCTAATGTATCATATGCCCACTTACTTGGAGGTGGGAACCAATGTACTGAAACCGAGGCCCTGCCGGAACTGCAAAATGTACCTAAATATCCTCAGTCCATTCAACAAATACCTCTTCCTCAAAACGTAATCAATCCTAAAAATCCTCATCCACAACAAATCTCTCATATCCCACCTCCTTCAAATGCCACAGACCTTACCAGTTTGATGACATCCTTCATTTCCGAAATCAAATCCCTTGTCATGCCCCTAATCACAATCCTTACGAATCTTGTATCAAATCTCATTCCTGCCATAAAAAAGCCATAAATGACCTCACCTAATTCCTTATCTATTCTCCTATGGAATGCGAATGGTGTTAGAACTCACACTGACGAACTTACAGCCTTACTGCAAGACAAAAAAGTTGATGTTGCACTCATTACTGAAACTAGACTAACCACTAAACAGTACTTCAAAATACCTGAATACACGACATACCGGACAGACCATCCAGACGGCAAAGCCCATGCCGGTACTGCTGTCATTGTCCACCGATCCCTCTCCCATCACTTACACCCACTTCCCGCCCACGACTTCCTACAAGCCACCTCTGTTATAATCAAGACCTTTTCTTTTCCGCTCGTCATCGCATCAGCATACTGCCCTCCTAAACATCCCATTTCTTCTGCCCAATTTGGATCCTTCCTCAACTCAATGGGGAATCACTTTATTCTGGGTGCAGACCTAAACTGCCAAGCACCAACAATGGGGTTCCAGAACCACAAATACTCGTGGACGGACATTGCAGGCTGCACTCAACTCCCGACGCCTTAATCTCCTACCTCCCAATTCCCTACCTACTGGCAACAGATCCTAACCGTAATCCAGACATCCTTGACTTCTTCATCCACAGCGGATTAGGCTCCCTGAACTATTCCGTAACTCGCCTTGATGAACTATCCTCTGACCATAGTCCACTGATCCTAAATGTATCCTTAACACCTATTCCTAAACCTGTCCCACCGTCATTCATCAGAGGCCCTATCAACTGGAACCTCTTCCGCGAAATCCTCACCAATGATATTGACCTCAAAGTGACTCTCAAAACCCAAACTGACCTTGACAATGCCGTCTATTCCTTTACAACCTCGATTCAACAAGCCGTCTGGACTGCCTCCTTTCCCAAGCACTCCCAAATAAATTCTTACAAAAACCATTTACCACAACACCTCCCAGACCTAATCCACACTAAACGCCGAGCCAGAGCATTATGGCAACGCACCCGTCACCCATCAGATCGCCACTCCTATAACTTTTATTGTAGACAATTAAAGCGGGAGTTGCGATCTTCCGTTCCCAATCCTACAATTCCTACCTCTCCTCTCTCTCGACTCGTGACAATTCCTTGTGGAATGTCACGAAGAGAATTCTTAAATCCCCTCTGATATCCCATCCTCTCCGGCGTAGTGATAATTCCTGGGCTGCTTCTGACAAAGATAGGGCCCAGGAATTCGCACTACACCTTTCCAAGGTATTCACTCCTCATTCCGATCTCAATCCAACCCATACCGCAATAGTTGAAGAGTTCCTTACGTCACCGATACCAATTTCCTTACCACCTAAAGCAATCAATCCCTCTGAGGTCAAATATCTTCTTAAAAAGCTTCCTCTCCGTAAATCTCCTGGATACGATCTCCTTACTCCTCAAATCCTAAGTCATCTTCCATCTAAAGCCATTACATTCCTTACATATATCTATAACTGTATCCTACGCACTACCTATTTCCCTCTGTTGTGGAAACACTCGACTATCATCCTTTTCCTAAAACCAGGCAAACCCTCCAACTGTACGTCATCCTACAGACCTATTAGCCTTCTTCCGATCCTCTCCAAAATCTTCGAAAAACTCCTATTAAAACGAATCCTAGCCAAATTTCATAATTTTCCTCCACACCAGTTTGGATTCCGTCCTCAACATTCCACGGTTCAGCAAGGACTCCGAGTTGTAGACCACATTTCCTCCGCCCTTGAGTGCAAGGAGTATTGTTCGGGTGCCTTTCTGGACATAGCTCAAGCTTTTGACCGGGTGTGGCACCCGGGACTGCTCTTTAAGCTCAAAACCCATTTACCTCAATCTTTATACCTAATCCTCCGATCCTATTTATCAAACCGCTCCTTCCGAGTTCGTTGTGGTTCCGAATTTTCCAAACATTATTCTGTTGAGGCCGGTGTTCCTCAAGGCAGCGTCTTAGGACCCGTCCTCTACATCCTCTACACCGCCGATATTCCTACCGATCCCAAAACCTTTCTGGCAACATTTGCTGATGACACAGCCATTTTATCATCCGATTCCGATCCTGAAGTAGCATCCACTTTATAGAGGCTGGGTCTGCCCCAGGAGGGTCTTCATATCCTAGGGTCGCCCCCTGACTGAATTAACAGAATATATAATATTCTGCCAGAGCCGGGATTCGAACCCAGGACCCGGAGCACAGCAGACTAGTGCTCTATCCACTAGACCACGCCGCTCCCTATTCTTTGATTCAGTTGCTTCTAATCGCGCCATAATACTTGTAGGCAGGAGAAACCCCTGGATCCTGCACCAAGTCCTCCTGTAACAATTGATATTTAAACTATAGCTACGTTCCATCTCAGCTACAACTTAAATATTTATATAAAAATAAATTATACAATGGTCATCATTAATAAGAAATTTCACATTAAAAAATACTATTTTCGTTAAATTAATCTGCTAATGTTTTTATTATACATTGGTTAATTTCAGTAAATGAATATTCTTTAGATAACCTTAGCTCAAATTTCTGACAAAATCTTTTAAGAGAACTGAGTTTGGTAAGTTAACAAATGATGTATAAAAGATATTTTTTTTCTAGCTGAGCTTTTGAAATGAGTTTATAAAGACATAACTATATAGTCGTTAGATGGACAAACATTGATAGAACTTTCAATAATGCCTAATATGTATATATGAAATTAGATAGAATATCAAATAATATTTAATTAATGACAGAACATGATCTGATAATCACCTTTATTGATGAGATGCGGTACTAGATCACTCTTATTCACTTATTCTTCTAGCTTTTGTTGTTGTTTTCTTCGACCATCCACGGGTACTGATCTCGCGTCGTCCATGTTGGTTCCCAAGGGGTCCAGCCAGCTCTGCGCCCCACTGGGGCAGGAATTTTTTCCATACCCTTCGGGCAATAATATCTTGAATAGTCGATCACCTGCTTGCTGCTTTTAGGTCTATTTGCACCAGGAGCCTTGTTAATATTTTTCTTCAAATTTATTTTCTATAACAAAAAACATTGAAGTTTAGATTGGGATTTATCAAATACAATAGAGTTTTAGGAATATAAGTAATGAAGTTCATTATTTATTTATAAAAGGGTAAATGGGTTCCATACGAAATAAATGCAGATTGAAAACCACACAGGTACAAGAATTAATTGTCTCAATTTTTCTATATTTACAGGCTATCAGTTGTATGATTATCGTCACGATTTATCAATTGTATTCTATTATTTCTTGCATGTAATATAAGGGCATATTTTGGGATAACATACACATAATATATTTCCAGTTTTATACATAAAAGAAATAGGCATCACGAAAAATATTTTTTTAAATTGTATTTTGAAACATTTTCGAAAAATTAGGATAACATGAATATCTTTTTCTTGATAAAGAAAATGTAAGGTATTATATTCCGGACATTTTATTCAAATTATTTGAATTAAAATCGAAAAATAAAAAGGGAAATTGTAACGCAGTCTATTATGAATGCTTTTATTTTATTATTTTCAATTATAAAACTTAGTTATCAACTAAAAAATAATCACCCCTCTTCCCCTACTACGAAATTCGAGGGCTTACGTTTCAGGAGGCGTTGAACTAGAAGAACCAATAAAAACGATTTATCTTTACCTTACGAATGTCAAACACAAAATTAATCCAAAGAAACTGTAACGGACTCTTATCTCATCTCATAGACCTACAGCTGTTAGATCCCTGTGTTCTCAACTCCCTAAGCCACTCCTACTGTTAGTTGATCTAAATGCCCATGATGCCATCTCGGGTCTGAAAGTTATGAAAGAAGGGGACAACAAATTGGAAACTTACAGGAGACCTACAACTTACATGTTCTAAATAACTTCTCCCTTATAGACGTCACTTTTTTCTCAAGTAGTTTACTTTCTGACGCATGTAATCACTGATCAATATTCCAGTGATCACTTCCCTATTTTAATGAATACTGGTTTCACGAGAAGGTGAATTGGCAACGGTTTACAGCAAATGCTAACCTCTCCTCCTACCTTTCATACGAAGTTGAGGAGTGCTGCTCTCTAATGATCAATCCCCAAAACATCAACTAGGCCAAAACGTTAATACGTAAAAGTTTAACACCGATAGTAGAGATGCTGTACATAAAAAAGAAAATCTGACAGGATATTCAAAAGTCATATGACCTAATAAAATTTTACTAATTATAATAAAGCTAAAGCAATAAGCATAAGAGTAATGTGCTACAAAAAAAAAAAAAAAAAAAAATCCTGGAAACTGTAAGTTTCTTCTACAAACTCAAATACACCAAACTCAGTAGCATGGAAGAATATCAGAGCTGTTGAAGTTAAACGATTGCTTTGACCAATCTACTTTAAAGTTGGAGGACCCGTTATATGTGATAAAGAAACCGCAAATGAGTTTGTAACCTTTTCTTAATGTTTGGAGTTGATGATGAAGAAACACCATCCTTCTCCAAACAGGAAACAACGAGAAACGTATTTACATTACAAAATCAAGAAATCTATAACATGACTTTTTATATGCGATAACTCAAAGTAACTCTCACTGAACTAAAAGTCACCTGGACCTGATGTTGTGACTTACAAAATGATTAAACAACTTCCTGTTCAATTTTTGAACTAAATCTTAAACTTGTACTTCAAGAAATGGACAAGTGGCACTTTCCCTATCCAGTGGAAAGACACCATAATTATCCCAACATTAAAAGCCGCCAAACCAAAAATTTATATGAGCAGCCACTGTCCTATTTCCCTCAAAAATTGCATGTGCAAAATTTTATAAAGGATGTAAAACAAACGACTTATATGGTTATTAGAGGAAAGCAAAACACAACGCAACTTAGTGTGGTTTTCGCAAGGAACGTTCCACCACCTACAACCTTGTTCGTATGACTAGAGAAATCCAAGTTTGTTTACAAGGAACATGCAGTGAGAACATTTTTTGACATAAAAAACGCTATTGACACCGTCCGTCCGTCCAATATCTTTAACAACTAGATCGATGAGGAGTAAGAGGAAGTTCACCAACTTCATCAAAGGCTTCTTCAGCACAAAGTTCTAGAGGGTAATGGCCGGCGGAACCACATCTGCCATAAAAGTTGTTAATAACGGTGTACCCCCAAGGTTCTGTACCGAGTACTACCTTGTTCTCTATCGCAATCCGAACAATCGCTGACTGCTTAGCTCCTACCGCCACTGGCTACCTATTTCCTGACTATTTTGCTTTTCTTTGTAAATGGCATGATCTTCAAAATATCAAGATGGGTCTCCAAAATACAGTTGATAAACTAGCTTCATAGTCCCAAAGAACAGCGTGTAAATTCTCCACTAGTAAAACGTGTTGCCTACAATTCAGGTGACAAAGAAATCCAGGCATTCCACCTCAAATTAATTTAAATAATATTGCTTAGGTCTACACCAATCAGGTTCAGTTTTAAGTTCTATATCCTAATAGTAAGCTAACCTGGTCTGACCATATGAAACAACTTCACTCTAAGAACGTGAGTAGATTAAAAATACTGAAGAAATTGGAAAACACCAGATGAGGTTCATACAGGAAAACAAAGCTCCGCATCTATGTGGCATTAATACTCACTAAACTAGATCACTTTTGCTTCATATTTTCCTCTACTACTCAAAATAAGATTTAAAATGTATATGCAGTCCACCATGCTGGTACACGCATATCTACCGGAGTTATTAGAAATGGCCCGGTAAACAGTCTTTGCGTTGATGCAGGAGTTCTGCCTTTTTCTTATAGCCGCCAAAATCCCGCTGCTATATATATCACTAAAATGTACACTCAACCAGAAAATCCTGCGTACAGTTGCTTATTTCAACAAAAAATGCTGAGAAATATGAAAATTTGAAACATTCCAGTCTTCCTCTCTCGTACCGAATGTGATGGGTTATTTCTGAATTAGTGCAGTACCAGTTTACAAAAACAGAGAAAAAGCTACCATTATGGACAGTGTAACTTTCGTAAGGAAACTGTGAAATGTTAAAAGTTTCCAAGTAAAAAAAGTATTCCCCACAAGAAATATCTTAAAGTTTCACAGAACTTAATAAATATCAGTACACCAAAATCATTTATACCGATTGTTCTAAAAAGAATTGAGTCGAAGTAATGCGCTGTAATAGACGGCGACCAAATTCACAAGTACAAACTTAATAGTACTTGTAGTGTTTTCACTACCGAATTGACAGCTATTCTAAAAGCAGTTCATCTAGTCAGATCAGCATCAGAAAAAACAATGATCATTTGTTCTGACTCGCTCAGTGCTCTTAAAGCCATTTTTAATCCATTCTCATCAAACCCAATTGTACAGGAGCTCCACTTCGCAATCAAACAGATGGAGGACTGTACAAAAAAAAAAAAAAAAAATTTTTTCGATTCCAAGACATTTAGAGATGACAAGGAATGAAGAAGTTGACAGAACAGCAACAGAGGCACATTCGATAGTAGAAATAACGCCCTCTTTTATCTCATCATCCGAACTGTTTCAGCCAATAAACGCGAAGATCATGAACGACTGGCAACAGTCATGGACTGCACTGGAGAACAACAAATTGAAAAGCGACAAACCGACCATAAATTGCTGGGTCTCATTATTCACAAAATGCAGGCGTGAGGAGGTAGTTATCGCCCGCCTGAGGATAGGACACTGCCGCATCACTCATGAGCACCTCATGGCACGAAGGGATTATCCTCGATGTCAAATGTGTAATGTGACTCTCACAGTAAGTCATATTTTTAAAGAGGTCCTCGTTACAGTAGGGAATATGTAAAATGTAGCGTACCACGTAAAGACCTTAAGGCTTTGAGCGATAGTGATCGGGTCGTCGACGGTGTCACTCGGATAGTGAAGAACATTGGTTTATATCGGCTCATTCAACAAAATCAAATTATTTTACGCCCGTTTTGAGATTACTCACACTTTTCAGTGTTCTTTTTATTGCTAATCATTATGTCAACTATTAATATTACATCATAATGTTTACTGTTCCAATTATTTTATTAGTTTACTGTTTTTCTATTTTATTTTTATTTAATTTCGGCCTTTCCTTAATAGGAATATAGATATAAAATTATTATTTTTTAACTTTCTTTAAAGATGGCCTCGAGACCTTCTAGTCTAGATTACCCAGCGAGTGGTGCCGATGGCTAATTTACTTGATGTATTAACTAATACAGTTGGAAATGTCAATAAATTATAAAATAATTTTTTTTTATTTATTTTATTTCTTATAAAAATAATAATATTTATTATTATTTATTCTATCGTTTATCATCATAGATAAGTAAGTTAAATTAAATTCAAATTAAATAAGTTACATCATAAAGTTTTCAAGATCTAATTATAATACCAATATGTGACTCGAACAAATCTAAATTAAAAATATATTTAAAATTATATGATAACATGATTCATATAAAGACAATGTAATCGAAAAAAGTCGGCAGCTATTTTTGTTATATTTTCGAAACCTAGCCAAAAAACAATTTTATAATTTTAGATATGAATGAATCAAATTAAGGAAATTAAATAACTATTTATCAATGATGATAAATATCATTAACATATTTTAAAAAAACAGAGTCTCAGTAATGATTAAAATTTTAAGAAAATAAATAAAATTAATGTATTGAACGATAGAAATATTATTCTATTCAAACAAAGCAATAGGAAAGCTATGGAAGCTTACCTTTGAATCCTCTTCAAAACATTTTTCAGGCTCTGATGGCACCACCCCATAATATGGATAATATCTTGGCTAGAGAGAAATTTATAATAAATTAATATCTGATAGTTCACGTTTTGATAGTATACAGGATAAATGTTTAAAAAAATAATTTAAATTAATATGTTAAAATAAAGAAATATTATTCTATTCAAACAAAGCAATAGGAAAGTTATGTAAGCTTACCATTGAATCCTCTTCAAAACATTTTTCAGGCTCTGATGGCACCACCCCATAATATGGATAATATCTTGGCTAGAGAGGAAATTATAATAAATTAATATTTGATAGTTCACGTTTTGATAGTATACAGGATAAAGGTTTAAGAAAATAAATAGATTTAATGTGTTGAACTAAGGAAATATTATTCTATTGAAACAAAGCAATAAGAAAATTATGTAAGCTTACCATTGAATCCTCTTCAAAACATTTTTCAGGCTCTGATGGCACCACTCCATAATATGGATAATATCTTGGCTAGAGAGAAAATTATAATAAATTAATATCTGATAGTTAAAAAATAATTTAAATTAATATGTGTAAAATCAAGAATTTTATTATTCTTGATTTCATTATCATATGTTAATATTTTACCAAGGGAGTTTATATCTCTGTCATGATAGTTAATTGTATTAATCAAAGGACTGTTAAACAATTCTTTATTTTATAAAACAGGTGATGACAGTGTAGTAATAAGCACGTGCTCTGAATGTGTCTGTTCGAAATATGATTTATTCTTTTTCATAAATGATATTTATGCGTGATTCTTATCTATAAAGGACCAGCTATTGATCTAGTCCAGAAAGTTATAAAAGTTATAGGATTTATATGTAAGTAACAATTAAAAAAGTGCAAAAAATGTGAAGTGGTGGAAGATTATAGTGCTGCAACCAATACAGTGTTATGTTAAATTGGATAAATAATTAAGAACCATTTCTTTTATGTTCGGTTGTTCAAAACAGTGCACGGTACTTTTGTTTATAAATAGGATCAGTGATTGTAAGTGAAAAATTACTAATAGTGAAGATTTATACTAGTGGATATAAGTAGTGTGGGGCTATGATGCCCGAAGAGGACAGAAGTATGGAACTGCTACAAGAGGCAGGTCCTTCTGCCTCTATTGAGGAGAACAACGAATGGGAAGTGGAAGAAAACGGCCTTGTTCTTCAGGAGAGCTAAGAAAAGTCACCAAAAAAATTAACAACATTGAAACTACAAACAGGTATGACCCACTTTTAAACATCAATAATACAGAAGCCTACAACCAACCAAATGAAACAGACAGTAAACAAGTAAAACTTCCTCCTATATTTTTAAATGGAATTCAAAATATAGAAGCCTTAATTTCATTTTTAAAGAAAGAAATAGGCCACAATCACTTTAATATTAAATCAACAGTTAGGCATGTGATACTTTACCCAGCCTCGCCGGAATCATACAGATCGGCCGTACGCAGTTTAAAAAAAGTGAACGCCGATTTTCACACTTATCAGTTGTCAGAAGATAAGAACCCGAGAGTGATTATTAAGGGTCTCCATGCATCTACTCCAGAATCGATTATCAAAGAGGAATTAAAAACATTGGGGTATGACGTTTCCAACGTTACCAATTCCATATCAGCCCGAACTAAATTGCCACTAAATATGCTTTTTGTTGACATAACCAAAAATACATATAATGAAAAAATATTCGACTTAAATTATATTTATTATACCAAAATAAAAATTGAAGAGGTCCGAAAAAAGAGAGAAATTCCACAATGCTTTCGGTGCCAGGGCCTTGCCCATACCAAATCTTACTGCTACCACCAGCCACGTTGTGTACGATGCGGAGAGGCCCACGAAACATCGGCATGCCTCAAAACTAGAAATACTCCTGCCAAATGTGCCAACTGTGAAGGGGCACACCCAGCCAATTACCGGGGATGCCAGGCCCTCAAGAACCTGAGAGCACAGCGAACCCAGAAGTACCGTCCTCCGCCGGTGACTGTCGAACCTCCACCAGACTTAGAGCAGTACTCACCTCTACCAAACAGCCCTTATCAACAGCAGCCTTCGGAACCTTTCACTTTACTTCCAAGAATGGAGCGCCCGAACTGTCCTCGACCGAACTTAGAGACTCATCAGCCTCAGCCATATCCAAGATCAGGTATGAGGGAAGATAGTAGTCAGCTGATGCAACCAGCTGGGTCTTTACCTTCCCAACAAACAAATTTATTAAATAATTTAAGTGCCCTCATCCAGCCCCTTTTGACCCTAATGAATCAAATATCACAACTAACACAAGCCCTAACTGCTACTTATGGACATTAGTTCTCTGACTGTTGGCTCCCTGTCAATCCTTCTTTGGAACACAAACGGAATACTTCGACATAAAACTGAACTGGAAATTTATATGCAACAAAAACGTATTGACATTGTACTTTTGACGGAAACACATCTAACTTCACGTAACAAACTTTACATACCAAATTATACTTTGTACAGAACAGACCATCCAAACAATACTGCCCACGGAGGGACAGCCATACTAATTAAATCTAACCTTAAACATTATCCAATACACGTAAACTCGACGGCTCAAATACAAATAACCGAAATACAGCTACAGACCAACCACAGAAACATAACAATTGCTTCTATCTACTGTCCCCCTAAATATATTTTAACAGAGCAAATGTTCGTAGAACTGTTTCAATCATTTGGTAGAACATTCCTTGCTGGAGGCGACTTCAATGCGAAACATCAACACTGGGGTTCACGTTTATGCACACCAAGAGGCAGGAGACTCAAGTCTGCTGTTACCCAGTTGTCATTAAATGTATTTGCCCCCGACAAACCAACTTACTTACCAAATTCTCAGTACAAAAAACCTGACGTACTTGACATATTTGTAGCCAAAGATTTGACAACTCTACCAATTACCATTATTACCGAAACAGATCTTGGCTCGGACCATTTACCGGTAACCCTGATGTTGGGGGTAGAAAAATTCTTTGCAGAAAGGAGACCATCACTCACTTACGGCGTCATGAATTAGGACATCTGTCCTGTAGGCATGTATTAAAAACCAGCTTACCGTGCCTAAAGCATTAAAAACCGAAAAGGATTTAGAAGAAGCGGTTGAACTTTTCACCTCAACCATCCAAGAAGCTGCCTGGTCCTCACAAGAAATAAAAAGAAGGCAAGGAGTAAGTTTACCGTCCTACCCTCAATACATCAGGGACCTAATAAGAGCCAAGAGACGATCACGAAAACAATGGCAAACTAACAGACTTCCTTCAGACAGACGAACCTTCAACAAACTTAATAAAGAACTGAAGCGAGAAATACGAAAATTTAAACAAACTAACTTTGACAAATATCTGGAAAACTTGACAACGGACGACAGCAGTCTTTGGCGACATACCAAGCGCCTCCTAAAACATCGCGAAGTGTCCGTCCCATTGAGAAAAGATGATGGTTCTTGGGCTGTGTCGGACAAAGAGAAATCTGTAACTTTTGCTGACTATCTTTTAACTGTTTTTAAAACTCACACAGACTTAACAGACATACAACACGAAAATTATGTGCAGAAAGTCTTAGACTCACCTCTTCCTATGTCCTTTCCGCCAAAAACCTTTACTCCTTCTGAAGTATCAAGACAGATTATGAAAATGCCAAAAAAGAAGACTCCTGGTTATGACCTTATCACTGCGAATATACTACAAAAAATCCCCAGAAAAGCATTAGTCTTCCTTACAACACTGTACAATGCTATACTTAGGACAACTAAATTCCCTATTCAATGGAAATATTCTTCAATTTCAATGGTACATAAACCTAACAAAGACAAACATAGACCTGCCTCTTATAGACCTATTAGCCTTCTTCCGGTATGTTCAAAAATATTTGAAAAACTGTTGTACGAACGGATTATTAACATACTGACAGACCACGACATATTACCAGATCACCAATTCGGATTTCGCTCTTTTCATTCCACAACACAACAGCTACACAGAGTTACCGACTACATTACTACTGCACTAGAACTAAAACAGTACGCATCTGGGGCTTTTTTGGATGTTACTCAGGCTTTTGATAGGGTATGGCACCAGGGTCTTATTTTTAAACTAAAACCTATACTTCCAAGCACATATTACTTAGTTTTACAATCTTTTCTCTATGACCGTTTCTTCTCTGTCCGACAGGGTTCTGAGACCTCATCAATAAAACCAATCTCTGCAGGTGTACCCCAAGGTTCTGTCCTGGCCCCTCTTCTCTACTTAATATACACATATGACTTACCAACAGACCAAAACATCTTAACTGCGACATATGCCGACGACACTGCAATTATTACGAGAAACACAGACACTATACAAACCAGTATGATATTACAACACCATTTGGACAACGTACAAAACTGGTGTAAGAAATGGAAGTTAAAAATTAACCATGACAAGTCACTACATATTACATTTACACTTAGACGCGGAATCTGCCCTTCAATTTACATAGACAATCACCCTTTACCGTAAACAAATACAGTAACATACTTAGGACTAATATTGACAAAAGATTGACATGGGGCCCACACGTCAAGACAACACTTAAAACGCTAAACTTTCGACTTAGACTATTATATTCAATATTACATAGACGTTCTAAATTATCCACCAGACAGAAACTAAATGTTTACACTTATTTATTAAAACCAATATGGACTTACGCTTACCAAATATACGGACCCGCTAAAAAGACACACATAAGAAAAATACAAACCTTTCAATCGCAATTTTTAAGACTAGCAATGAACTCACCACCATATGTATCAAACGATACCCTACACACTGACTTACGTATTCCAACTACAATAAATCATATTCGACTGACTTACAAACGATTTCACGACAAACTAAATGGACATAGAAACAAACTTGTACAAAACATGGCTACAACTGACATACCATACATAACTCGGTGTAGGCTGAAAAGGAGTTGGATGAGGGACCTCTTAGCCTGAAAAAATAGTTTGTTTTTGAATGTCAGGAGGATGCACCACTGGGTACTATCTCCCTCATGCCAACCCATGCTATGTTTATCAAACATAACTCATTTGCTGATTGTAACATATACAGGTGCAAATAAAAATATTAAGTTAAAAAAAAAAAATATATATTCTTTATTTTAGGTAGGTTCATTGTTAATTATGTATATTTCCCAATTGATTATTTTATGTCATAAAAATTGTAATAATTAAAACTTTATTTTAGCATCGTTTAACTCCTGATTCATTTAAATTAGAAGAAGAGGTTATATCTGCACATTATAAAGAAAGTTGAGGATTTGTTTGAATCGGTAGCTTTGTCTAGCGATAAAGTGCTATGGTATGCGCTCCCTCCTCAATTGAAGAATTTAACCTTACATAAGGGATTGTTTGCCATAAAAACCGTTACTGGTAGTATGAATTCCATTACTAGAATAGGGGGTTATCGTAAAATTGCAGTTCCATTCAGTACGGCGTTGCAAAAAAAGTATTGGGATGAAGAAGAAAATTTTTGTATAGACGAGAATTACCTAGAAGAATATAATGAAGAAAAAATATCATGTAACAACGAATTAAAATCTAATAAATTTTTTTATATAGAACGAATTAAAGAGTTAGAAAACCGTATTTTAGCAACTAATGAGATTGAGATGAGTTTAAGGGAAATTGAACACAAATTCTTAATATCTTAATACGAAAGTAAGAAAAATGCAACGTCTTGGATAAATGAATTTGAAAAAGAATGTGTTAGGTTCAGTATGACAGATGATGTAAAAAAATAGAAGTTTTAAGACATTTTATTGATGACAGTGCGCAAGAATGGTATAGTGCTAATTTAAATAAATTGTCATTAACTCGTTGGGAAGACTGGAAAAAATCGTTATTATTAGTTTATAGTAAGAAGGGTTGGTCGGCCATTCGATCAGCATTTCATTATAAACACATGTTTGGCTCTTTGATTGAATATGTTCTGAAAAAAGAACGCTTATTGCTCGAGGCAGACAAAGATATTCCAGAGAAATTTAGACTTTATCAAATAGTTTGTAATCTACCGATAGACATACAGGATAGATTAGATAGATACATAATAAAAACTGTAGATGATTTAATAAGAGAGCTAAAAAAAAAATTGATGATTCATATGTTATCAGAAGAAAATTAGATGAAAGGAAAGAGGAGGGAAAGCAGAAACACGATGATAAAAAGAAAACTGTCAACTCAGCGGAATTTAAGAAAAAAACATGTCCAATATGTGAAGCACTAGGTTATAGAAATCGGTATCATCCTACAAAAGTCTGTTGGAATAAGATCAAGGCATCGCAACATAGGAAAATTAATTTAACCGAAAAAGAAGATGAGGAAGAGAAAGACAAATTGGACATTGAGAGGAGACAGGATGACCTTAATCCAAAAAACTAGTAAGCCCGAAAAAATGTCTACACCATGTTCACTGATAAGAATTAAAGTAATAGTAGATAAGCGTAAAGTAGCTAAAGCTATATATGATAATGGCTCTACTTGCTCTTTAATTAATGAAAATATCATTAATTTACTTAAAGCAAAATTAATTAGTAACAGAAGTGTTTTAAAGACAATAACGGGTGTAAATTTTTCTCAGAACCGGGCTAATTTACAGATAAACATCGGTGAGATAGAAGACAAATTAGATCTGATTGTTGTCAAAAATAGTAACTTTGATTATGATTTATTATTAGGTTTAGATGCAATAACAAAATTCAAATTACTACAAGATGAAAATTTACAAATTAAACAAAAACTAAATCATAAATTGATAAACATTGAGAAGGTAACTGATAACATACCGATGGACAGCAACATTAAAAAACATATGATAAAGAGAAAAAGTTTTGCTGGGTAGAGAAAGAAAAATTAAAGGTTGAAAATGAATTTTGTAAATCAGAGTTTAATAAACTTTATGAAGACCCGAATGAAAAATTAGACCTGAATTATCTGCTAGAAGATAAGCAGAAGAAAATATTTAATTTACTTAATGAATATCAAACATGTTTTGCTAAAAACAAATTTGATGTCGGGTCAGTTAAATCTTTTGAAGCCCAAATCAAACTAAAACAAGATCGATATGTATCTAAAAAGCCATATAGATGCTCGATTCCAGATCAAGCAGAAATAGATGCCCAGATTTCTAAATTGATGGATAATGATCTAATTGAGGAATCAGATTCACCTTTTGCAAGTCCAGTGACATTGGCTTACAAAAAAGAATATGGAAAAAGAACGCGATTGTGTGTGGATTATAGAGAATTAAATAGGGCAGTAATCCCTGAATCTCACCCTTTTGTGAAAATTAATTGGACAGAAGAATGTGAGAAGAGTTTTAAAGAAATTAAGGAATATTTGTGTTCCAAACCGATTTTGGCCATTTATGATCCGGATAAAGATATTGTAATTGAAGTAGATGCTAGCCGAGTAGGTTTAGGAGCTATCCTGAAACAGCCTCAAGAAGACGGAATTCTGCACCCAGTGGGATATTTTTCAAAAAAATTAACTTCAGGTCAGAGTAAAAGGGAAATAATGTATCTGGAATGTCTGGCTATTAAAGAAAGAATTGGCAACACTATTTGAAAGGTAGAGAATTCACTGTAACATCTGATTATAAACCACTCGTCAATTTAAAATCAAAAGCTAGAACCGATGAGGCAATAGGTGATTTAATGTTGTATTTATCCCAATACAACTTTAAAGTAGTTTACAAAGAAGGGAGAGATAATGTGGAAGCTGATTCTTAATCTCGAAATCCGGTTTTGGAAAGCTTTCATTATGAAGATGATTGTATAAAAGTGGTTGAATATTATACAAATTGAAGAAATTAAAAAAGATCAGAAAGCTCATGAAGAGGAGTTAAAAACGTCGTAGAAATCTATTCGAGACGGAGAAATATATTTTAAGTTATTAAATAATAGAAATTTTGAACACGTAGAAAAATTCAAGTATTTAGGTTCAATTATAACTAGAAAAAATGAAATCCAGGAAGAAATAAATTCTCGGTTAAAAATGTGAAATGCGTGTTATTACTCAGTTGCTAAGTTAGCGGATTCTATCTAAAAACTTAAAGATTAGAATTTATAAAACTATTATTCTTCCAACGGTTCTTTACGGATGTGAAACGTGGCCGCTTACTTTGAAGGATGAACAACGGCTTAAGGTTTTCGAAAATCGAAAATAAAGAGAGATGAGGCCACTGGGGAGTTTAGAAGGTTGCACAACGCGGAATTGCGGAACTTGCATCCTGTGAATATAATTGAGCTGATTGCATCGCGGAGACTCAAATGGGCGAGTAAAGTTGTTGGGCTCGATGACGAGCAGATTCCGAGAAAGTTGGTATTTGCTGATCCGACTGGTAGGCGTCCGAAAGGTAGGCCGAAGCGGAGATGGGAGGATTGCGTTAAAGCTGATTTCGGGGGCTTGGGCTTGAATGGTGAACATTGGACGAGTCTGTGTAGGCGGAATTTGGTGGTATCGGCATCGAACCTTCGGGTTCGCTAAGCCTATTATTATTATTATTAAACAATAGAAAACGGATTTACTTTTCCAAAACTTTTGGCTGGTATTTAGTCGATAAGATCCATAATTTTTATGGTCATATTGGAAGTAAGCAAATAGCAGAGAAGCTCCGATCTTTTTATTACTTCAAAAATATGGATGTCATCATAAATAGTTATTGTAAACAGTGTGAACTGTGTGCTAGAAATAAATCGAGATCAAGGCGACCGATCGGGTTATTGTCAAAGTTAGGACCACCAGAGTGCCCTTTTCAAATTATGCCAATTGATACAATAGGAGGCTTCGGTGGAAACAGGTCTGGGCACAAATACATGCATGTATTGGTGGACTACTTTACACGATATGCATGGATATCAACTTCAAGAGGACAAATCGCTAATGATTTCATTAAATTATTGGAACCAATTTCTGAAGAAAATATCAAAATAATTTTAGCAGATCAATACAGTGCTCTAAATTCTTCTAAATTTAAAACGTTTATAAAAAAAAATAGGTGCTCAGCTAATCTTTACAGCCGTTGACAATCCACAATCCAATGGCTTAAATGAACGTCTAAATCAGACATTAGTAAACCGCATACGATGTCGATTGAACGAAAACTTCAAAAGAAGACCCTGGACAACAATTGCTAAAATCTGTGTTGAAGAATATAACAACACAGTTCATGGCTCCACAAAGTTTTCACCGGCTTATTTACTATATGGGCGTGCCTCTGAAATTGTTCCAAAAGAGTTGGAAAAGGAACATAATTTACAGACAGATAGAGCAGAAGCGTTCAAGAATTCACAAAGAAGTTTTGAACGGAACAAGAGCAGAGTAGACCAGAAAAGAATTGATCATGAGTTTGAAGAAGGAGATTTGGTCTATGTAACGAATGGTAATAGTTTGAACAGGAGGAAGCTGGACGAAGTCAGAATAGGGCCACTCAAAATTAGAAAACGCATTTCCAAATCTATATATGAAGTGGAGTCTAATAAAAAACGGAAGGAAGCGAATGTGTTCCACTCTAGTAAGTTGGTTCCTTACTCTTTTTCTCCTGGATAAAAGAGTCTCCGACCAGTGGAGGTGTAAAATCAAGAATTTTATTATTCTTGATTTCATTATCATATGCTAATATTTTACCAAGGGAGGTTATATCTCTGTTATGATAGTTAATTGTATTAATCAAAGGACTGTTAAACAATTCTTTATTTTAGGTAGGTCCATTGTTAATTATGTATGTTATCCAATTGATTATTTTATGTCATACAAATTGTAATAATTAAAACTTTATTTTAGCATCGTTTAACTCCTGATTCATTTAAATTAGAAGAAGAATTACATATGTTGAAATAATGAAATATTATTCTATTTAAACTAAGCAATAGGAAAATTATGTAAGCTTACCATTGAATCCTCTTCAGAACATTTCTCAGGCTCTGATGATACCACCTCTTGATATGGATAATATCTTGGCTAGAGAGGAAATTATAATAAATAAATATGTGATAGTAAAAGTTTTGATAGCATACAGGATAAAAGTTTAAGAAAATAAATAAATTTAATGTGTTGAACTAAGGAAATATTATTCTATTGAAACAAAGCAATAAGAAAGTTATGTAAGCTTACCATTAAATCCTCTTCAAAACATTTTTCAGGCTCTGATGGTACCACCTCATGATATGGATAATATCTTGGCTAGAGAGGAAATTATAATAAATTAATATGTGATAGTAAAAGTTTTGATAGCATACAGGATAAAAGTTTAAGAAAATAAATAAATTTCATGTGTTGAACTAAGGAAATATTATTCTATTGAAACAAAGCAATAAGAAAGTTATGTTAGCTTACCATTAAATCCTCTTCAAAACATTTTTCAGGCTCTGATGGCACCACCCCATGATATGGATAATATCTTGGCTAGAGAGGAAATTATAATAAATTAATATTTGATAGTAAAAGTTTTGATAGCATACAGGATAAAAGTTTAAGAAAAGTTTGTGCTGTGGTAAGTGATACAATTAATCTCAGGTTCATATTACCTGGAATAAACAGCATATTTACTGGAGAACTGTTTGCTTTATAATAATATAAAGCCTTGGAGCTTGTCAAGACAATGAATGACAATTAATTGCTCATAGTGACGGACTCATTAAGTTCACTTAAAGCAATCGCTGATACAAAATCAAACAATTCCCTAGTAAGGGAAATAACTAATTGTATTTGGCGATTGCAAGAAAATTTCAACAACAAAAATTGTAATTGCATGGGTCCCGTCGCATTGCGATATTGTGGGAAATGATGTAGCCGACAGAGAAGCAAACAGGGCGAGGCTGAATGAACCTGCGACTGAAAATGTAAACATAACCACAGCAGAAGAGTGAAAGAGGCATTGCAGGAAGACCATTCTTAACAAGTGGAAAACTGAATGGGCTACTTCCAGTACTAAACTGACAGAGATAAAGCAAGATGTATCTCCTTGGACCACATCATGCAGAAAAAGTAGAAAGGAAGAGGTAGTGCTAGCAAGGCTGAGGACAGGCCATACAGCCTTTACACACGGATACTTAATGAGAGGCCTGGATCCGCCATTCTGTGATACATCTTACATAACACTGACCATAAAACACATTGTAACATCATGCACACTGTACACTGACAACAGAACAAGACATAACATACCATCAAGCTTAAAGGAGGCATCAGAAAATGATGAAGACATAGTTCTAAGACCTTTTGAGTTTTTTAGAGACATTGGTCTGTTAAACTCAATATAAACGTAGAGAATCAAGACCCGCTAATGACCCGAAAGGGTAGATGCGGAATAGCAAATAAATAAATAAATGTGTTGAACTAAGGAAATATTAATCTATTGAAACAAAGCAATAAGCATTGCTTGTTGTGACTCCAGAGGAGAAGGATCTCAGCTATCAGCTAAGTCTAGCATTTAAGATTCTACTCATATTTTTTCTTTTTTCCAACTTCTTACACTCTTATTTCTCTCATAACATTATAATTAGAACAAGGAGCTTTTATTTTACTTATAAGTAGTATTTTTTTTTTTTCCTCTTATTTTTTATATTGCTATTTTTTATTGTTTTTTTTTTGTACTCTTATTGGGTTTCCGTACAATGGATGACCCAGACGATCCTAACAGCCCTTTGGCTAAAAGAAAAAGGCCTCGGGGGAGAATCAAAAATCCTCCTGAGAAAGTTCTGCTCTCCGAAACGCCCAATATATCCCCTTTATTTCTTGTCATGAAACGAACCGATGAGGACGACTTTAAAAAAGTCTCGCCGTTTTTTATAAACAAATTTATTACCGGTCTCGTTGGGGAGATTAAAAATATTAAAAAACTGCGTGATGGTTCCCTCCTCGTCGAAACCTATAGGGGCAATCAATCGACCACTCTATTAAAAATTAAGGATTTTGGGGGCCAATTTCCCATCGAAGTAGTTCCTCATAATACATTAAACAATATTAAAGGAATTATCAAAGTTTTTGACTTCCTTATATACCTTCGCCACAAAGATGTTTTAACTGTTTAGGATTTTACCACCCTACGGCCCAATGTAGAAAAGAATCTGTTTGCATACAATGTGGAAAAAATAAGCATGGAGAAAATCATCGTTGCGAAAATCCTCCTCATTGTATTAATTGTAATGGCCCGCACCATGCACTAGACCGTTCATGCCCGATATTTAAAATTCAAAAAGAAATCAAATCCATTCAAATCAATAACAAAATATCTCTAAATGAAGCCAGAAAAATATATAAACTTAGAAATCCGACAACTTTCGTTAAATCCTTCGCGGCAGTAATGAAAGAAAACGAAACTAAAATTATGACGAAAGAAATCGGCATTCAAGCTGATCTCCCTTTTCTGTTTATTGAGCCTAAACATATTATTAATACCAAAAATACAAGAGATAACATTACTAATACCGAATCTTATACTTCCAACAAAAACATAGCCGGTTATCTAGAGGAAAAGATAAGACGCTCTTCGTCCCCACTCCTCCCCCCACCACCGACTCCGTCCCAGAACCAGGTTAGCCCTCGTAGGACAAGGAGCTTATCTCTACAACGCCCCTCCACCTCCTCCCCCACCACCGCTCCCTCTGCCTCCCACCCTACCCCCACCCTTCCTTCTCCGGCCGCTCTAAGCAGCCTCATTCCATCGCCTATCTCTGCAGAGAACACACCTTCCACCGCCCCCGTCGCTTCGATGGGAGGAGCGGCGGAACATTTATCCGTAGACGATGAGGGTTTCATTAAGGTCAAAAACTATAAAAAATCAACAAAAAAGAAAAATGACACTTAATCTAATATTGACTCATAATACACTTCTCATTACTCAATTATATATTCCTATCCAATTCTGTTTGTGTGTATGTATATGTGCCTTCTATATCTCTGGGTATATATGTGTGTATCCACATATGTGAATACTGTATGTGTGTATGCGTATATCTATTTACTAAGGATGCCATTATGTATTTTTATTTTATTTATTATTATTATTTTTTTTATTTATTTTTTTATTCTGCCTGCTTCTGCCTATGTACCTGCCTATACTACTTTATTTACTTATTATTTTATTGTGTTTATTTTACGTCTCGCTATTTTATTATAATTATATGCCGGTGTATATGTTTGTGTGTATATGTCTGTATGGGTGTGTATGTATGTATGTGTATGTATATATATATATGTATGTATATGTGTATACACATATAATTTTTCTTCTTTCATTATTATTTTCCCCCTTATTTATCCAGCCATTTATTATCACAACTATTTATTTTCCTTACTTATCTCTTCTTATTATTTCATTTTTTACTATTATTATTATTCTTATCTATTACAATTTTTTATAAATATATTTATTTATTTTATTTATTTATTTTTCATTATTTATTTATTTATTTTTTTTTTATTTTTATTTTTATTATTTTTTTTTTTTATGCTATTTATTTATTCCTTATTATTTATTATTTATTTATTTTACTTTATTTATTTATTATTTACTTATTTTATTTTATTTATTATTTTTATTATTATTTATTTTATTTATTTATTTTTATTTTTTATTTATTTATTTTATTTATTTTATTTTTTTTCATTTATTTATTTTATTATTCTTATTAATATTATTTTTTGTTTGTTTTGTTTTTGTTATTATTACTATTTATCTTCAATTATTTATTGTCTTGTCTTGTATTTATTGTCCTCAAAATCTAAAAAGATATGTATTATTTCCTCTCTCATGTGTAACTGTCCTTTCCATATATTTAAATTTACCACTACCACCACTACTTATTTGTTTAATTCTACCCTATCTTCCCTGTTTATTTATTTAATCCTATCTGCTATAAACTATTATTTTTTTAATTACTCGTCATATTTTGTTTTATTATTTTTTTCTCTTCCACTTATCATTATGGTCATATTGCCTCCTGACTTTTTAACTGTTAGTTGCCTATCAACAATTCTTTCCGACCGGAAGTGCATCCGTTCCGATGAGTCTGACCAATCTATCAAATTATCTTTCAAAAGTAACTATATTCCAGCACAAAATACAATTATTACACATCTTCTTTTATCTTTTCTAATTTATTTTTTAGTCTCCTTATTAACATATGAAGATATATTTTTAATTTCCTCTCTCATGTGTTGCTTTCTTTTCCATATATTTAAATTTACCATTACCACCGTTACTTTTTTGTTTAATTCTACTTTCTCTTATCTGTTTATTTATCTAATTCTAATTACTATAAATAATTATTTTTTTAGTTACCAGTCGTATCTTGTTTTATTTAATTCTTCTTTTGCACTTCTCTTATGTTTATATTGCCTCCTGACTTTTTAATCTCTTTCGATCATATCTCTCAAAATGGCGATACTTCAATGGAACTGCAATGGCTTAAGATCTCATTTCAATGACTTAAAAATTTTAATTCACGATAGTGAGGCAACTGTCATTGCTCTTCAAGAGACAATGCTAAAACCAACGGACCCCTTTTCTCTAAAAAATTTCGAAATATACCGCAAAGACGGACCAAATCAGAACCATGGTCATCACGGTGTTCTCATAGCAGTGCACAAATCCGTTTACTCCGAATCGATCCCTCTCAACTCCCGGCTACAAACCGTAGCCGTTAGAGTACATCGTGACTTTCCGTTAACCATATGTACTATATACCTCCCACAGGATCCTACAATAGACACCAATCAACTCTTGGATATTTATAACCAATTACCTCGTCCTGTACTTTTTGTTGGAGACATGAACGGACACAATCCTCTTTGGGGTTCTCCAAATATGAATATCCGGGGTAAAATAATAGAAAACTTTTTAGACACTTCCAATCTCCTACTTCTCAACTCCGGTGACCCGACCTTCCTAAGTTCCAGCTATGGGACATATTCAGCTCTTGATCTGTCCCTCTGTTCCCCTTCCCTATATAACGACGTAGACTGGACCGTCTTGCCCGATCTACATGGTAGTGACCATTTTCCCTTGCTGATTAAAATGAAACATGTTAAACCCACTCGTATAACTCCGAAGTGGATGCTCCATAGAGCGGACTGGGATCTCTTTGTCTCCTTAGCTTCGGCACCTCGAACCCCTCCTCATGAATTGACCATTGATGAGGGTTGTTCAACTATCACTAATACGATCATTCGTGCAGCTAAAGAATCGATATCAATGTCTTCTGACTCACCAAGAAGACCACCCGTACCTTGGTTTAACGATGCTTGCAGGGAAGCGATCAGAGATCGTCGAAAAGCGTACAAAAAATTCCAAAAATGTATGACCTCAGAAAATCTAGTAGAATATAAGAGGCAGAGAGCTCTTTGCCGAAGAATAATCAATCTGAGCAAAAGCGAATCGTGGAAAAAATATATAAGCTCCATAAATTCGTCAACGACGTCAACTCAAATCTGGAAAAAAATTCGTAAGATCACTAAATCCTCTTCGTCAACACGTTACACCATCCTCATCAATGGACAACTCTCCGACGATCCTAAAACTGTCGCAGATGCTTTTGGCAATTTCTTTTCTGAAGTCTACACCTCTGGCTCAAGCAATAACGATTGTGAAGTCATAGATTATGTGAATAGAAGTATACATGATGACTCCGCCGATTATAATATCCCGTTCTCAAAGTGGGAACTAAAAAATATTTTGTCCTCCGTTAAAGGATCCACTCCTGGCCCCGATCTGGTCCATTATGACATGATTAAACATTTACCTAGCAATACGCTTACATGGCTGCTTAATTATTATAATAATGTTTGGTCCACGGGACAATTTCCGAATTTCTGGCGTCACTCATTTGTCATCCCTATTCCAAAAAATGAAAAAGATAAGCGTTTACTCAACAGCTATCGCCCCATATTCCTCACTAGTTGTTTGAGCAAAATTATGGAGCGTATGGTAAACAAAAGACTGATGTGGACGATAGAAAACAACAATTTGCTTCAACCATTTCAATCTGGATTCCGCAAAGGCCGCTGCACAGTTGATCACCTAGTCACACTAGAAACCGAAATCCAATACGCCTTTATCAATTCCCAGCAACTAATAGCCATATTCTTCGACATGACTAAAGCTTTTGATAACATTAACCATTCAGTGATCCTCAGCAAACTCTCGTCCAATGGGATACATGGTCATCTATTCCATTACATACAGGAATTCCTTCAACATCGTTTCTTTAGAATTAGGATAGGATGTGAACTGTCTGCGAACCAAGAACAGATGAAAGGAGTCCCACAAGGCTGTGTGCTTAGTCCGACTTTGTTTTGCCTCGCTATCAACGAACTGGGGCTCAACCTACCTCGAGGTGTCAAACCGATGCTGTTCGCAGATGATTTCGCCATTGCCTGCCGTTCTGGAAACGTTACTACTATACAGCACAAGCTGCAAGACGCTATTAATCGCATCAACAACTGGTCACATTCCATTGATCTCGAATTCTCCTCCGAAAAAACCAGAGCTCTACATTTCAGCAGGAAAAGAAATACTCCCGCCTCCCCTACACTTTACCTCGGAAATTCTCCCATTCTTTATACAAATAGTTATAAATTTTTGGGGTTGACGTTCGATAAAAGACTATCATGGGAACCACATGTTTCAGCACTTAAATCGGCTACAACAAAAAAACTTACTATATTAAGATACCTTAGCAATACTTCCTGGGGATCCGATCGCTCTACGATGTTTAAGATCTACCAACATTTAGTTTGTTCCAAATTAGATCATGCATGCTTTGTTTATGGATCAGCTCGTTTTCGTACTCTAAATAAGCTAGATACAGTGCACCATATGGGCATCAGAAACGCAACCGGGGCCTTCCGAACAAGCCCAGTTCTTAGTTTATGCGCCGAAGCAGGTATACCTCCGCTTTTATTTAGAAGAAAAAAACTAGCTGTGAACTATATATCGAAATTAATTCTCCAGCCTGATCATCCTACCCATAGCTCCATATTTAAACCAAAATTCACAAATGCTTTTAGAAACAAACCTAACTCAACCCTCCCTTTAACAGAAAGAATGTCTTCCGCCATCGATTTCCTTAAAAGCTTACCTATCTGCAAACCAGAACCTCTAAACCCTCCGTGGCTTCACAAACCCCCCAATATTATGCTTGACTTGTCACGATTACTCAAAACCAATACCTCCCCTTCCGAATACAAAAATGAATTTACCACTCTGCTCCATACTCTTCCGGATACCTTTTTAATCTATACAGATGGATCAAAATCAGAAGAATCTACAGCCTGCTCATTCGTTACACACAACTCGACACACAAAATAAAATTACATAAACTATGTAACATTTATACCGCAGAGCTTCAAGCAATAGTTTCAGCTTTACACTACGCTATGTCAGTTCCCTCACACTCAATTACCATAGTTACCGACTCACTGAGTGCCTTAAAAGGTTTAAATAGCATGTACTCTCCCCAACCTCTCGTCCTAAAGATACACCGATATATCCATATGCTCCAAGAATTGGAAAAGACAGTATGCTTTATTTGGATCCCAAGCCATGTGGGGATAGTGGGTAATGAGCTGGCGGATAGGGCCGCCAAACAGGCGCTCACCCTTCCGGGTCAAGGTGTAGCTATCCTAACACCGCGAGATATGTCTCAGCCGCTCCGAAAGGAAATATCGGCTGCCTGGCAGTCCATGTGGGACGAGAGTCCTGCTAGCAAACTGAAAGTCGTCAAAACAAAAGTGGGGCCTTGGTCCTCATCATGTCGCTCAAACCGCAGAGAGGAAGTTGTCCTGGCCAGATTAAGGATTGGCCACACTAACATGACCCATCTTCATCTCATTACCAAGCAACCACCTCCTAAGTGCCCACATTGTAACAGTATCCTGACTATCAGCCACATTTTAGAAGAATGCCTTTCTTATAGGACAGGTTTAAACAAATTTGGGCTTATACCTAATATATCCTTCATACTTTCCGATAATGAAAACAACATCTCGGCGCTGTTCAGGTTTCTTAAGAAACACCTACTATTTAATAAAATATAGACTTTTAATTTAACTTATCTTTATTTTATTTATTTTTTTAATTGTTTATTTATTTTTTACTATTTTATCTAATTATTATACGCCTAGTTTATTATTTTTGATTTATTTATTTATTTATACTTAAAGAGAACTATAGGCGTTGATGACCCCTAGGTTTTACGCCTCAAAACCCCAAACTACAACAACAACAACAACAAAGCAATAAGAAAGTTATGTAAGCTTACCATTGAATCCTCTTTAGAACATTTCTCAGGCTCTGATGATACCACCTCTTGATATGGATAAAATCTTGGCTAGAGAGGTAATTATAATAAATTAATATCTGATAGTTCACGTTCTGATAGTATACAGGATAAAGGTTTAAAAAAATAATTTAAATTAATATGTTAAAATAATGAAATATTATTCTATTCAAACAAAGCAATAGGAAAATTATGTAAGCTTACCATTGAATCCTCTTCATAACATTTTTCAGCCTCTGATGGCACGGCGCCATAATATGGATAATATCTTGGCTAGAGAGGAAATTATAATAAATTAATATCTGATAGTTCAAGTTTTGATAGTATACAGGATAAAGGTTTAAAAAAATAATTTAAATTAATATGTTGAACTAAAAAAATATTATTCTATTGAAACAAAGCAATAAGAAAAATATTTAAGCTTACCATTGAATCCTCTTCAAAACATTTTTCAGACTCTAATGACACCACCCCATAATATGGATAATATCTTGGCTAGAGAGGAAGTTATAATAAATTATTATTTGATAGTAAAAGTTTTGATATCATACAGGATAAAAGTTTAAGAAAATAAATAAATTTAATGTGTTGAACTAAAGAAAGATTATTCTATTGAAACAAAGCAAGAATAAAGTTATCTAAGCTTACCATTGAATCCTCTTCAAAACATTTCTCAGGCTCTGATGATACCACCCCAAAACTTGGATAAAATGTTGGCTAGAGAGGAAATCATAGTATATTAATATTTGATAGTCCAAGTATTGATAGCATACAGCTTTGGCTGATTATAAAAAGGTAATTGGGTTGTTTAATAAGTTCGTAGTGTTTTTTAATTTTTCTATTTAATCCTCTCTGATTCTATAAAATCATTGGTATTTTAACATTAATTTTACATATTCTAAAAAGGATTATTTAAAATGCTTTTATTCACTAGTTTTAACAGGGATTTCTTATCTTTCCTTGGTATTTATTTTGTTCTAAATAGATGAAAAAAAAGTTATTAGCTTAATTTTATGATTTGATGGTAAAACACTGTCCGTAAGTGAATTGCTTTGTACATAAACAGAAATTTAGATTTGGAAGACGCAAAGCACCCATCTCATTCTTCAACTGTGAATGACCAAATTCAAGCACAATTGATCAAAATTATTTAATTCTGGATTATATAGCCAAAGTGTATAAATTCATTAAAAAAATTTACAAGAATCAGAAGTTTTTATTGAAATCACTTTTATGAAACCCTACGAACTTATTTTAAAACCCAAGATATAAGTATGATTGTGTTTCAAATGTTTACTTAATAAGTTTAACTTCTTAATTTTTAATTTTTTTTTAAAAAGGTATGAATGTAATCTTTTATCACTACTATTTTTAATCTATATGAAAAAGAATGTAACATAACTTAAATAAAAAAATTCTAAGACAAATTACTTACCCAACTGTAATGAGTCATCGTAGTTTGCGGAACTGGATTTTCCTGCAAGTATTGAATTTGATATAAATATTTACATTCAATTAAAATAATCTTACTGAATAAATAAAAGCAGATTTAGTATAAAATATAATATAAGTATAAAATAATATTTACGATATAAATCCCAATTCAAACACCAAAAACATAATAATGAATCGAATCAAAGCATATAGATTTTTTAAGAAAAATATGACGCTCAAATATTTCCTACGAAATGTTTGAAGATATTTCTACGAAATCAATGAACCAACTACTAATATTTTCCAACAAAATATGGAAGAATTTTCCGAAATCGATTGAAGGAACGTCACATATTGACCAATACTGATAGCTCGTAAAAATAATTTGCTCATTGATTCAGAAAAAAGTTCGCGGTTGCCATACTATTTAACATCCAAAAGGCCTTTGACACAGTGTGGTGACGTGGCATCTTAAAACGACTTAAAGATTGGGGAATAAAATATCACTAAGCTCAATCCATAAAAGGATTCTTAGGAAGCTGTTACTCCAGAGCTTGCGTTGGAGCATGTCAGTCAAACTGGATAACAATTGACTGCGGTGTACCCCAAGGATCAATTTTAAGCCCGACACTTTTCTCTATCTCTTTATCTGACTTACCTGAATGCTTAACACCAAATGTGCATGGATTCCTATTCACAGATGACCTCGCCATTAACTGTAGCTCTACAGACCTAGAGCATACAACGTCAACTACAGATTGTTGTAAATAACCTGCAAGATTAGTCCCGGAGTATTGGATCCCTTTTTTTTTTTACAGAAAAAAAAAACCAGGATACGTATTATTAACACGTAGAAGAAATGTAAATTATCTCCCCAAAATAATGCTAAATGGGTCCCCTCTTATTTAGGTAGATAATATTATGATTCTTGGTCTTCACACAAGTTGACTTGGTCGTTACAGGTTGATCAACAAAAAAAAAAGTGTAGCTCCTCAAAAATAGATTAGACAACATGGGGAACGGATAACGATTCAAACCAAAATGGACTGCGGATGCTTCATATATGGCTCTGCTTGTAACTCAGTTATTTTGACACTAGACTCAGTGTTTCATGCTAAAATACGTTTATAAACTGGAGCATTCAGCCTTAAGCCTTTGTTGAGAAGCAGGAGAACTACCAGTAAAATTTTGACGCCAGAAACTGTTAAGTTAAGCTATTCACCCAGCCTGATGATATGACACATCACTTCATTATCGACCCTTAATTTTATACGAGCGAGCGAAAAACCCATCTCCACCTACATTAATTGCTTCAGGTTATACGAATTCCTAAATGAATTAAAAAATAACAAATTTATGATAAATGAAAAAAAAAATACCCCCTGAACTCTCCCCGTCCTTCCTTTAATACAGAATTGCTTAAATTAACACGAAAAGGAGTTTAAAAATACGAACCGATCCACGATATAAATCACTCGTTTGCTGATACCTTACGTTAGTACCGAAATAGTCTAGTCATCTACACCGACGGATCTAAAACAGCTGAACCTACATGTTGTGCTTTAGTCTATCATAACACTTATAAAAAATAGGAACTATGTAACATATGCTAAATTTTTACAGCTGAATTAACTGCTATACTAAAACCCTTTAACTAGCATTAGCAAGTGGGAACAATAGTGATCGGATTCACAATGTGCTTTTCAAACTCAAAGTAAGCCGTTTACGGAAAATTAGCTTGTCCATGAAATATACTGCCTTCTGCAACCTTACGTACTTAATGCAGAAATATTACCTTTTTCTGGATTACAAGCCACATTGGAATAAGGGAATGAGATGGCCGAAGTCTTATTATTTTGAGGGAAGTGCCAACAAAACATACTTGAATGTCATATTATTTTAAAAAATCCAGTTTACAATTGAATTACTGTTAATTTATTTACTATAATTATCTCATTGTACTAAAATAATAATATACATAAAAAAAATAATCAGATTTATTATTGGCCTGATTGTGTAATTCTACTCTATTATGTAGATGTATTGCGGAACTGTTGACCCTTAACGCCGTACACTGGCCTCAACATCTCTTAAAATCTTTATGAGGTGATTGAAGAATTTTAAATTGACTGTTTTTGAGTAAGGATAAATTTATATATTAATTTTTTTTTTAATCCAAAAAAATAAAAATATGGTTTTACAGTACGTTTATTATAATATAAGGAAAAAAAAAAAAAGGTTTCGAAGATGAACTTCGATTTACTATTTATTATCGTTTATTTTATAGTATTAGGCCCTGTTGCACCGACCGTGGTTAACTAAAAATTTACTAACCTGGATAAGTTAATCACGTGTAAACAAAGATTGCGTTGCAGCGATCATTGTTAGCCTTACCTCCATGTTAGCTAATTTTGAATTAAGTAGCTAATTTACCTTCCGACATCGATTAAATATTTAATAATAATTTAAATATTTTTATAAAATTATTTTGTAATATTTATTCCAATACATCGAGGAAAAATGAATACTATCTCTCCATATAAATAATCATCAGATGAAGTATCATAGAACTGATCAACATACTTCCTAAAAACATAGATTACAAAGTAGGGAGGAATTCCTTTGATATTTACGATGGGGCGTTATTTTAAATAAGGCATATCAGAATTAATATCTAGGAAGTGGAGGAATTTCATTAAAATGCCCTATAACAGAACCTAATATAAACAAAACAATGACAGTGGTTTCTAGGAGATAGTCGATATGACTGCAAACCTTATTTAAAAATTGTTGTTAGATATTAAACCCGACAAATGGAAAAGAAAAAAATATAATGGAGCACGCATTCAAACAAGTGATGTCATTGTGAGAGCATTTGGTGTTATGAAAAGAAGATTTTCATGTCTTGCCAATGGGATTCCAATGTAACAAAAAAAAAACCCAGTAATATTACTGTAGTAAGAGATTTATATTATGCTAGAGCACTAATCAACACATTTTTTTTTTAAGACGAAAGGAAATGACATAATTATGCATTCATTGTAAGATCTACACTTAAAATCAATCTTCTCTTTTGTTTTCAAGAGGTTATTTACTTAGATAAATCAATAAAGTCTATTCTTTTGTGTTATTCACCTAACTTTTTCCGGCTAATTCCATACATCTATTCTTTCTCATTGTGATGTAGGAGGTCAAGTAACTAATGCTTCATTTTTAATTTATATTTATCGCGATTCCTATAATAGTATTACATAGATAAATTCAATTCCTTGTCTGAGAACAGACCGTGAAGCAAAATGTATAGGTATACCAGAAAATTGCAGCAATTTGCCGAGGCTTTTGTGAAGAGTATTTACCTTGGTAATTGGTTACCAGGGTTGGGAGGTATCATCATATATCATGGAAGGATAATTAAAAAAAATAAAAAAATTAATAACTACCTTTTTACGGGCAATGTAAAGACGGATATAGTCGTTGTTGGTTGTACCTAAGCCTAATTCATATAATAAACTATATTTTTTAATGCAAAATTTCTGGTAATTTAAACCGTTTGGAAAATGAATCAAAAACATTTTGAGGGATAATCTTTAATATGAATTTGTAAAGGATTAGTTCATTAATATCGGTAGCGATTTTACCCTTATAGATGTTGAAAAATCCTGAAACATTTTGCTTCCCTGAATACTATTGGCAAACACTAGAAACTCTATTCATGAACACCGACGTTATTAGAAGAACTATAAAAAAAATTTATTTCAAATAAAAGTTGTAAATTTGTCAGTACTTTAACGGAAAGGCCCACTTCAGGTTTCAACTTAAAATAACCTGGAATATATTTCGGAAAATATACAAAAGAAATCAACATCAAAGACGATTTATCTAATATTGATAAGACAGACTGTTATACAAAAGAATTTTAAAGATCCAAAAGGTACTTAACAAAATTAGCTAATACGAAAAAAAAAAAAAAAAAATCAATTTCACCAGAGATTAGATATTTAGAAAGTTATCGAAAACATACGATACTGTTTTTACCATATTTATGTTAAATTTTTCTTAGAATAGAGAAAATGATTGAATTGATTTTGTTATTTGGTTTTACTAAGCTATATATCTATTTAATTTGATCAAGTTATCAAGGCACGAGATACAAAAGACACAGGTTACAAACTGAGAAAGTTAAAAAAGTTATTTGGGTATTTGAGAAAGGTAATCAACCCTTCTTAATTCACTTCTAAAAAAAAACAAAATTAAATTGTTCCAAAAAAAAAAACTTAGGCTATCTATTTATCCGATCATAGAAACGATTTCGACATAAGACTAATTTTTTGGAAAATTTAAAAAACTTAGCCTTAATTGATTTTATCAGATCACTTATGCCATTTGATACTTAAAATAACAAAACATTTATATTTAACAAATATCTTAAGAACAGAGCAGAAACCATGCTGATCGAAAAATTAGCTTAGATCTTGCAACTGACCAGTTATCAAATTTTAAGAATATAAAAAATAAAAATATTTTTATAGCGGAATAAAATTTTATAAAGGTACATCAAATTGCAAAGCTTAAGAACAAGGATGAAGAAAAGAAAATTTCTTGAAGGAAGATTACCGAAGGTAAAACATTTTAGGAAAACGTAATTAATTAAATTATAGAATTTTTAGAGAAGGGCTCACAAAAGGAATGGGTCAGATAACACAATCGAAAATAAGGCAATATAGAACCTGTTTTTTTAAATCCTAACAAAACAATAGACAATAGGTACTTACCAGTCCAGGATTCTCCAGCATTGATTGAGAACTCAGCTTGGAGTTTACATTCTCCTCCAGCTTGTGAGCATTCATGATGATCTCGTGTACGTTCGATCCCTCTTCCACAATGTGATCGATATGTATCTCAATGACGATTTCTTTCGGGCACTCTTGAAAAATATATTCATACAAACATCAGTAATAAGAATAATTTGAAGATTCAAACAAATGTGTCTAATTATTTACAGTTACGATTAAGATGTATATTCTTTATGATAAATTTTAACCAAATAAAATACGTACTTTGCTTTGGAGCGAACAGGTTGCAAGAATCCATGTCTCAAAGGAGAAGATAGCTCAAGAGATGCTGCTCAACAAGTAAGAAATTGTAACTAAGCAGTGGTTCTGTTGAGGGCAGTAAGGGATGGTGGAGCTGGTGGTGGGGGTCCGGCCTCCTTCCCATTGGCTGTCGTCCTCCCCTCTCCAGCCATCTCCTTCCCGGCCGTATCATTGGTTGACGACCTCCCCTCTTCTCGTAAACATGATTTCATAAACACAGAAAGGATTTAATTGAAACATTAAATAACCTTACGAATTTATTTTGCAACCCAATAGTAATAATGCACATCAAATACCGTTGAATTGCTTAATATTTTATAATCAAGTTTTATTTAGTGTTTAAGGTTTTAGAAGATTATAGAGAGTGCCGAAAAGTGCATAAACCTAATTATTTCTAAGCATACTAGTTAATTTCCATACTAACATTTAAAATAAATGTAATTCTTTTTTTTTCAATTTTAACTTTATTTATAAGTTTAGAAGTTATTTTTATTAGGGTGAGTAAGTGTAAGTTGTGTCCTTCATTTTTATTATTTTATTATTTATTTTTTTTGCAATCTCATTATGATTTTCTGCTTGAGTTATAGACCTTCTTTTACCGCACACAAAAGACAATCTAAAATAAACTATGCTTTATGAATCAAAAAAGTTTTAAAATCATAAATAAAAATTATAAAAGTATGAGTCTTCGTTTGATGAATTCGACAAGAAGCGTAGTGAACTGGATACTCAACGAGTGGCTCTCATCTTGTTAATCTATAGCTGAAAATACAATTGCAATATTATTCTCGATTAGTTGGATGTGAACATGATGTTTGTATGTTGTCATTTATTTGTCTATGGCCTAACCAATTCTTAATTTTATGCCTCATATGAGTTTCTACAAAATGATCATAAAGTATAAATTATTAACGAAACAACATAATGGTAATTGTATGGTAACATAATTATAGAAATAAACAATATTTGTTTACGGTAAATATTTTATTGATTTATTTCTTATTTGCATATTTTTCTGTGAGGAAGAGAATCGCGGAAAACAGAATTTTACGAAATATTTTATTTTTCCTTAAATATTTTAGCATTAGAATATTCATTGAGGATATTTTTTAATATTTAATATACATTCTTTCTTAAAAACTCAATGATTAATAACAACTTATTTTTCAATAATATTTTAACAATGTTTAATATAAGTTTGATTAATAGTTAAGAATTAATATTATTTGGTTTTATACTTTACCATCCTCTTATCTGATTTTTTTTATTTTTATATTTTTTTTATGTTGTATATCAGATATCAATGACCTAACCGATTTTTAATATCTAAGCCTCATATTGGTTTTAAAACAATTATTCTTTAGTAAAATTATTATTATCAACTAAACTAAATGGACCTTTGCATCCCTCTATGTACTTTTACGATTTGATATGTAACATGGTCCCTTTCCTTTCCGACGATATTGTATACAATTATTATATCACTAGTATTTCGAGATATGATATTAAGTCTTTAAAAATGTTTTCATTTTCCTTATTTTGCTGATAGGAGGAGACATTTTTTAAAACTTTTTATTCTTTTTTAAAAATGTATTTAAAAAATATTTGAAATTTATTATATGTAGTATTCATTGTTTCGAAAAAATTTATTATTTTTTTTTTCTTTTTTAAATATTTATTGAGCTATATTACAATTTCCTTCAAAACGAACAATAGTAATAGTGATATGAGACTATATTCATACAGTATTTTCAACAAATAAATGATGAAGTCGAAATATATTAAAATAAAAATTAATATAAAATTCATATATATATATATATATATATATATATATATATATATATATATATATATATATACAGAAGGAAAAGAAATTTAAAAAATAACCTATAATTAAAATAAATTCAATTAATAACAACTTATGTTGTTTGGTTTTATTAATATTATCAATTTTTTTATTAATATATTAACAATGTTTATATAACCTTGATGAATATATTAACAATTAATATTATACGGTTTTATACTTTGTTATCGCGTATTTACTAGAATTTGACAGGACTGGTAATATTGCGGAATGGTAACCTATATCGGAAGTACCTTACAGTTCTGTCAATATAATTGCAGTCATCATTATATGCATTACACAATAAAGCAACAATAAGTTTGATCGGACGCGGTTTAGCCCTATCTGAGGTGCGGTATAAAAAGTTAAAATGCATGGTATACAATGGTATTTTCGGTTAGACGATTTTCATTATATGATTGGCTTACACCCTTGATAATATATATCTATGAAACTTTTTGAGTTCGATGGTCTTTTAAATTAGTATTAAATAATTTATGTTTAAACTGTTTCAATAATGATATATAGTAAGAAACCAATAGGCTTTAAAATAATGATTGTGGGATATGCTTGCTCATAAAAATATTAAAATTGCTGTTAAGGTATGAAATTTACTGTATAACAATCATGATCTCTGAGTAAAGTTGAAGTTTTAGTATGTTTGTTAAATGTACATTGCAACATTTAAATCTGGCCATGCTAGCTAAAAAAAACAACTTAAACATAAGGCTAGAAACGTTCCTACAGTAGATTAAAATAATGAATAGTCTTTCGAAATCGATCAAGGCACCACAATTCTATGAAGTTTTAAAGTATAAGTATTGTATATTATCTCTTCTTACTATCTATAAATATTTAGAATAATAGAGATAGAAAGTCTTGTTTAGGACGAAAACTATTTTTTTTTTATTAATTATTCTTATCTTAAATAAAATAGACAGGCTAGAAAAATAATAAGTCGTAAGGTTTAGAATATACCATGAATAAGTAAGATATTTTTTAATTATTACATCACAACTATTTAAAATGATATTTATCAATAATATGAATATTATTTAGTTCTCAATTCCTGCAAGAACTTGCAGTTCAAAGCGGCCGCCAATAGAGAGGTCAGCAGCCAACCAGTCGCCATTCCCTTCCTTAAGCTACCTGAGGGCTCCAAGAATAGCAACTTTTATTGCTTAGGATTAGTTTCTGAAGGAAAAACCGAAATATTTCTTTTTTTTTTCAGGTATATCTCCCTTCAATAAACCTGTCATGAATTTTACATGATTTATGTTTCGGGGTACCTGATCTACCTGGCTAAGATAAACGTAAGATTTAAAACTTTTTCTATCAGGAGACCTTAACTTAAAAATGTACAGATAAACATATGGTAAAAGTATATTATAACTTTGATATAGAATAAATAAAAAATGGATTTATATAAATAATAAAAAGGTGTATAAGCTGAACATTATTTTTTGTTTGAAATTATTACGATGTCTAAAATTCTAAAGCTATGATAATCAATCCTTTTTTATTTTTGCACATAAAAATTAATTTTGTTTTATCTATGTCTGTATATTTTTCACATACTCTAAAAAATTTACTTAAAGTTAATGTAAGAATAATAGTAAACCATTATTTTTAAATTACCTATTATTATATAATTGGGACGTGGGTTTCCAAAAGGCACTAAAGGACATTTTATGAAGTTGATATTTTGACATATTTGTGTCCTCCTCATTTAGTTTTGTTTAAATCGTCTATTCGATTTTATCTGATGAACTCTCTTTAAAGAAGTCGTATTAAAACATGATTCAGGAATGCAGTTGATTTTTAAGGTACTAATTACGCATTTAGTTTTCATTCATTTCACACCAACGTTCGATTCCATAATTTTAAAATAGTGTTATTAAGATAGTAAAAGAATTTTAGACAGCTCCTTAAATATAAGGCTAGAAACGTTCCTACAGTAGATTAAAATACTGAATAGTCTTTCGAAATCGAAAAAGGCACCACAATTCTACATGAAGTTTTAAATTGTAAGTATATTTTCTCTCCTTACTATCTAAAAATATTTAGAATAATAGAGATAGAGTGTTGTTTAGGACGAAAACTATTTCTTTTTTAAAAATTCTTCTTCTCTAAAATAAAATAATTATAACTACAACATAGACAGGCTAGAAAAATAAAAAGTCGTGAGGTTTAGAAATGTTCCATGAATAAGTAAGATATTTTTTAATAGTTATAGATAGATAGATAGATAGATAGATAGATAACTGTTTTTTATTTCTTTAAGCATATTACAACAACAAAAACAAATATTACAAGTATAAAAAACATTTGTAGAACTATGGTCTTTTAGACCGTCAGTCCGGAGCCGATCTGTAAAGTATTACAAATTATATAATATTCAAAAACAGGTCACTCATTGATTCTATTCAACTTGTAACTGTATTAACTTATAAATAAAACAACAGTAAAAAAAAATAAAACAACAATAATCAATTAATATCACATATTAGAAAGTTCTTTTTTTTAATTATAATTAAATTCTTAAGCCTATATCTATAAGGCCATGCTATTTTACAAAAATTGTATACAGACAACCAGTTATCACCATTGAGACATTTTATCACATCATCAACTTATAGAGAATTCTTTCCAAAACATTTTTTTCTAATTTCAGACAGAATCGGACATGCAGCTAGGAAATGAAATGTATTTTCTGTTTCTTTTTTATTTCACAAGGAACATATCACACTACTATTCGAATAAAATCTGTTATAGTTGAGATAAAGAAGTTCACATCTAACTTTGAATATCCATTTAACCCCATTAAAGTTTATTTTATTATCATCAAGATAAAGTGTTCCATAGTCATAATTTAAGTTTTTATACAGATACATTTTTTCCGAAACTGAAGCCTTTTGTACATATTTTAATTTGTAAATTTCTGTTAACGATACTCTAAATTCTGGTAGGATTAAATCCCATTTATTTTGATTGTCAAGTTTAATGTCAATGTCAATATTATGTTTTTCAGCTATTTCTCTTAAATCTCTTATCCAGTATACCTTTTGTTTAACAACTTCATTATTTATTAAATATGGCAGCCTATTTTTTGTCAGGTTTTTAACCTTTGTAACATAATTATGCTGTATTTTCAAGGTATCTATAAACATTGGTACTATTTTGGTTTCTAAATGTATCAAGTAGGAAGGGGTTGCTTGCGGCAAGCTAAATAATTTCTTAATGAAGTAATACAGAAGTTTTTCACATTCAATATATTCTTTACCTCCTCATGCTTCGGCACCATATCCTATGAATGATTTAAAAACAGCATTGAAAACTTGAATTTCAGATTTATAGGGTATACTATTGTTTAGTAGTAAATTTTTCCATTTGGAGTTTATTGCTATTTTAGCTTTTGATAGCTTCTGCTGCAAATGTTTTTGCAATGATAGTGTAGGTGTAAGAACAACACCCAAATATTTATATTCGTTTACTACCTCTATTGCTTGTCTCTTGAAAAAACATTTTTCGTTTCGGCCTCGTTTACCCCCACCATTTCTGAAAATTACTATTTTGGATTTATTCAAATTGACCTCTAAATTCCACATTTGACAATATTTCTCTAGATCATTTATCATTAACTGTAGAGTTTTAGGATCAGTAGCTACCAGTGTGATATCGTCCGCATATGCCAGTAATTTTATTTTTCTTCCATTAAAGTTTATGCCACCGCAGATGTTGTCTTCTAAATCATTTATAAAGCATGAATATAAAAAGGGACTTAAAACACACCCCTGCCTTAGTCCGTTCGCGGTCTTGAATTGGGAGGTTAATCCCTGTTGGCTCCAAACTTTTGTTTCCGCTTCCTCATATAGGTTCTTTATTATACGGAGTATTCTATTAGATATTCTAAGTTGGCTAAGTTTATGAAATAGTGCCTGTCTATCGATTCTATCAAAAGCCGCCTTAAAATCAATGAAAAAACTGTACACTTTTCTTCTTTTTATTTTTAAATTAAGTTTTATAATACTCATTAAGCAGAATATATTATCAATAGTTGAGTACTGTTTTCGGAAGCCTGCCTGGAATTCGTTAATTATATTATTAGCATTTGCCCATTCAGTCAATCTTAGATTAATTAGAGCCGTAAATAGTTTGCTAATTGTATTGCCGAGTGTTATACCTCTATAGTTTTGCACTAAATTTTTATCTCCTGTCTTATGCAATGGCAAAATCATATATTCTTTAAAACCCTTAGGTACCTCTCCCACATCTACAATTTTATTTAACAGACAAGTTAAAAATTCGTCAGGTGCATTTTTATAGAACTCGTAAGGGACACGGTCAAGGCCAGGTGCTTTGTTTGCTTTTTCTTGTTTATAATGGCTTTTAATTCAGCTAGAGTAAACGGATTATCGAGAAATGCGTCCTGTAGCAGTGGTTCAGCATATTGTATACATACTGGGTTTAGTTGTTGGTTGTACATATCATTAAAATAATTTTCCCATTCCTCAGCTCTTATCTCTTTACCTATCATGAAATTCTGATTTTTAAATTTTTTAACTAGGTCCCAAAAGCCTTTTGTGTCTCTTATATTCTTAAACTTATCTATAGTTTCATTATAATGTTTTTTCTTTTTTTTCTCTGCATAACTGCTTATAGTACTTTTTATGCTCACTATACAATAATCTGTCTTCCGGTGTATTATTCTTCCTGTATCTATTTAGAAGTATAAATGACTGTTTCCTAACTTTTATACATTCCTTGTCAAACCAAATTTCTTTTCTATTTTTCTTTTCGAGCTGTAGCTGCTATTTATTGATGATTGTTTAACGATATTAACCAACGACTCTACTGTATTAATCATGATATTTTCCTCCATCAGCATTCTAGTTGCCATATTTTTTGTAATTTTACATTGATATTTTTCTTTTATTTCTAATGCCCAATTTAACTTTTGAGGTAATTTTACCATTTTTATTTAATTCCGTTTCTAATGTGACCACTAAGGGCATGTGATCCGAGAATATTTCATTTTCCCACTTTAAAATCCTTTATTAATGATAATATTTCCCTAGAAACGCAGAAGTAGTCTATTACTGATGATCCTTTTGAGGTGATAAATGTAAACTCTCCCTTGGAATCACTTTTCACTCTGCCATTTAATATTACTAAATCATGTGTATCCAATGCTTCAACTAACTTTTTTCCTCTTGTATCCAAAATTTTATCTTTTGAGTTCCTATGCGGACTAACGACTGTAGTTTCAAATTTTATGCTATTTTTGGGAAGTTTTTGTATACATCCTGTTCTGGAATTCATATCTCCTATTACGATATAATTTAGATTTTTTTCGTCTAGCATTTTAAGTAACATCAAAAAATCTTCCTCCCATTTATTCAAATAAACTGGTATTAAATGACCTACCCTGTGTTTTATCCTCATTTTTATAACGTGCCTGTCCAAAATTTGTGTAAATACAGCAAGATTTTTTATTTTCCGCGATTCTTTTATACCTATCACACAACCACCACTCGCTCTACCAAATGTCACTTCTCTTGTTGACGGAATCCATTTAAGTTCGAAATTTTCAAAATATTTTTCAAATTTATCGATATTATGTTTTTCTATAAATGTTTCACATAGAAATATTAAATCAAAATTTGTAAGGAAGTCGAAAAAGTTTTTGTTTTTAGAGCCTAATCCATGGACATTATAAGATAATATCTTTAATTCCCCTAACTTTGTGGAGCTTCTGTTATTTACCTGTAAGCCATACAGCCTATTAGATGGGTATTTGTAAATATCTTCTTTTTTTTTCTTTACAATTCGATGCGTCGTGAGATTGCCGATTAAAGTTCCTTTGTAGATCTCCTTGTTTCAATTTTTCTTCAAACTGGCTACTGGTTTTCTTTTGATGTTTTATCACGAAATCGAAACTGTTCTGTTTTTAATAGTTATAACACAACAATTAAAAGTGTTTTTTTTTTTATCAATAATATGAATATTATTTAGTTCTCAATTCCTGCAAGAACTTGCAGTTCAAAGCGGCGCCTAATGAGAGGTCAACAGTCAACCAGTCGCCATTTCCTTCCATAAGCTACCTGAGGGCTCCAAGGATAGCAACATTTATTGCTTAGAATTAGTTGCTCAGAGAAAACCCAAAATTTTTTCTTTTGTCCAGATATCTCCCTCCAATATACCTTTCATGAAATTTTGCAAGATTTATGTTTCGGGGTACCTAATCTACCTGGCTAAGACTAACCCAAGGACGTTGGTTTCCAAAAGGTACTAAATGGCATCTTTTACGAAGTTGATATTTTGACATATTTGTGTCCTTATTATTTAGTATTGTATAAATCTTCTGTTCGATTTTAACTAATGAGCCCTCTTCAGATAAAATTGCCCTCTCTAACTCAATGAAGTAGTTTTAAAACATGATTGAGGAATGCTAAGTCAGGTATTTTCTAAAGGTACTAATTACGCATTTAGTTTCGATTCATATCACAAGGACATTCCATTTCATAACCCTAAAATAGTGTTATTAAGATAGTAAAATAAATATATAGATTTTAATACGAAAATAATGAGGTTTAATAATATATTAATGAGATAGTTGTGTGCTTTCTGTAAAATTTCCTCTTGGAAATCAACGTCTCAATTTGTTAGTATAATTTTATTGAATAAGTAGGTATATCTTACCTTGAAATCGTATTCTGTACTGTCGTATCTTGTTTTATAATAATCATTAATTGTATTTGATATTTTAAATGGTATTACTTATTCAAAATGTGTAAAATATATTAGATTATTAAAAGAAATGGTTTTATAATATTAAAAAAGTGTTTTGTTAATTTTTTACATCACGTACTAGTAATGTAATTTCTTTAAATTATTTGATTAATATCAGTTAATCATTTTGAATTAATATTGACAGATAAGCAGAAAATTAGCTTTCTGTCTCATAATTGCGGTCGTTAAAATCTCTTGTGAAAGAGACTTTAACGCCTTAAATACAACTTTAAACTGGAATATATGTTATATTTTCATTTTTTTTTTTTTAAATTTTATTCCCACTTTATGCTGACATGAGAAATTTAAAGAGTAGTACGATTGACTTAAATTTCACTTATTTCTGCGATATATTTCACTGTGAAACTTATCGATGAAATCATTTTTAAAAGTAAATTATTTTATTGCTATTAAACTTTTTCTTTTAACAGTTATTCTTTTAATATTATAGGCCTTATTATTATTTACGAGTGTAGTATAACATAGTACACAATAAATATAGTCAATTTAAATCATAAAAGCCAATAGACAATAATAAGCAAATATGCAGGCATAAAACCAATTCATGGGTGCTCACTTAATAGAAGCTGTATAGACACGTATTTTCACTATTGTGATATTGATGTTACATGACAAAGAGTCTGTTATGTCTGACTGTTTTTTGAGATTTGCCAATTTCTTTTATGAAATAAACGATTCACAAATGTGAAAAAAACCAAATGATATATCAACCTTTCGTGTCAGATTTTATATTGGTAAATATTATTATTATCTTTTGGAGGTAACCAGATCCATTTGGAGATATTTATGATGTATACAAAACAGAAAGTAAAAATTTAAAACATTTTTGACCTAATAAAATTCAGTATCACTTTATTTAATATTCACGTGATATTAATAGAATTAAAAAAAAAATGTAGAATCATAAATAAAAATGATAAAAGAATGAGTCTTCGTCTGATGAATTCGGCAAGAAACGGAGTGAACTGGATACTTAACGAGTGGCTCCAATATTGTTAATCTTTAGCTAAAAATCCAATTGCAATATTATACTAGATTAGTTGGATGTGAACATGGTGTATGTTTATTGTCAATGGCCTAACCAATTCTTAATTTTTATCCCTCATATGAATTTTCACCAAATGATCATAAAATATTAATTATTAACGAAACATAACAAAATGGACGTTAATTGCAGAAATAAACCACATTTGTTTATGGTAAATATTTTTTTGATTTATTCCATGTTGCATATTTTTCTGTGAGGAAGAGAATCGCGGAAAACAGAATTATTTATTTATTTTTTTTCCTTAAAGATTTTAGCATCATAACAGTTATTAAGGATATTTTTATAATATTTAATATACATTCATTCGGAAAAAAACTCAATGATTAATAACAACTTATTTTAACCTATTTTGCATTAATATATTAACAACGATTTATATAAGATTGATTAATATTTAACAATTCATATTATTTGGTTTTATACATCACCATCCTCTTATGTGATTTTTTTAATTTTTTATGTGTTATATATGTAAGTTCACAAATATAAAAAAAAAGTCCTTCTTTTTTAGTGATACTATTAGTACTAGACAATAGTGGTACTAGACTTTTGATGTAGATAGAGTTTTTTAAGTTTATAGTCTTGAAAATAACATTAAAAGTCTGAGTGGTATAACCATCACATGTTCTTCATATTATTTTTGGTTACTTAATTGTAATAAATATCAGGAAATAATTACTGTTTTTATAAGAAGGCAGAAAATAGGGTGGAAAGTCACTGATTATTGATCAAGAATCTTCTTTTCTTTTCTCGTCTGAGATTTCCCAACAAACTCTGAAAATAGAATGATAAGTTAAATGTTAAAGGAATCTGACTGGGTTCTTGTTCTCATAAACCAACGAAAAAGGAATTCACGCCAGAAAACCTGCAACAAAGGATCTTAGATCGTATAACAGCTGGAGTAATCATATGTTTTCAACTAACCATACTAATATAATGTATATCAATATTAATATATATTTGAAAATATTAGGAGATTCCGAAATTTGTCTAACATTAGCGATATTTTATGCACGATAATACTGACAATATGTACTGTAGAAACCTGGCTGAAAATTGTTAATTTTACCATACCACCTTGAGTAATGGAATTTACACCTATCTGTACTAACGCTGTTAAAACTGATTATCAGTAGGGCAAGTAGATGCATTGTTACTTTTATAAATAGCCCAAAAAATAAAACAGTGGTTCTGGAGTACGTATACTAACCCCAAGATTGTTAAGTGTGTTTGGAGAAATTCAGATATATAGTCTCTAAGGTTTTATACTTATATCCCCATGAGAATATTAATTGTTTTATTAATTTTAAATAGGAACTTGGGTTATTTTAATGTATTATAGAAGGAATAATGTATCTGGTTTAAGGTTGAGGTATTGTCCTAATGCATGGAAGAATGCACTAATGTTTCCCCTCCTGAAAATTGCCAAGTCTGAAAATGACACTTCTCACTTTCGTATGTTATTATTATTACATTGCAATAACGAGTATCATCTCAAATGCCAGCAAGACAGTCAAGCAATCTCAAAATGATTGTTAAAGTATAGTTAATTTGCTAAAATATCGAAGTGAATAAATAAAAAATAATGTTAGAGTAAATAACCATAGATCATAGAGATATCAGAAAACAAATTATTGGGCTGTTTCACATGAAATGTCCGTTTTATAGTTTATAGGAATACAGGTCTCTGTTGTTTTCTTCCGAATGTTTACATATTTAAAGTAAACAGTTACAAATCCTCTACCTTTGTATTATAAACATTGGCTTCCCAATCCATTACCCACTTTTTAGTATACCTCTAAATATGAACATGGAAACACGCGATTTTCGAGTAATATTTTTGAACGAGTTTAAACTCGGCCATTCAGCATCTTAGGCTGCTAGAAATATTCTTATTTATTATTATATTATAAACAACGGTAAGTTGGGCTACAATTTGCACCGTAAAGTGAATGCTGAGTCATCCACTGATTGCCATGAGTCTTCATATCAGCTGATTGCCAATAGCTAGGCGAGGCTGGTCTTGCTTAACTTTTCTTAAGTTATTATTTTTTCTCCCAACATCTGGTTATTATTTAATTATTTTCCTTACATGAAATGCGATATTATCATCAAGTAATGTCCTCTAAAGCTTCAACTAAAAGATCTAGATCTAGTGGTTCAATCCCGTCTCCTACGAAACAAAGACCTCGCCGTGATACTAATAAAAGATTACAAGCAACCCCTTCGGGTACTAATTCAGAATCTGAACCACAACCTGGCACATCGTCACAAGGGATGACTGACGAATCACCGTTTTTCACCCCAAATCCTTTTCAGATTTTACATAACGAAAAAGAAAACATGGAATCTGCTCCTATACCTAGTGAACCACGACCCCCTCCAATATTTGTCAAAAATATTAAAAATTTCCAGTTGTTGTGTACACAATTGAACAAAATTACCGATTCTACCAGCTACTACTGTATGAGTAGAATTAATGACACCAAAATATCTCCTACTACTCCCGAGACATATAGAAAAATAGTGAAATATCTAACTGATACCAAAGCGGATTTTCATACCTACCAGCTACGCCAAGAGAGAGCTCTAAGGGTTGTAATCAGAAACTTACACCCCTCGACACCAGTTGAAGCTATTAAAGAAGAATTAACGGAGATAGGCTATAAAGTGCGGCAAGTCACTAATGTCCTAAAGGACAAAATTCCACTACCTCTCTTTTTCGTGGACTTGGAGCCATCGGAAGGAGTTGAACAAATCTATGACCTCAATAGATTGTACTATACCAGCGTAAGAGTTGAGAAACCTTACATAAAGAAGGAGATAGTTCAGTGCCATAACTGTCAAGCATATGGTCATACTAAAAGTTATTGTCATCACATACCTCGATGCGTGAAATGCGGTGAACAGCACAAGTCTGTGGAGTGTACAAAACCAAAATCAACACCAGCTGTATGTGCTCATTGCCTCAAGGACCACCCAGCCAACTATAAAGGATGCCAAATTTATAAGGAACTGAGGACCAGGTTTCAAAAACCTCAAGTACCGGATGAAACACCAAGACAAGTAAGAAACAGAAGAGAACCCTCAAAACTTATTGAAGCCAATGTATCATTTGCCCACCTACTTGGAGGTGGGAATCAAAGTACTGAAGCCGTGGCCCTGCCGGAACTACAGAATGTACCTCAATCCATTCCACATATACCTCTTCCTCAAAATGTAACCAATCCTAAAAATCCTAATCAACCACAAATCTCTCATATCCCTCCTCCTTCAAATGCCACAGACCTTACCAGTTTGATGACATCCTTTATCTCCGAAATTAAATCCCTTGTTATGCCCCTAATATCACTCCTTACGAATCTCGTATCAAATCTCATTCCTGCCTTAAAAAAACCATAAATGACCTCACCTAATTCCTTATCCATCCTCCTTTGGAATGCGAATGGTGTTAGAACTCACACTGACGAACTTACAGCCTTACTGCAAGACAAAAACATTGATGTTGCACTCATTACTGAAACTAGACTAACCACTAAACAGTACTTTAAAATACCAGGATACACGACATACCGGACAGACCATCCAGACGGCAAAGCCCATGCCGGTACTGCTGTCATAGTCCGCCGATCCCTCACCCATCACTTACACCCAATTTCCGCCCACGATTACCTACAAGCAACTTCCATTGTTATCAAAACCTTTTCCTTTCCGCTTATCATCGCATCAGCATACTGCCCTCCTAAACATCCCATTTCCTCTGCCCAATTTGAATCCTTTCTCAACTACTTGGGTAATCACTTCATTTTGGGTGCAGACTTAAACGCTAAGAACCAACAGTGGGGTTCTAGAACCACCAATTCTCGTGGACGGACATTGCAGTCTGCACTCAACTCCCGACGCTTTCATCTCCTACCTCCCGATTCTCCTACCTACTGGCCAACAGATCCTAACCGTAATCCTGACATCCTTGACTTCTTCATCCACAGCGGATTAGGCTCTCTCAATTTTTCCATAGCTCGCCTTGATGAACTATCCTCTGATCATAGTCCATTGATTCTAAATGTATCCATAACACCTATTCCTAAACCTATCCCACCGTCATTCATTAGAGGCCCTGTCAACTGGAACCTCTTCCGCGAAATCCTCACTAATGATATTGACCTCAGAGTGATTCTCAAAACCCCAAATGACCTTGACGACGCCGTATATTCCTTTACAACCGCTATTCAACAAGCCGCCTGGACTGCCTCCTCTCCCAAACAATCCCAAATAATTCCTTATAAAAGCCATATACCACAACACCTGACAGACCTCATCAACAGCAAACGCCGAGCCAGAACATTATGGCAACGCACCCGCCACCCAGAGGATCGCCGCTCCTATAACTTTTTTTGTAGAAAATTAAAGCGGGAGTTGGCGATCTTCCGATCCCAATCCTACAATACCTACCTCTCCTCTCTCTCGACTCGTGACAATTCCCTGTGGAATGTCACGAAGAGAATCCTAAAATCCCCCTGATATCCCATCCTCTCCGGCGTAGTGATAATTCCTGGGCTGCTTCTGACAAAGATAGGGCCCAGGAATTTGCACTACACCTTTCCAAGGTATTCACTCCTCATTCTGATCTCAATCCAACCCATACCGCAATAGTCGAAGAGTTCCTTACGTCACCGATACCAATTTCCTTACCACCTAAAGCAATCAATCCCTCTGAGGTCAAATATCTGCTTCAAAAGCTTCCTCTCCGTAAATCCCCTGGATACGATCTCCTTACTCCTCAAATCCTAAGACAACTTCCACCTAAAGCCATTACATTCCTTACATATATCTATAACTGTATCCTACGCACTACCTATTTCCCTCTGTTGTGGAAACACTCGACTATCATCCTTTTCCTAAAACCAGGCAAACCATCCAACTGTACGTCATCCTACAGACCTATTAGCCTTCTTCCGATCCTCTCCAAAATCTTCGAAAAACTCCTATTAAAACGAATCCTAGCCAAATTTCACAATTTTCCTTCACACCAGTTTGGATTCCGTCCTCAACATTCCACGGTTCAGCAAGGATTCCGAGTTGTAGACCACATTTCCTCCGCCCTTGAGTGCAAGGAGTATTGTTCGGGTGCCTTTCTGGACATAGCTCAAGCTTTTGACCGGGTGTGGCACCCGGGACTGCTCTATAAGCTCAAAACCCATTTACCTCAATCCTTATACCTAATCCTCCGATCCTATTTATCCAACCGCTCCTTCCGAGTTCGCTGTGGTTCCGAATTTTCCGAACAATATACTGTTGAGGCCGGTGTTCCTCAAGGCAGCGTCTTAGGACCCGTCCTCTACATCCTCTTCACCGCCGATATCCCTACCGATCCCAATACCTTTCTGGCAACATTTGCTGATGACACAGCCATTTTATCATCCAATTCCGATCCTGAAGCAGCATCGCTAAATCTCCAAAAGCACCTTTCCCTTGTCGAAGACTGGTGCAATGCTTGGCGCATTAAGGTGAACGAAAGCAAATGCACTCACGTCACATTCACCCTTCGACGCAAATCCTGTCCAACGGTTAATTTCAATTCCATACCGCTTCCTTCCTCAGACACAGTCCGGTATCTCGGCTTTTTACTAGACAAAAGACTGACGTGGAACCCACATACAAGACTAAAAAGAAAAGAACTCAACCGCAGATTCGGCCAGTTATACAGACTACTAAACAGAAAATCTCATCTTACAGTTGACAACAAATTACTAATATACAAGACAGTACTGAAACCTATATGGACATACGGACTTGAACTGTGGGGGGCAGCTAAACATTCTAACATCAAACGCATCCAATCCTTCCAATCCAAAGTCCTCCGAACAATAGTTAATGCTCCTTATTACGTTACCAACTGTACCCTACACCATGACCTTAATATTCCGTTTGTTTTAGACCTGGTACCATCCAAATTTTCCAAATTTCATCAGAACCTTAGTCATCATCCTAACCCTTTAGCGCAATCCCTATCCAGCACCACCCATCCCTACAATCCTCCTCGAAGATTGAAACGGCAGTGGCCACGAGACCTATTGTAAACATTTAAACTGGAGTTCTGACAATGGTCAGATCCTCCACTCATGTACGGTATGTTTGTGGCTACAGCGCCCTAACTCAGCCTCTACTGGCTCAGACCAGTGATGCGGCTGAGATAGAGGCGCTGGGATCTCTTGGGTTCCGCTTTTTCCTCCACAAGTGGAGGGAAAAGCGCTTGCTGGGGTCCCCTTAGCAATTGTATACATTGTATATAGTTATGATTGTGTGTAAGATGTTTATTTATTTGCCAACTTTTTATTTATCTCAATAATAGGTTTTTGTTTCGATTTGTTTTGTTTTTAATTTATTATTATTATTTTATTGTATATATATGAATTTATTTATGTTCTATTTTATGTAATTTGACCATTATTATTATTTTCTGTATATATAGTATGAATGTGGTCTCTTATCAATATTATTATTGTTCATTTTGTAACAAATTGTAATATATCTCAATAAAAATAATAAAAAAAAAAAAAAAAAAAAAAAAAAAAAAAAAAAAAAAAAAAAAAAAAAAAAAAAAAAAAGAAATATTTGTAAGGCGTTTGGGGAAGAGAGTGTTAATGAACGGGCCATTCGCCGTTGGTTTGCTACATTTTCAGCTGGGGATACCGACTTGGAAAACTTTCCCCGAGGAATACCTCGGTCCGTAATAGACAACGATGTCCTCAAACATACAGTAGAAGGAAACCCCTACCAAAGAGCTAAAGGACTCTCAGCACCACTAAATGCAAGTGCCTCTACCGTTTCCAGACATTTAAAGTGTATTGGGAAAGTAAAAAAGCTCGATACAGGGCTACCCCATGACCTCACTGATCGGCATGTTTTATAACATACCGTGCAAAAATTAAAAGAACTGGAACTTGAACTACCGCACCAACCATATTCTTCCGACTTGTCTCCAACAGATTCCACCTGTTCAGGAATTGAGACAACTTCGTCAAAGGAATACGTTTAGAAAATGATGATCAAGTGAAAAGTGCGTTTTCAGATTTTGTTTCACTTCAAAGCTCAGAGTTTTTCAGTTCGAGGATAAAAAAGTTGTTGTCACGTTGGGATAAATTTTTAGATAAAAAAAGGTAAAAGCTTCGAATAAAATTATCTTGTGTTCATATCCTATATTTAATAAAAATCCTTTACCTTGAAAACGGACATTTTATGTGACACAACCCAATAAAAAAGGGGCTAGGTACAAAAAAATATTTATACAAAAATCTATTTGCAACAAGAATTCTTAATCATAGGAATGTAAATAATCATATAATATAATAATATTGTGAGCCAGCGGAGGCCAATATGGGGCGTAATGGCCACAAACATACATCACATGAGAGGGGATGTCTGAACTCCAGTATAAACATTTACCAAATATCTGGGGGAGAGTGCCGTTTAAATCTTTCATAAGGATTATAGGGTGGGTGGAACTGGATAGAGATCGCGATGAAGAGCTAGGGGTTTTGATAGAAACTAGAAAATTGGAATGGTACGAGGCCTAAAATAAATGGAATATTAAGGTCGTGGTGTAGGGTACAGTTGATAACTTAATAAGGAGCATTAACTATTGTTCGGGGGACTTTGGATTAAATTGGATACGTTGATGTTCGAATATTTTGCTCTCCCCTACAGTTCTGGTCCGTAGGTCAATATAGTTTTTAGAATTGTCTTGTATATTAGTCATTTGTTGTCAGCTGCAAGCTATGACTTTATGTTTAGTAGTTTGTATACTTCTATAAAATCATAGTTCATTTGGGCTCCACGTCAATCTTTTGTCTATTAGAAAGTCAAGATACGTTACTGTGTCTGAGGAAGAAAGTGGTATAGAGTTGAAATTAACCGATGGACTAATTTTTTCTCGAAGTACGGAAGTGACATGTGTGTATCTACTTTCGTTCCCTAAATACGCCAAGCATTACACCAGTCTTCGACAAGGAAGCCAAAAAGTTCTGAAATGTGAGAGAATATAATGTGGGATCAAGACATGATGATAATTCCATCACATCAATATTTCACGAGCTCTGACCTGATGGTTTGCAAAAATAAATGCACCACAAGTAATTTTAGTACCGGAAATAAAGGGTTTGACTCAGATTGATTGATAATAATAAAGAATTAAATAATAAAATAATTATTAATCTTTATTTACACCCTAATGATCTAATTAAAATAACGCCTTATTTTTTATTTACTGTTTAATCCTACATTCAGGGAACATAGAACCTTAAATATGGGTGAACGTTATTTAAAAAGTTAAGCGCCAAAAAGAAATCATAGAAAAGAAAAAGAGACAATTGATTAGTCTCTTAATTAAGAGTTAAAAACAGTTAAATGTAATATTATTCAAAGTGTCATGGCCGCTACTACTGTACTACTTGCGTATCGCTTTTTGACTATTACTTTGGTATTTCGATGTTACTGATGTTTCATATATCAAAATTTGTTACTGAGAGTTATTAAACTAATAAACACATTAACAATCCCTCATAGAGAGGTGAGTGCAGTTATTTTAACACCGCACATAATCGACGGTTGACAGCCTTGACTAGAAATTAGGAGAGCATAAATCCCTTTTGTACACCGTTATCATCATTCCGTACACTGTTATTGTGTACGGTGTAAGATCTCGGTCAACACTTGTCAGCTACGAGATCGTAACGAAATACTTGTATATATATTTTATAGTTTTCTTTCCATGCATTGAAGCACAACTGGATCTATCACTCCAGCTGCCCCTTCCTCCTAAAGCATTTTATCCTTCAGGAACCTTGAACTTAATTCACAGATTACCATTCCGAAAGCTCCTGTATTCCTGGAATGTAGTCTCTACTGCATTAGATCGCGGATTATAATGAACGGGAGCCTTTCTCGACGTAAAGCTGGTTTAAGTTAAGCCTTCTTGACAGCTAAGCCTTTGACCGAGTCTGGCACCCAGGACTGCTCTTCAAACTCCGTATATTTCTCCACCAACATACTTCTTCATCATGCAGTTCTACCTTTTTTTTTTTTTAGTTCACTCCTATCTCGCCTTTGAAGGAAACCCCCGGACCAGAGAGTGAGGGCGGGGTATAAATGCTGAGATAAAAGTCCCCCTGTTACCGAGGCTCGAACTCGTAATGTTTTGGTTTCCAATTTTTGGTTCTCTGTGGTTGCTAGGCAACGCGCGCTAGCCCACTCGGCTATTCTCTCCCCCACACGCACTCCTACATCACTGAGAGGTCCTTTAAAATCAACCACAATTATTCATTCAACGATCGTTCTATTCATCTATTTTCCTTACTGCTGGTGTTCCTCAGGGTAGAATCATAGGACCCATTCTTTACACAGTCTATATAGCTGATATCCCAACCCAAACATTCCTTTCTACCTATTCCGATGATACTCGCGTGCTATCAGTTAATAATGATCCTAGTATTGTCTCTTACACTTCTTAATCCCACATCAGAGATCTTGAGGTATGGTGTCAGAATTGGAAAATTAAAATCAATTTCATAAATCCCAACAAATTACCTTTACCCTTCGTCGTAAACATATTACATCCTGCCCTACAGTGTCCTTTAAATATAATCCGCTTGTTCCGGTTGAACACATCTTTTAAGAATCCTTTCTAAAGAACACCGTAAATATAAAATAGATGGAATTTTTAATATTAGAAACAATAGCATATAACAATGTAACAAAAAAAATAAAAAATTGAATCTATCACCATTGTGATCACTTTTGGCCAATCATAAGGCCTATCTGGTCCTACGTAGTTGAGCTTTGGAGCTCTAATAAACCATCTAACTCTTACCGTATCCAATCCTTAGAGTCCAAAATCCTTAACGCTTCTAACTTTGGCACGAATAAAATCATCCACAAGGACCTTAATGTTCCATATGTTGTTGATTTGGCCTGTACCAGGTATCACTCCTTCCATGAAAAACTCGACTCTCACTCAAATCGACTAAATTTGATATTTGCTTCCTCCTAAATTCCTGATTTTTCAGACTCACTACTAAAGAGTGCTGCCAATGATAAGTTTTTCTTCATGTCTGAATTTGGAAACAATATACGATGAAATACGTAAGCGTAGAAATAAAAGTAGACTAAAGAATTAGATGGTCGATTGCTCTATTAAAAATACCAGAAGAAAGGCTGTTTTAAAAGATTAAGAGAGCCCGAAGATTTTCAATTTACAAAAACCGGAAAACCTATATCACTTTCTAATAGAATGCCCAATGTATAAAGAACTTAGGAATCATCATATTCATAAATATATAAATGATCAAAATTATTCAATTTTGGGGAATCTGCTAATAATTGATAATGTTCAGAAACTGAATGATATATTTTACTAAACAGGGGGCATTCAAAAACTAGATCATTTATTATTTTATATTATTTATGTCTGTAAACAGACTTTAGTTGTTTTTATTTTGTATTTTTTGTGTTATTGTTAACATTATAAATACATGGACTGTAATGATCTACTCCTTTTGAATACCCCGATAACAATTAAACATTATTATAATTATTATATATCAAAACAAGCAAATTTTAATTATACCAGCCCCATATTTAATAGAATAAACGTTTATTTCGAGATTTTAAATAATTTTAACAAAGCTACGTGCACTAGCTTTCTTCTCCCAGCACACATACCAATAAAAAATTAATGTTCTCCAAAATCTCGTCCACCGTTGCCTCTCCTTGTCTGATCCACAGTACCATCCTACTAATATCCAGCGCATTAAAAAGATCCTATCCTTAAACAGCTTCCCACTTAATGTCATTAAAAAACTTATAAACTTATATAATAACGTAAAAACGACTATTACTTCCTCTACAATACAGGACCAAATTTCACCCACAATATTTCAATATAGATCCCTACCATATATTCCACACTTGTCTGAAAATATTAAAAAAGCCTTAAAATCTTCCTTACCCTCCCAAAGGCTAGGATTGAAGACCCAGAAAAAACTTTCCCACTTTTTCACAAATACTAAAGACCCGATAAATCCTCTACACCGTTCAAATATTGTTTATAAAATACCTTGTTTAGATTGCGATGCTTCCTATGTGGGTAAAACCAAAAACTACACAGCCACATTTTAGAAGAATGCCTATCTTATAGGACAGGTTTAAACAAATTTGGGCTTATACCTAATATATCCTTCATACTTTCCGATAATGAAAACAACATCTCGGCGCTGTTCAGGTTTCTTAAGAAACACCTACTATTTAATAAAATATAGTCTTTTGATTTAACTTATCTTTATTTTATTTATTTTTTTAATTATTTATTTATTTTTTTACTATTTTATCTAATTATTATACGCCTAGTTTATTAGTTTTGACTTATTTATTTATTTATACTTAAAGAGAACTATAGGCGTTGATGACCTCTGGGTTTTACGCCTCAAAACCCCAAACAACAACAACAACCAAAAACTACATAAAAACCAGCATATCTCACTATAAATCCTCCGTATCCTCTCGAAACCTTCTAGCCTCAAAACTCTCCGAACACTCCATAACACTATTAATCATTTATTTAACTTTCAAGAGTGTTTCATTTTAGATTCTATTCCCAACTATAAAAAAGACTCATCTCTGAATCCGTCCACATCCATCTCCAATCTAATCCTGTCAATCATAAAACTGATAAACAATGCATCTCCTCCACCTATAGCCATATAACTCTATTAAGTAACGCAGCTTCCCATGCCCATCCCACTGTATACATTTAATTTATATATGTACCTATTTAATTTGTTTATTTACCTAAAAAAATCTTAATGGTCTTAAAGTTCATTTCATCCCTACTTGTAATTATTTTATTCTTTTGTATTAACTTGTATGATCTGTCAATGATTTTTACTTATTTTTTTCTCATATTTTCACTTTGTTACTTTTACTGTCTTAATATATTCACCATAATTATTAAAACGTTGGTTGAGAGGTAGTCATTTTAAATACATATACTCTATACATTATTATTCTTACTATTGTATTATATAGATTTTTACTTTAACAATCTTGTTAAAACATCTTCTAGTACCATTATGATGCTATTACTATTATAGGTTCAATCTGCTTACTTCTGTTTATGTTAGTATTACAATTTTACAAATTGTTGTCAGATCCCGTCTAAAAATGAGGTACGTGTTTTCCATTTTACCCAACCTTTTTTTTGTACGTATTTCCTATCTACCTAATACCAAAGCCTATCTACATTCCATACTACCAAATTGCACCTAGTTTCCATTCGCCTACAACAGGGTACGTATATCCACAGTACTCCATTTTTCAATGTTTTTTATTTCATGTAATTTTTTCTTATATATTTGTACATTATCTTTAGTCATTATCTGCTCTTTATAGCCCTCTCATTATTATACCTTTGTAATTGTAATTATTATGTCATTGTAATTTAATTAATTGATTTCATTACACATCTAGTTTAATTTTATGTTATAATATTGGCATTCTTTAGCGCAATATTTTTTAAAATAGTATATTTAATCTTAGTTTAAATGTATCTTTTTAGCCCTGATGATGACCCACAATGGGAGTCAAAACGTAAGCAAAAAATAAACTGTTTAAACTACTCAATTGTTTCATTCACCGACCGCCACCCGGACTAATACCTTTTAGTAATTCACAACGGTCGACTAATTATATCCACTACAATTTTAACAAAGCTGTAAAGTTTCTTTGGACCCAAGAGCATTTCGGGATACCGTTAAATGAGCCAGCAGAAAATTTGGTTAAGGAGCTACTCTTATGAATATTCGACCTCTACAGTGTGAAGCCAACAATATTTAAGAGATTGAGTCCTGAATAACTGGAAGACTATTTGGGCTAAAATTTCTCTGAATTACGAATAAAGTAATGTAACAAAAACTACTGAATAAGTGCTATCAGAAGAAACCAAAGATAAGAAGCGGTTGATACAATTATAAGGTTGGCCATAAATAAGTGTTCATACTGAATTAATGTTAGCGTATAATAGAACACCATGAAGTAGAACAGCCGCTCTAGAAGAATCAATGGCTTTAATTTAATTATATTAATAATTTTGATGATGTTTGGTCGTCGGTTGAAATTTTCATTCTTGGAAATAATGAGGAGTCGGTCTGTTAAAAAATGTTTTGATTTTTCCAACGTTTCAGCTGAAACTAAGGAGTAATAATCAGGCTAGCATTGAGCTATGCCAAGCAAAACTGAATTCATCGTCATGCATCCTGAATAGAGGGGGAGAGAAGAAAAACTAAATATCTCCAACTGTGATTTACTAACAATGTGATATTTTTAATAACCTTTATTGAATATTTTATAATTTAGATGGAGTTGCTCAAACTGGAGGTTAAAACCCATTTTTCATCTTTTATCAGGCAGGAAAAATAAAAGAAAAGGTAAAATGTTCAATTATGTTTTAATAAAAAGTTTACAATTAAAAAATACAGATAAAAAAATACATTATAAATACGTACAAGTAATGAATATATCGTTATTTACATTTCGGTACCTAATCATAAATGAATAAATTGACTAATATCTAAACTTAAATCTAGTTGTTATAAAATTCTAGATCAAAAATATATTAATTGTTTGAGGACTGAGTTGGCTTGAAATATTAGCTTTGACTGAGGACTGAGTTGCCGCTTCTTTGATTCAGCTGCTTCTAATCGCGCCATGATACTTGGTGGCAGGAGAAACCCCTGGATCCTGCACCAAGTCCTCCTGTAACAATTGATTTTTTAAATATAGCTACGTTTTATCTCAGCTACAACTTAAATATTTATATAAAAATAAATCATACAAAGGCCATCATTAATAAGAAATTTCACTTTAAAAAAATACTATTTTCTTTAAATTAATCAGCTAATGTTTTTATTATACATTGGTTAATTTCTGTAATTGAATATTTTTTAAAGTACCTTAGTTCAGATTTTTGACAAAATCTTTTAAGAGGGCTGAGTTTGGTAAATTAACAAATGATGTATAAAAGATATTTTTTTTCTAGCTGAGCTTTCGAAATGAGTTTATAAAGACATAACTATATAGTCGTTAGATGGACAAACATTGATAGAACTTTCAATAATGCCTAATATGTATATATGAAATTATATAGAATATCAAATAATATTTAATTAATGACAGAACATGAGCTGATAATCACCTCTCCTGATGAGATGCGGTACTAAATTATTCTTATTCACTTATTCTTCTAGCTTTTGTTGTTGTTTTCTTCGACCATCCACGGGTATTGATCTCGCGTCGTCCATGTTGGTTCCCAGGGGGTCCAGCCAGCTCTGCGCCCCACTGGGGCAGGAATCTTTTCCATACCCTTCGGGCAATAATATCTCGAATAGTCGATCACCTGCTTGCTGCTTTTAGGTCTATTTGCAGCCTTGTTAATATTTTTCTTCAAATTTATTTTCTAGAACAAAAACATTGAAGTTTAGATTGAGATTTATCAAATACAATAGAGTTTTAGAAATATAAGTAATGAAGTTCATTAATTATTTAGAAAAGAGGAAATGGGTTCCATACGAAATAAATGCAGATTGAAAACACACAGGTACAGGAAATAACTGTCTCAATTTCTCTATATTTACAGGCTACCAGTTGTGTCAATACCTTCACGGTTTATCTACTGTATTCTATTATTTCGTTCATGTAATATAACTCAAACATATTTTGGATTAACAAATACATAATATATATTTAATTTTACACATAAAAGAAAAAGGTATCAGGTAAAATATTTTTTGAACTGTCCTTTGAAACATTTTAAGAACAATTAGGATAACATGTATATCTTTCTGGAAGGAATTAGTCCGGGTGGCGGTCATTAAATGAAACAACTAAATAGTTTCAACTATTTTATTGTTTGCCAACGTTTCGACCCCCTTTGTGGGTCATCATCAGGGCGCATGGTGGGAGAATGGAAACTAGGAATGTCAATTTGGAGGCAAGAGAATTTGACAAAGGGACTTGACTAATGCAGTTCTCAATAAATTTTGGGAAAAGAGACTAAACTAGTTTCCATTCTCCCACCATGCGCCCTGATGATGACCCACAAAGGGGGTCGAAACGTTGGCAAACAATAAAATAGTTGAAACTATTTAGTTGTTTCATTTAATGACCGCCACCCGGACTAATTCCTTCCAGTAATTTTCAACGGTCAACTAATTACATCCACAATGATAAAAAGAACACGGGAACAACAAAAAGATACATCCTCCTCAACTCTCCGCCGCAGCGCCAGAATACAAAATCGAAAGCAGGACATACTATCTACATCTCAACAACAGCAGGCATTTTCATCTCAACAAGCCATCATTTCTACAACCTCAGGTGACTCACGCTCTTCTCATCACCACAATTCCAGTTCTAAAAAGGTAACAACTCCTCGATCACCACCACAACGACCAAACCCTCAGTCGACCGCTCTTTTGGATTCTTCTAGACCATCACACCGCTATCACACTAGGTTTAATAGTAATGGATTTCTGACGCACTTCCCAACTCAACATCATACTAAAACTCCCCATACACCTTCTTCCCTAGTTACTTCTCATCTTTCAATTACTTCTCCGGATACATCTTTCTCCCAGACTCAAAATGTATCCTCTTCAACCCCTTACCACCTTTCTTCAGTGATTACTAATAATGACCACCATCATATTTTCTCCTCACTTAAATCGCAATTCCCCCAAAATAGAAAAGCCTTTAACAATCTTTGCAACCTCCACAAACGACTTGCCAAAAAAACAGAACAAAGAATTTTCTTATTAAAATGTCGAACCCAGTCTCTTTTCCCAAAATTTATTGAGAACTGCATTAGTCAAGTCCCTTTGTCAAATTCTCTTGCCTCCAAATTGACATTCCTAGTTTCCATTCTCCCACCATGCGCCCTGATGATGACCCACAAAGGGGGTCGAAACGTTGGCAAACAATAAAATAGTTGAAACTATTTAGTTGTTTCATTTATTGACCGCCACCCGGACTAATTCCTTCCAGTAATTCTCAACGGTCAACTAATTACATCCACAATGTATATCTTTCTCTCGATAAAAAATGTAGGTTGTTCTGTATTCGGGAAATTTTATTCAAATTATTTGAATGAAATTCGAAAAATAAAAAGGGAAATCGTAACGCAGTCTATTATGAATGCTTTTGTTTTATTATTTTTAATTATAAAACTTTGTTATCAACAAAAAAAAATCACCCGCTTCCCCTCCTTCAGAATTTGGGGGCTTACATTTCAGGATGCGGTTAACCCGAAGAACGAATAAAAACGATTCATCTTTACCTTACCAATTTCTAACACAAAATTAATCTAAAGAAACTGTAACGGACTTTTAACTCATCTTATAGACCTACAGCTGTTGAATCCCTGTATTCTCAACTCCCTAGACCACTCCTACTGTGTTTTTTTGTTGTTTTTTTCCGTGGCGCGACAGGCCGTGTAGGATCTCCTGGGAAGTTACACTCACGTTTCGTGATAAATTTTCTATTGTAGGGTCATCACTCCCTACGCCTAATTTTGTGAGTGGCCACCATTTGGTTGACGGGTCTCACATACCCGAGGGAGAGTCTGTGAGTGAATCCCCATTTAATTACATTCTTATAAAAGCCCCGTTGGGACTGGGATTCATGGGATTCAACTCACCACTTAAGCATGAGAGACTAGCGCGCTAGCCACTCAGCCACGGGCTCCCCTTCACTCCTACTGTTAGTTGATCTAAATGTCCATAATGCCATCTAGGATCTAATAGATATGAAAGAAGGGGACAACAAATTGGAAACTTACAGGACACCTACAACTCACATGTTCTGAATAGCGACAAATCAACCTCCTTAAGCTCATCCTATAACTTCTCCCTTATAGACTTTCATTTTTTGCTGAAGTAGTTTGCTTTCCGACGCCTATTGGAATGTAATCACTATTCAATATTCCAGTGATCACTTCCACATTTTAATCAATACTGGATTCACGAGATGGCGAATTGGCAACAGTTTACAGCAAATGCTAACCTCTCCTCCTACCTTTCATACGAAGTTGAGGAGTGCTGCTCTCTTATGATCAATCCCCAAAATATCACCTAGGCCTAAATGTTAAAACGTAAAAAAGTTTAACACCTATTGTAGAAATGCTGTACAAAAAGAGAAAATCTTGCAGGCCATTCAAAAGTAATATAATCTTATAAAACTTTACTAATTATAACATAGCAAAAGCAATGAGCATAAGAGTAATATTCTTCTAAAAAGTCTTTAGATATTTTTTGTTATATTTTCGAACCCTAGCCTAAAAAAAAAATTATAATCTCAGATATGAATGAATCATATCAAGGAAATTAAATAACCATTTATCAATGATGATAAACATCATTAACATATTTTTAAAAAACAGAGTCTCAGTAAAGATTAAAATTTTAAGAAAATAAATAAAATTAATGTGTTGAAAGAAAGAAATATTATTCTATTCAAACAAAGCAATAAGAAAGTTATGTAAGCTTACCATTGAATCCTCTTCAAAACATTTTTCTGGCTCCGATGATTCCGCCTCTTCATATGGATAATATCTTGGCTAGAGAGAAAATTATAATAAATTAATATCTGATAGTTCACGTTTTGATAGTATACAGGATAAAGGTTTAAAAAAGTAATTTAAATTAATATGTTAAAATAAAGAAATATTATTCTATTCAAAAAAGCAGTAGGAAAGTTATGTAAGCTTACCATTGAATCCTCTTCAAAACATTTTCTCAGGCTCTGATGATAACACCTCTTGATATGGATAATATCTTGGCTAGAGAGAAAATTATAATAAATTAATATCTGATAGTTCACGTTTTGATAGTATAAAGGATAGATGTTTAAAAAAGTAATTTAAATTAATATGTTAAAATAAAGAAATATTATTCAATTCAAAAAAGCAATAAGAAAGTTATGTAAGCTTACCATTGAATCCTCTTCAAAACATTTTTCGGCTCGATGATTCCGCCTCTCATATTGGATCATATCTTGGCTAGAGAGGAAATTATAATAAATTAATATCTGATAGTTCACGTTTTGATAGCATGCAGGATAAAGGTTTAAAAAAAGTAATTTAAATTAATATGTTAAAATAAAGAAATATTAATCTATTGAAACAAAGAAATAGGAAAATTATGTAAGCTTACCATTGAATCCTCTTCAAAACATTTTTCAGGCTCTGATGACACCACCCCATAATATGGATAATATCTTGGCTAGAGAGGAAATTATAATAAATTAATATCTGATAGTTCACGTTTTGATAGTATAAAGGATAAAGGTTTAAAAAAATAAATAAATTTAATGTGTTGAAACTAAGGAAATATTATTCTATTGAAACAAAGCAATAAGAAAGTTATGTAAGCTTACCATTGAATCCTCTTCAAAACATTTTTCAGGCTCTGATGGCACCACCCCGTAATATGGATAATATCTTGGCTAAAGAGAAAATTATAATAAATTAATATCTGATAGTTCACGTTTTGATAGTATAAAGGATAAAAGTTTAAGAAAATAAATAAATTTAATGTGTTGAACTAAGGAAATATTATTCTATTGAAACAAAGCAATAAGAAAGTTATGTAAGCTTACCATTGAATCCTCTTCAAAACATTTTTCAGGCTCTGATGGCACCACCCCGTAATATGGATAATATCTTGGCTAAAGAGAAAAATTATAATAAATTAATATCTGATAGTTCACGTTTTGATAGTATAAAGGATAAAAGTTTAAGAAAATAAATAAATTTAATGTGTTGAACTAAGGAAATATTATTCTATTGAAACAAAGCAATAAGAAAGTTATGTAAGCTTACCATTAAATCCTCTTCAAAACATTTTTCAGGCTCTGATGGTACCACCCCATGATATGGATAATATCTTGGCTAGAGAGGAAATTATAATAAATTAATATTTGATAGTAAAAGTTTTGATAGCATACAGGATAAAAGTTTAAGAAAATAAATAAATTTAATGTGTTGTGCTGTGGTAAGTGATACAATTAATCTCAGGTTCATATTATCCGCAATGAACAGCATATTTACTGGAGAACTGTTATAAAGCCTTGCATTTATTTCATATTTGCATATTTTTCTGTGAGGAAAAGAATCACGGAAAACCGAATTATATTATTTTTCCTTAAAGATTTTAGCATTAGAATATTCATTGAGGATAATTTTATAATATTTTTAAATTTTAAACTCCATGGTTAATAAGAACTTATATTAACCTATTTTTCATTAATATATTAACAATGTTTAATATAAGATTGATTAATATTAACAATTAATGTTATTTAGTTTTATACTTTACCATCCTCTTGTATGATTTTTTTTTTTTTTATATACTATGTAACCGATTTTTTAATATCTAAGCCTCATATGGGTTTAAGAAAATTGTGCTTTAGTAAAATTATTAATAACAATTTTTCATTTTGCTTATTTCGCTGGGAGGAGAACGGCGTAAAATATTACTTTTTTTTTTAGGTTTATTTCTAAAATATTTGAAATTTATAACATTTAGTATTCATTGTTTCGAGGAAATTAAATAATTATTCTTTTTATTTTTTTTTTTTATATTTATTGAGCTATATTAAAATTTATTTCAAAACGAACAATAGTAATGATATAAGACCATATTCATACAATATTTACAAAAAAAAAAAAGTCGAATAACATCAAAATAAAACATGAAATAAAATTCATATATAAATATAGAAAAAATAATTAAAAAAACAACAACCTATAATTAAAATAAGTACAATTAATAACAACTTATGTTTTTGGGTTTTATTAGTATGATCAATTGTTTTAATAATATATTAACAATGTTTATATAAGCTTGATTAATGTACTAACAATTAATATTATAGGGTTTTATACTTTATTATCCACACTTATGATTTTATTTGTAGCACATTAATGTTTTGTGATTCGTGACTTTTTAAATATATATATATATATATATAAGTTAACTAACATTGGGTAGTTGATCTACACGATTTTATTAACTGTAATTCGTCTGTTAGCATATTTACTTGAACAATTAATTCATAGATTTGTAGATTTCTATCTCATTTCTCGAAATGTATCAGTATTGGAAACATATTTTTTAGTTATTGAATTGTTTTATATTTAGTATTTATAGCAATATCTCTTAGGACTAGTAATATAGCGGAATGGTAAACTATACCGAAAGTGCTTTACAATTCTGTCAATCTATTTCAATGAAAAGCAAACATATCTTGTAGTATTGTGCAGCCATCATTATATGCATTACACAATAAAGTAATAATCTATAAGCTTAATCGGAATCAATTTAGTCCTGTCTGAGAAAATGGTATAAAAATTGAAAATGCTGTATAAAAATAAAGTGGTATTTTCGGTTTGACGATTCTCATAATATGGTTGTTTTTACACTCTTGATAATATACCTATATGAAATTACAGTTTAGTATGACTTTTGTTTTTTAGCTACGTTCAATACATTTAGCGAGACGTGGTCGTTTTGACTCCAATGGTTTTTTAAATAGGTATTAAATAATTTATGTTAAAATCGTTTCAATAATGATATATGGTAAGAAACCAATAAGCATCCAAATAAAATTAAATAATGATTTTGGGATAAACTCGCTCATAAAAATATTAATTTGACGTTAAGGTATGAAATTTACTCTATAACATCCATGATCTGTAAGTGAAGTAGAAGTTTTAGTATGTTTGTTAAATGTACATTGCAACATTTAAATCTGGTCATGCTAGCTAAAATAAACAACTCCTTAAATATAAGGCTAGAAACGTTCCTACAGTAGATTAAAATATTGAATAGTCTTTCGAAATCGAAAAAGGTACCACAATTCTATGAAGTTTTAAAGTATAAGTGTATTATCTCTCCTTACTATCTAAAATTTTTTTGAATAATAGAGATAATGAGTCTTGTTTAGGACGAATACTATTTTTTTATTTATTTTTTTAATTATTCTTCTCTTAAATAAAATAATTATAACTGCATCATAGACATGCTAGACAAATAAAAAGTCGTGAGGTTTATAATATACCATGAATAAGTAAGATATTTTTTAATTATTACAACACAACAATTAAAAGTGATATTTATCAATAATTCAAAGCGGCCGCCAATAGAGAGGTCAGCAGCCGACCAGTCGCCATTTCCTTCCTTAAGCTACCTGAGAGCTCCAAGGATAGCAACTTTTATTGCTTAGGATTAGTTGCTCAGAGAAAACCCAAGCACTTTTCTTTTGACCGGGTATATCTCCCTCCAATAAATCTTTCATGAAATTTTACAAGATTTATGTTTCGGGGTACCTAATCTACCTGGCTAAGATTTAAAACTTTTCATATCACACAATATTATGAAATAAACAAACAAAAACAGATAAACTGTACATAACCATTTACTTAAAATAATTACAGCTTAGTAAAATTGACTGATCATTGGTCGGTTTTTCTTACATCGCTTATTAATTGATGTATTTGCTGTAAAAATTTCGATTTGGGTATCATGATCGATCTTTGTTTTTTATAAACATTATTTTTTGGTCCATACAGAACCAAATACAATATTCGCGATATTTACAATATTCATTGACCCTTACAATAAATTACCTACTTTTTAATTGATGATGAAATATAATATGATATTTTTGGGTACAGGTTTTTTGAAAAATGATATTTTTAAAAATTATGACGACGCTGCTGATAAGCGGTGAAATGAATTGATATGGAACATGGATATGCATGGTAGGTGACATAATTATTAAAAATAATTTATTATATGTTGTAATTAGTTGTTGAAAATGTATAAATGCAATACAACTTTAATTGATTACAGAAGCTTGAGAATAGCCCTAGAGGCTGGAAACGATGCGATGACTGGAAATTAAATAAATTGTTTATAAAAATATATCCAAGATTTTTTTTTGTAGAACGGCCTAATATTTATCGAACAAATTACCTACATAGCAAAAAAAAAATTATAAAAAAATCATCAAACGAGTCATTGGGACATTGCTAAACTATGCACTAGCCCATTTTTTAAATATTTATAAATTAAAAAAGACAATGCTCACAATATCTAAATATCCATAACAACTAGAGTAGTGACAGGACTAAACAGAGAGAAAAAAAATATGCGTAAGACTCCTTTCTAATCTTCTCATTTTGTCGCCCGCAAACAAATTTTTTCGCAACTTAAGTAATTTCTTGTAAGGACAAAAACGAATTGACTATTATTGTGTTCGTTTCATTGATAAATGTGCAAAATTGAAGGAGATGATCATTTTTAGAAACCTTTATTATAACGGCTAAGAGAATTTTATAAAGGTTCTTTTCCATTAGAAACTTTACACTAGCCAAATATCTCTTTTTATTAATTTTTTAAAGCATTTTCTTCACTTTTGAGGCAAGGTATTGTAAGGTCGAAGAATGTAAAGCACACCATTATCATGTTGTTAGTTTTTGTTTTAATTTGATATATTCAAAATTACTGAAGTTGGAGAGGTTATTGCAACACATGTTTCAGCCGCCAAGTCAGTTTTTTTTTGTTTTGTTTTTTATTATCCACCAGATCAAATTCGAGAGATAGTGAATAACTGGTAAAAATATCATACAATTAGAAAATTTTGAGGACAAAAAATAATTAGAATAGGGCGATTTCAAAGGAACTACCAAACGTTTTTAAATTTATTTTTTTTAAGGCAATGATTCTATATTATTATATCTGTGGTGGTCGTGAAAAAAACAGATAACTCGAGTTATATCAAAAATGAGTTAATGTCACAAATCGCTCCCTCAAACCTTCTCTTGTGGAAGAAATTTCAGGTGTAAGTAATAACTCTTTTTTGATATTACGTAAAACTTTAAGTCGCTCACCAGTAAAATGAAAGATTTTGACTCAACTACTTATTCACGGCCGCCACAGATATATAATGTATGAAAATGAAGAAAGAGGACCACTCAAGACTTTCACATAATCTCCTTGTTAAAATCAATTTTGAGAACTGAAGAAATTTGATGTTTTTAAGAGATAAAAGATAATGAAAATAACCATATAAATAATTATCTACTGAAACCACTTAAATTTATGACCTTCTATTTTGAAAACTTTATCATAAAAATCGAAATTGTTGTCAAATACAGAAAATGTGTGATTGCTCTTAAGACATTGAATGTAGTCAAACACAATGAAGATTTATAATAACCGTTAAGGTTTAATTTTTTATTTTATATATTTTCTAATCATGTCATTTCAATTTGAATATAAAGTATTAAAAAAAAAAATTAATGTAGTGTAAGAACGGCATTCGATATTTTATCTTATAAATATTAATAACATTGAAAATAATTAGCCATGAAATTTGTTGGTTTTTACTTAAAAATAAAACTAAATGAAATCCTAATCTTTAAATTTATTATATCTGCCAAGAATCCATAAATTTTGTTGGGTAAGGGAAGGATAATTCTGTATTATTATTACCTGATCATGTTGAAAGCCATAATTGTCGGTTTGCAGAGTAAAGAATTTACGGATTTTAAAAAATTGTTATAATAAAGAAATTTAAAATTTGAACTATCAAAAACAAGAATATTATTTTGTTCTTAATTCCTGCAAGAACTTGCAGTTCAAAGCGGCTGCCTTTGGAGATGTCAACAGCCAAGCAGGCGCTATTTCTTTCCTTAAGCTACCTGAGGGCTCCAAGGATAGCAACTTATATTGCTTAGGATTAGTTGCTCAGAGAAAACCCAAATTTTTTTCTATTTTCAGGTATATATCCCTCCAATAAACCTTTCATGAAATTTTGCAAGATTTATGTTTCGGGGTACGTTATCTACCTGGCTAAGATTTAAAACTTTTCCTGTCACACAATATTATAAAATAAAGAAACAAAAACAGACAAACTGTACATAACCATTTACTTAAAATAATTACAGCTGGCCTGATATAATCAAGCCTTATTTGCTACTTAATAGAAAATTTAATATCTTTTTCCCTCATTTTCTGTCGATATCCTAACCAATTTACTTTAAAGCTATATAGGTAAGGGAATGTAAGAATAATAATAATTAATTAATCGATTACTTAATTAAGTATTTTAATATGCAATTAGTTGTAGTACTTAATAGTTGAGTAAAATTTATTAATTAAGGACATATTACCTAATTCAATAAACATATTTATGAGAGAATGTTAAGTCAAAAATCATCATATAGAAATATATAAGACCATTGTGACAAATATATATTTATAAAATATACATCATTATTGTGATATTGAATAATTTTAAAAGATTAAAATTTTAACGAATATAAAAAAATATAATGTAATAGCAAAAAATATGAAAACAAATGAATGAGTGAATAACTTCATTATAGATATTTTTTCCTTTTTTTTAGTCTTTCAAATATTTATTTGTTTTATATATATATATATATATATATTATATATATATATATATATATATATATATATATATATTTTTTTTTTTCAAGTTAATCTAAAAATCGTGTTCATCTTATAATTAATTACCTAAATATTAAACCGATACATAATAAAATATAAGATATAAGGAGTCAAAATAACAAGAAAAATTCTGTGAATATGTTAATGGGTATATTCAACTCTAATCGCTAAGTGGGATAATTGTTTTGTTGTAATGTTGTTTTCACAGATAATTTTCTCAGCTACACTCAAAATATAGAAGGTATAAATGCTGTAGGAATACATTAACACCATATACCTATATTCATCACGAAGAAAGGAAATGAATAATAATAATATAAGAAGTAAGTCATATATACATATGACATTAATTATAATCATATAAAATAATAATTAAATACAAGTAAAATAACCCTATCCTTCCTATTCTAAAATTCCTCAGCTATTCAACGGTTTGTTATCAGAAGATAATAAACTTAGATATGGAAACTTTATGTAGAAGTGGGGTGTCTCTTTTACCGGAATGAAGACTTTTCCAAAAAATATAATAATTTAAAATAACTGGTATTAATCAGGAGTCAGTCTACTAAACGATGTTTTAAGTTTGCCGGCTCAATTATTATCGGGGCTGCAATGAATCAGAAAACATATGAGATCCATATCAATACGGTATGACAGTGAAATTATTGTAAAAATGATGGCAAAAGCAAAATCAAACAATGAAAAAATACTATTATAGAAAAATTATGATAACTATAAATTAAAGATTTCCAATCATTCCAAACTAAATTATTAAAATAAAGACAATTTTTGACACATTAAAATATTCAATCCAATCAATATAGATTGATTTGCAATGCTGAAAATTATGACTCTACTTTGAGCTTTCCTAGATAGGTATTTTTAGAATGCATGAGTCCGAATAAAGGACAATTAAAAATATTTTTAGTTACCTCGACAAATAAAAATCATGAAATATATGCAATCAAAATTATTTAATTTAAATTTCTACAAGATGTTTAATATTTCTCGGCGTTTGTTGAAAGCAAATACAATTATTTTGTATAAAGCTTATTGGACTTTATATACTCTACAAGAATTTTTTTTTTAGATTTAACAACAATTTTTATAGGGTAATATTTATTGTAGAATTTATTAAGAGAGTGGGAAATGCTTGGTTCTTCCGTCCTTCGGAGAGGACGTTGAGAGGCTGTCCCGAGCATGTGCGATGTCTGATGCTCGTTGGAAATTCCTATCCTGGTTAAGCCTACTACTACAAGATTAGTTTTATATATATAATAAACTATATCCAAATATAGTTTTTAGTTTTACTCTGTCCATTAATATATAACAAACGTTTGATTCTTAGTTTTTGCAATTATCTTGGGCCCTGCATTTTAGAATCAGAAATACGAACAGAGAATGTGAAAGAGTGTTCTTTCAAAGTTTGTAATAAGCACAGAACTAAATTTAAGACACTATATCGTTTCAAATAGGAGAGAATAAGAGACCGATGAATTCTCGAAACGTAGCCTAAGCAAAAGTATTTTATTTAATATTATTACCTCAAGATCTGTAGAAATTTTAAATTATAACCAGTCGAGAACAAAGAATTTTTACTTTTACTTACTTACAAATAAAATGTATTTTGAATTTCAGTTTTCAAAAACCTTGTCCTGCAAAATTATGCCTGTTCGTGTTGTATTGGTTGATAAAATAAAATTGAAATATGCTATCAAATATAAGTATATTTATCTGGTTTTATTTTAGCAATATTTTCACCAAACTTTACCTACCGAAAATGCCACTTTAAAGGTTCATCATTACACTTTTCTTTTGAAACCAACTAATAACTAATAGTGCGAATAAATGCTCTTTAATATCATATAGTTTTATTTTGTGTTGTAAAAAAAAAAAAAGTAATATTAATTTTAAATTTGTTAAGTTACAAATAAAACCGGAGAATTATCATAAAAATCATGTTCGCAGTTTAAACTAAAGTTGGGTGTAACTGCGAAGCAACATAGAAGTTTACCAGAAGGTAAAAAGATTTTTTAAGTATATGAGGAATAGGAGTTTAAAATCCCTTGGAAAATCAATACAGATTGAACAAACATAGATTAACGAAATATTCGACTATATCTGGACTAGTAAGACAACTACAACATTGATCAAGGAGTTAGAACATCTGTCAAAGCCAAATCAAATTTAAATACCAAGTTAAAAATCTGAGTTAGCAAAACTAAGTTGACGAATTTGGATAGAAGATGAATAGAAACACCTTAGTGAACACATAAAGAAATAGTGGAGGTAGAGGAAACTTCGGGAAAAGAACAGACAAATCTTAGGAGTGAATAAAGAATGGAATTAACATAATGTAATAAGTTCTAATTAAGCAATTATAATTTTAAATCACATTAAAACCACCGACTGAAAGAACTATACTCTCTTTTATCAAAGTCATCAAAATTAAAATTTAGAAAAAAACTGAATACATACACATACCTTCTTAAGCAATGTCTAATTACGCTTCACAGATTTTTGGCTCAGCAAAAAAGACTGACATACAAAAACTGCAATCCAAAACTTTAAGACTCATAACGACAGCTCCTTAGTAAGTAAACAACAGAACCGTGCATACGGATAAATATGCAACTTGAGGAAATTTAATAAACAAATAAAGGAAAAATATTGCAAACATATTTTTTATGCAATTTTAGTGTTTTTGAACACAAGAATAGTGATACAGATGTATAATATACCGTTGAATAGCTAAAGATTTTAGATAAAAATATTATCTAATTCACGGAACTGTAAAAGTTTAAAGAGAGTGATGAAAAGCTGATAAAACTAACTCATTGCTGAATATAAAAATATATTACATTTTTTAATAAAACACATGTTTCTATTAAAATTCAAAATAAATTATTATTTAACCAAAATTTTAAGACTCACAACGACAGCTCCTTGGTACGTAAACACCAGAACCCTACATAGGGACTTACATCAACCAACATATACGAACACTCCAAGGGCTTCCAATACACTCCTAGAGTCTGCAGCAATGATCCAGTTTTTTGTTTCTGATCCAGTAAGCCAATGAAGAGCCTTTAGGATGGCTGTCCCTTCTCCACTGAAAACAGAACACTCTTCTGGTGAGCTGAAAAGGAGTTGTTGCTGTTTTATTTTTACTGCACAACCTACACTTTTTTCCATTTTCGAGGTGTCCGTGTATATAACGGAGAAGTTGTTACTAATAACTCTCTAACAGTTCCAGGAAACAATTATGTGATTCCAGTGGACATTTCTTTGAGTATTTTGACATTGTCTTGTCAAAGATTGCTCTGTTACTCTTCCATCGAGGTATTTCCATGTCCGGGGAAGGTTTTATGGTTCTTAAATTCATATTTAAAGTCCTTAGTGATGTGAGGACTAGCTGTTTGAATGCACTATTTGCTATATTTCTTAGGCCACGTTTTACTTGATTTTCTGCAGACAATTTTGAATTTAGAGGATGAAGAGGGCGTGATTTCAAATTTGCTACATACTTTGGGGTCAAATATTCTCTACGCATTTGTAAAGAGGGCTCTCCGGACTCAATATACAAGCTCTCGACTGGAGAGGTTCTGAAAGCTCCCGTACAAATCCGGAGTGCCGTATTGTGCACAGAGTCTAACATTCTAAGTATTGTTGTACTGCCCGTTCCAAAGATCTGAGCGCCATGTTCTATTTTGCTTCTTACTACATGCTGACATACATTTAAGAGTGTGTGTCTGTCAGCTCCCCAATTGTTATGAGAAATACACTTAAGAATACCGAGTCTTTTAGTGCATTCTTCTTTCAATTGCTTTATAGTGTAAATCCAGCTTAGCCTTTTATCTAGAATCATTCCCAGAAAGAAATATCTTTCAACATACTCAATAAAAGAGCCAGATACTGTTAGTAGTGGATTCTCTTGATACCTTTTATGTCTACTAAAATGCATACGTTTGCTTTTCGAAGCTGATAGTCTGAACCCAGCACTTTTTGACCAGTTTTCTACTTTTTCCAATGCGTCCTGTAGCTTCCATTGAATGTATGTTAGGAATTTACTGCGAGTGATAATGACAATGTCATCAACAAAAAGAAAACATTTTACAGGTTTACGAATAGTAGACATTATTCCATTGATTGCTAGTAGGAACAACGTTGCGCTAAGAGGAGACCCTTGTGGGGTGCCGTTTTCTAAGAAATGATCTGAGGAAAATTTGTTATCTACTCTCACACAAAATTTTCTTTCAGTTAGGAATTTGTGAAGGTATGTCCACATATTTCCTTCTATTCCTAATTCTGTTAGAATTTCCAATGATCGATCTCTGTTCATTGTGTCGTAAGCTTTCTCTAGGTCAAGGAAAACTGCTATTAGATGTTCTTTAAGAGAAAAGGCTTCCTGCACTTCCAGGCTTAAAGACAATAAGAAATCAATTGTTGAACGCTGTTTCCTAAAGCCAAATTGGTTTTTAGATAGTATATGCTTACTCTTTAATATATCTACAAGTCTTCTGTTTACCATACTTTCCTGGATTTTTGAGATGCATGAGAGTAGGGAAATGGGCCGGAAATCCTTCGGTTGTCTGCAATTTTTTTTTTTAGGAATGAGCACTATTATTGACTTTCTCTAGTTTGAGGAGAATCCCTGTTCAATCATGATGTTATATGGCTTCCGACGGTCTATTCGTATCATAAACCTTTTTAAAATCGATATAAAGTTGATGGACTACACCGTTGTATTCCAGCTTCTTCTCTAATATTTGACGTAAGGAAAATATTTGATCAATAGTCGAGCGATTCCGCCTAAAACCACATTGGTAGTCTCCGATAATTTCCTCAGCGTATTCCGTGATTCGGCTAGTTAGTATTGACGAGAATATTGTATAGCGTACTGGGAGAAGAGAGATCCCACGATAGTTGTAACAATCCGTCCTCGGTCCTTTTTTGTGAATCGGAATAAGTATTGATTCTTCCATTTTTTCGGGCATTTTTTCATTTTCCAGATCTTGTGACGTAAATCGAACGCCCTACTCACATATTTTAGTTCACAAAATACCACAAACAGTCATGGATTCCTCTGTAATATAACATCTGCAATTAGTTTTTATTAAGCACCAGTAGCTATTCGAAGACCGGTATTTCGTAAAGGATCGAATAGTTTTAGAGTTCGACTTGAGGCAGGCAGAGTTAAAAGCACTGCAACCATGGTCTAATTTTGGCCTTATGAGAGTCCTAAACAGTAACCATGCTTTTACGATCAGCACCCCAACTAGTGTTACTAACCATCTTGAAGAGATTGTGAAAACAGAGGCAATTAGCTTTTAGTTGCTTCAGATGTGGAGACCAGCTAAGTGTGCGATCGAAGGTCACACACAGGTATTTGACTGTATTAGAAAGAGTGAGTGGTTGGTTGGCTATCTTTAGGGATGGTAGTGAAATAGGTTGTCTTTTGCTGAAAAGAATCACTACAGTCTTTTGAGGTGATATGGTAAAACCGTAGTCATTAAGCCAGTCACTGAAGTTATCTAAAGCCGATTGTATCTTGTCATGTAAATCTGGCACCAGGTTTACTGCAGTATCAAGTACAAGATCGTCCGCGTAGAGCATACTCTTGACCGGCAAGTTGACTACTCTTAACACCTCATTAAAACAGATACGAAAAATTGTTGTACTCTAGACGCATCCCTGAGTCACGTCATTTTCTTATTCATATTCCCGAGGGAACACATCAGTGAGTCTAGCCTTGGATATTCTATCTGGAAGATGAAAGCAAGGATATTTTATGGAGAAATAATTTATACTCAAAGAAATGATAATAAATTAAAAGTGAATTTTAAATTTCAAAAAAAGACAAGATCCATAATCAACCTTAAAAACAAATAAATTAAGTATCGGTATTGTTACTAAAATAAAAAAAAAAATTCGATTCTAGTAGTAATAGTGAGTAGACAAAGGAAAATTTTATTTGATTATTTTAATCACTGATTCTTTAAAAATATAAAGAGATTTTTTTTTTTTAAACATATTTATTGATATCTACAACTGTATTTAAAAAAAATACATCAAGTAAATGTGATGGATAAAGAGATTAAATTTTGAAATACCTTCATTATTGTATTTTTATATTCAATAAAATTTTTCGTAAAGGATATTATAAAAATATACGACCAGTAAATATATATTTATTTATTCGGCTATATTAAAATCTGTCATAATGGACAATATTAATATTGCTACCAATATTATGCAACCAAAGCTGAATAGACAACGCATATCTCTCCATAGTCTTGGTTGCCCTTATGTTGAACATTTAATTTATTCTCAATTTTTTCTACTTCTATTTGTGGCTTTTCATACAGAAAAAGTAACACTAAGCTTTCCCTATTTCTGTTTAATAATCCAAACTTATCAACTTCTCTCAAAGAAAGTCAGCCCTATCCAACACTGACTACTCAGTTCTTTATTTGTTTATCACCGAACAATAATATTTTCATAATAACCATGTATTTCAGCACGAGGCTCATCTGTATAGATTTAAATTCATCACCCTTCTTTTTAAAAAATGTATCAAACATTCAGCCTATTCTCTAATTGCCTTTCCTGCTGAATGATTTTTTTTCCAGACTTCTCCCACCATGTTTTTCCTGTTATAATTCATATTTTTCAGGATGCAACAAACAATAAACCATCCAAATTTTCCAAATTCCATCAGAACCTTTCTTATCATCCTAATCCTCTTGGTCAACCCCTCTTCAGCTCCACACACCCCTACAATCCTCCTCGAATATTAAAACGGCAGTGCCCCGCAATGTTCTGTAAACATTTATATTTGAGTTCTGACACTGGTCAGATCCTCCACTCATGTACTGTATGTTTGTGGCTATTGCGCCCTAACTCAGCCTCCACTGTCTCACACCAGTGATGCGGCTGAGAGAGAGGCGATGGGATATCTTGGATTCTGCTTTTTTCTCCACAAGTGGAGGGAAATGCTCAGTCTGGGGTTCCTTTAGCAGTTGAATATATTGTGTATAAACATCATTGTTTGTATGATGTTTATTTTTTTTGCCAATTTTGCATTTATCTCACTTATAGGTTGTTGTTTTAATTTATTATTATTTTATTGTATATATATATATATGAATTTATTTTCTAATTTATGTAATTTGACGTAATCTTTATTTTCTGTAAATCTTAAAATAAAACATCCAAAAAATAAAACATTTCTTCAGTTTAGCCCTTATTAGATCTAGTCATCGCTCACTTCCACAGTTACAATTGAACTATTAATTGTTCTTCTTCGGCTTTCTTCCAGTGGCGCGACAGGCCGTGTAGGATCTGGGCCTCGTGGTGTGAACTAATGCAAGTTTACACTTACGTTTCACGATGCAATTTTTATTGTAGGGTCATCACTCACTACGACTAGTTTTGTGAGTGGCCTCCCTTTTGCTGACGGGTCTCACATACCCGGGGGAGAGGTTGTTAGTGAATCCACATTTTTTTACATCCTTATAAAAGCCCGCCGGGACTAAGATTCGAGCTCAGAACCTGTAGCATGAGAGACTAGCGTGCTAGCCACTCAACCACAGGCTCCCCCCCAGTGTAGTACTTATATTGGATAGAATAGTATATAAATTATACAACCATCCTTAATTAAACTTGATTCTTTATTAAATCCTTTATTTTCCCATACTATCTACTGGAACCTATTTCGCCAAATCCTGACCGATAATATTAACCTCAGAGTGACCCTCGAAACCCCAGAAGACCTTGATGATTCCATCTACTCCTTCACCACCGCCATTCAGCTAGCTGTCTGGACTGCCTCCTCTCCTAAGCACTCCAATATAACTCCTCACCAAAACCGTTTGCCTCAACACCTTACAGACCTAATCCATGCAAAACGCCGAGCCAGATCACTATGGCAGCGCACCCGACACCCAACAGATCGCCGATCCTATAACTTCTATTGTTGACAATTGAAGCAGGAGTTGGAGACCTTCCGTTCCCAGTCCTTTAATTCCTACCTCTCCTCTCTGTCATCTAGTGATAATTCCCTGTGGAATGTCACGAAGAAGATTTTAAAATCCCATCAAGTTTCCCATCCTCTCCGACGTGGTGATGACTCCTGGGCTGCGTCTGATGAAGATAAAGCCGAGGAATTCGCCACACACCTCTCCAAAGTATTTACTCCTCACCCGGAATCCCAAAGTAATCATACCGCAACAGTAAAAGACTTCTTTTTGTCACCAATACCTCTTTCCCTACCTGCTAAAGCTATTAACCCCTCTGAGGTTAAATATCTTTTCCAGAAACTGACCCTCCGTAAATCTCCTGGACACGATCTCCTTACCCCCCAGATCCTCCGTCAACTTCCGCAGAAAACTATTATATTCCTTACCTATATCTACAACTGCATCCTAGGCACCACCTATTTTCCTCTCTTGTGGAAATATTCCACAATCATTCTCTTCCCAAAACTAGGTAAACCTTCCAGCAACACTTCATCCTACAGACCTATTAGTCTACTTCCCATCCTATCAAAAATCTTTGAAAAACTCCTTATAAAACGAATCCTGCCTATATTAGAATCTCAAAATCTTCCTTCCCATCAGTTTGGTTTCCGTGCTCATCATTCCACTGTTAAACATGGACTCCGAGTTGTAGACCATATTTCCTCAGCCCTTAAATGCAATGAGTATTGTTCTGGACATAGCGCAAGCTTTTGACCGGGTATGGCACACCGGATTACTCTTCAAACTTATAACGCATTTACCCCAGTCCCTATACCTCATTTTACGATCCTATCTCTCAAACCGCTCCTTCCAAGTTCGCTGTGGTGTAGAATTTTCTAACTTTTATCCCATTGAGGCCGGTGTTCCTCAAGGCAGCGTCATGGGACCCGTCCTCTACATCCTTTACACTGCTGATATTCCTAATCATCCTGACACCTTTCTGGCATCATTTGCAGATGACACCGCCGTCCTATCATCCAATTCCGATTCTGAAATAGCATCCATAATCTTGCAAGGACACATTTGTCTTATCGAGGACTGGTGTAATGCTTAGCGTATAACGGTAAACGAAGCCAAATGCAAACAGGTAACCTTCACTCTTCGACGAAAATCCTGTCCACCAGTTTACTTTAATTCCATTCCAATTCCTCTTTCAGATACAGTCCGGTATCTTGGCTTACTACTACACAAAAGATTGACGTGGAACCCACATACAAGACTTAAACGAAAGGAACTCAACAGACGATTCGGACAGTTATACAGACTATTAAACAGAAAATATAAGCTTACAGTTGACAACAAATTATTACTTTACAAGACAATACTGAAGCCAATCTGGACCTACGGACTTGAACTGTGGGGAACAGCTAAACGTTCTTACATAAAACGCATTCAATCCTTTTAATCCAAAGTCCTCCGAACAATAGTAAATGCTCCTTATTATGTCTCCAACTATACCTTTTACACCACGACCTTAATGTTCCATTTATTTCAGACCAGATTCCATCCAAATTTTCCAAATTCCACCAGAACCTCATTCATCATCCTAATCCTCTAGCATAATACCTATCCAGCTCCACTCATCCATACAACCCTCCTATAAGGTTGAAACGGGAGTGGCCCCGAGACATATGGTAAACATCTATTCTGGAGTTCTGACACTGGTCAGATTCACCTCTCATGTGCGGTGTGATTGTGGCTGTGGCGCCCTCACTTAGCTTCCGCTGGCTCTCACCAGTGATGCGGCTGGGAGGGAGGCGCTGGGATCCTTTAGACTCTGCTTGTCCTACAAGTGGGTGGACAAGCCCCGTCCGGGGTTTCCGAGCTGATTGTAAATATTCTACATAGGTATGAATCTGACATGTTTTGTTTATTTTTTATTTATTTATTGTTTAAATGCATCTACCCACTAAGGGTCATTAGCATATTACAATACATACATGATATGGTCAATATAAAATTAGTTTTGTTTTTTTCTCTTTAACATTGTTAATAAACTATATATGATTATACACTCATTTTTTTAAAAACTTGAATAACCTTTTAACTCTGTCCTCACTGTCACCAAGAGCAACGTCCAGCCTGTTACTTATCTTGCAGCTCCTTCTTGCTTTGCTGGATGCCTCGCAGTCCATTATGATGTGCTCCACTGTCAGCGGACTCTTGCAAGTCCTGCAGGTCGGAGGGTAGAGTCCCTTCGGGAGGTAAGTATGGGTAATGGCGGTATGGCCGCAGCGTAATCTGGCTAGGACGACTTCTTCACGGCGGTTTCTCCTCTCAGAAGTTTTCCAAGCCTCTGGGCAGTCTTAAATTTTCCAACTTTTTGGCTTTTCCTCTCCACTCCTTAGTCCACAATTTGTATATTGTTTCTTCACATATGCACGCCAGTCCAGACTAGTAGTCGTATCAATAAAAACAACATCCGTAGGATCCGTACGAGCAGCAATTGCAGCTTGATCAGCTTCTTCATTATTCTTAATGGCAGAATGAGAAGGAACAAGAACCTGATTTTTTTGCCTGAATGAAGACATTCTCTTTCTAGAAGCTGTATGTTCATTAGTAAGGCATCTTTCGAGTCGTTTTTTTTCTAATGACTGGATTTAACTGAGAGAATCTGTTACGATCAAGTGATAATCATGATGGTGTTTTGAAATAAGCGTCAGGGATTTCCATATTGCATACATTTTGCCAGTATAAATACTGTTTGATGCGGGTAGTAAGTATTTGTAACAATTGGATTCCAATATGATAGCACATCCATCTTTAGAGTTTGATTTGGAGGCGTCAGTAAACCAAAAAAAATAATTCGGATAATATACTTCCCGTTTTATGTAGATTTGTAGATATACTTGGTGGGGGGTTGTGTGCTTAGAAAATACTGACAAACTGTGATCGGTTCGGCTTTCTATTGGTATCCAATTAGGAATTGAGATCCTCGGTATTTTGAAGAACTTTGGAAAAGACAATTATAAGTTATTTTTCAATTGATTTGATCTGCAGTGAAAACATTTACAGGATGGGTTGTGTTGTTTATTTGCGGCTGGATATGCAATCAGCTCCGTGTCAATCAGGTTCTTTCTTGACCTAAGATTTCCAGCATATGCCAAAATCAAGTACTTTCTCCTAATTTCCAATGATGGCTCACCGCTCTCTATATACAAACTTTCGACGGGCGGAGTGCTTGATTATGCACAGAGTCTAATATTTTTAAAGTTGAGGCAGATGCTGAGCTGTAGGACACTACTCCGTAATCAATGACAGGTCTCATAAGGGTTCGGTGCAACATCAGTAGTGTTCGACGGTCTGAGCCCCACTCAGTGCTAGCCAGAACTTTCAATAAATTCAGACCTCTCTGGCATTTTGCTTTGACAGACTGAATGTGTTTATGTCAATTTAATTTTCTATCGAAGTACACTCCTAAGACTTCGTTTCTTCTGCATAGCTAATTGGTTGATGTAGAAGCGTTATTGATGGGTTTTCTTCACATTTTCTTTTCCTATAGAAATGAACAGCTACTGATTTTGTGCTGGAGATGGTGAAGCCTGTAGTTCTGGACCATTCTTCAAGGTTTTGAAGTGTTTTTTGCAAACTACATTCAATATAATGAATGGATTGGTTCCTTATGTAAATTACAAAGTCATCTGCGAATAATGAGCACCTTACATCAGCTGTTGTTTTACGGACAACACTATTGATGGCGACCAAAAATAATGTTACGCTGAGGGGAGATCCCTGAGGAGTACCATTTTCCTGTTAGAAAGATTGGATCCTACTTTAACTTGAAATGTTCTTTCTTTGAGAAAGTTGTCAACAAGTGAGAGAAGGCAGTCTGAATTTCAATTTCGAACTTCGAGATTGAAAAAAAATTATTTATTTCCAAATAATAAACCTAAAAATTACCATTTTTTCAAGAAGTTTTAAATACACGAAAGTAGGGATATTTTTTGGGATTTTTTTTTATGGGATAACTATGGCTTTCCTCCAGTCTCTCCGAAAAATTCCTGTTGTCCAAATTTCATTATAAATTGAAAGAAGGAAATTTTGAGCAAGCTCTTACATGTGTGAAAAACATTTTTCATTTCGATTAGGGTGAATTCATTATTCAAGAAATTATCAGAATCTTGAGCCTGAAAAACAATTAAATTCTTTTCTTGTTCCCTTTTGTGTTTAATAAAATCTGGTTTATAATTTTCTGATTTGGACAAGACGAAAAATATTTTCCTAAAGTTTCAACAATTTTGAAAGGGTCAGTAATAACGTGGTAGTCATCTTGAATTGCCGTAACAAAATCACATTTTTTGGAACCTTTAATAGCTCCTACGTTCTTCCAAACTTCTTTTATGGTACTGTTACTGTTGATGGAATTTACGTAGCTCATCCATGAGTTTTTCTTACTTGCCCTCAAAACCTTGTTCGCAATTGATCTCATTTTTTTGAAGTCAATTAAATCTTCTGTTGATTTCGTTTTTTTGAATCGGTTGAGAGCTCTTTTTTTATTCACGATTGCGACGCAGCATTCCTCATTCCACCAATGGAATAAGCGTTTGTTATTGGTGATTATTTTGTGTGGGATGCTCTTCTCTGCTGCATCTAGAATGATGTGGTTAAAGAAAGAAATCCTGCCCTCGAATTTATTTATTGTATCTTTTATTCTTAACATTTCTGCCTCTATCAGTGATGAGAACTTCCAGTTGGCTCTCCTAAACGACCATCTAGAAATACCTTTTGAATTTGTAATCACATCGCCGTCGAACTTTATTGTAATCGGGAAGTGATCGCTTCCATTCAAGGTATCTTTGACACGCCAATGAGCTTTGTAAAGGAGTTTTACGTCTACGAATGACAAATCAATAGCGGAAAGAGCGCCATTAGCGCAGAAAAAAGTCGGGGAGCCATCGTTAACTAATAATAAGAAGTAATTTTTGTCCATGAACGTTCCTATTTCCTTCCCCCTATTTTGGTGGTCAGATAGAGTGGAGCCCCATAGTGTGCTGTGTCCGTTCATATCTCCAATCAGGATGATAGGTCTTGGAAGTTGATCAACAACTATTGATTGTAGGTCGCTGCATGTAAAATTTCGATTTGGTGGTATGTAAAAATTGCAGATTGTAATGGGTTCTGGTCTGTATATTTTAGCAGCTACAACTTCTAAAGATGATTTGATGTTAATTGATTCTGAAAAGATATCTGTTTTTACCATTATTGCTACTCCTCCCCAGGCATGCTTACTATCAGTTCTGTCTTTTCAATAAATATTTAAGTTTTTTAAATTTATTGCCTGCGATTCTAAAAAGTGTGTCTCTTGTAAACAAAAACAAATGGGATTTTCTTCGGAAAAAAGTATTCTAAAGTACTCATAATGTTTGTAGAAACCATTGCAGTTCCACTGCACAATTACCGAGTTCTTACTATTAATTGTCATAAAATAAGAAGATAAAAAGTAAAAATTTATAAAATTAGTTGATGTTTTAGAGTCTATCCATCGATTAGTTGTCAGTACTTTCATCAGTGTTTATTGCACTTTCTATTGTGACCCACTGTTTTTTTAACAATTTAGATATTTTTAAATTTGTACGGCGATCATGTATTAGTGATTTAGTATCCGTCAGCATGGCCCTAAGGCCTTCTGTATTACTAGTAAATTCGCCAACTAATGTCATGGTGACTGGCTGGCGTTGGCTCTTAATTAGCTGTGATATTGCTATTGAGAATAATATGATTTGGCGTATCTAATATAAAATTATTGATGTTTTCATTTTTACTAACGCTGTTTGTTTCATTATTTAAATTAATTAGTTCATTTTCTTTTTGGTTGATTTGAGTCTCAGGGATATCACCGTTATTTTCGCAGTCAGGGCAATCAGTAGAAACGTGGCCCGGTTGCATACAAATAAACCAAGTGACAATGTCCTTACTGAAAAAAATTCGGTAAGGAACACTGTCATGCTTTATTAGTAATGACGATGGGAGCATGCTTAGGTCTTAAGGAGGAATATAGACCTGTCGTCTAAAACTTAGTACGTTGGCTAATCTTGGGTCTTGGTACCCGGCTCTGAGAAAATGCATGGCTGATACTAATTTTAAGCGTAGGCTTTTAAGTTTTTATTAAAATATATTTTAATTAAATGCAAATTATTACAAGTAGAATTGATGTCAAAGTAGAGTGGTGGGGGAAGACGGGAGCCAATGAGAAGGCCGGGAAGGAGACAGGTCCCCCACCATCCCTTACTGTCCTCAATAGAACCAATGCTTAATTCCCATACCTTGCTTCTTAAAGTAATATCTCCTTAGCTATCTTCAGTGTACCATACCTTGAGCTATATTTTTCTGCACATCATGGACCATAGAAGGAGATACGCTCAAATTGATTGTAAGTATTTTATTTCAACATATTTAGCTTAAGTAATTTATATTCCTCTAAATTCTAGTGCTACTATTTATTTGCATCACTACAAAATGTTCTCATAACTAAATTTTATTTTGTTTTTAGTCTCTCCAGCAGCGATTCAGGAAAATTGGAAGATTTTGAATATGGTTAAAGCAATCGGCTACGCTTTGGGATTTCTTTCGAGCAAAGAACGAGGCCTCTTCATCCGAGAGATGCAGAGATTGGAGAACAGGCAGCACTCAGAGTTATGCATCCAGTTCATGAGATTGGAGAATCACAAAATGGTGAGTACCTATTTATTATTTGTAGTCAAGTGATTCGTGATTTTTTATCGTATATTATTTTCCTTCCAAAAAATAAAACATTTCTTCAGTTTAGCCCTAATTTAATCTAACCATCGTTAACTTCCAAAGTTACAATTGAACTATTAATTACGAATGGATTTTAATGTTTTTTTGTTTTGTTTTTTTTTCAGGACAGAGAAATGTATAATGATCCAGAAAACAGAAGTTACAAGGGACCAAAGAGCTACGGTGATGCTGTTATGGAATACGCCAGGACTTTGCCCAGGTCGGAGAGAGAACCTTTTCTCAATAAAGTTATGTTTATTATTTATAATATTTCTGATTAATGCGAATTTATTTTTTATGTAAAAGATATTCGTGGGACTTTGTGTATATAATTGAAATAAGAATAGTTGTTAGACATAAATTGTAAATATATTATTGTACAGTGTAGTATGTAAGATTGTTTTGAATAGAAATTATACAACCAGCCTTAATTAAACTTGATTCTTTATTAATCCTTTATTTTCCCATAGTACTAGAAGTGTACTTATGAATAATATATATTGCTGTGTGTTTATAAGATGAGGAGATAGCAGAAAATAGTTTTTTGGTGGATCCACTGTTACTGAATTAAATTATCCAGACGGTATGATAAATTTTGGAAATCATTGTGTCAATGTTCGTAAAGCAACGGGTTGATGAACTATTTTATTGAAAATTGATGGAAACGTAAATTCATGTCTTTGAGGATTTTCCAAGCATTCTTTTTTTTGAACTCTTTAAATTATTTTTTAAAGATATGGACTACCGTTAATTAAAAGTTGAGAGAGGCGAGTACTTCACTAGGTTTTTAAATGTAATTTAATAATTTACTGCGTTTTTCATTTCCTTGTTATCTAGATGTATATTTTTACATACTTAAAAATGTTTTGTGTCTGATTACTTCTAGGAATATTACCTTGCATGTTTTGCATCTAGATTGTTATGTATGATGTTAGTGATTGATCGAAGCACTATCGATAAAATCTGTTTAGATTTCAACAAAAAATAAACTTTTTTTTTTCCCTTTTTTAATAATCTGGTGTACTTTTGTTTTTAAGTAATTTCATAGGTACCATTCTATTTAGGGTTATTTAAACATAATTTTTTCATCAGAGTTATTTAATCACAAGAAAAATGTCCACACAACATGTAATAACTATCCTGATAAAAGTACCTACCCTTCAAAGGGTACCTGAGGGCTGAAAGGATGACAACTTTTATTGCTTACCTAAGGGCTTCAACTGGGTTGTAAAACTTGCTAAGCTAAGTCCGAAACATACCCTTCCTTTTGATGTTTTCCTAAATAAGGGGATGAACCAAGAACTCCAATAAACCTTGGATATCTAGTAACATTATTTATGGCTTAGGGGAAAATGCGTGGTTTCCTAAAATAAATCTAAGATTTCCATAACATTTTTTTTTAATTTTGAGGGAATTTCATAACCAAGTTAAAAAAGTCATATTCTAACTAACCTTCAACATATGTTTTTTTCAGTCAAATTCATAATTTTTTCAGTCAAATTCATAATTTTTTCAATCAAATTCATAATTTTTTCAGTCAAGTTCATAATTTTTTCAGTCAAATTCATAATTTTTTCAGTCAAATTCATAATTTTTTCAATCAAATTCATAATTTTTTAGTCAATTTCAAAATTTCTTGTACCCATTTTATACAGTTAATTTAATGAAGTTTTGCTACCAAGAACTTAACATTTTTATTAAAACTTTTTGTCGTTTATCCATTTAACGCCACTTTATGTTACTATGCTTAATCCGACGGTGCAGCGGGAGTCTTAAGTTTTGCCTATCCAGGTTTACTTTAGATAGGGATCTTTGAAGAGTTCCACTTAATAAATCTTTTAAGAGTCATCTGTGGTGCACAAACATAGGATGATTTGCTGGTTTTAGACTTGCGACCTTAAGCAGAGAAGGCTGTTATGCTAGCCACTACTCCACAGGTGGCCCTCAATGCATTTAACAAGGTGTTTGAATCTGCCGGGTTTGAACCCGTGGCCATGGGCATATTTAACTTTAACACCTTGCGGAATGCATCCAGGATCACCTGTGGAGTAGTGGCTAGCATAACAGCCTCTTTTAAAGGACGAAATAACCAAGGATTTTTACTCCCTAAAAGCAAATATAGGGCCATCTGCCAGGTATGAACTCGCTATCTAGTGGATAGAAGAATGATATGCTAGCCACTGCACCACAGGTGACCCTGGATACATTCAACAAGGTGTTTGAATCTGCCGGGTTTGAACCCGTGACCTTAGACATATTAATCCTTAACTACTTTTTGAATGCATAAAGGGTCATCTGTTGAGTAGTGGCTAGCATAACAGCTCTCTATGCTTAAGGTCGAAAGTTCAAAACCAGCAGATGGCCCTATATTTGCTTTTGGGGAGTAAAAATCCTTGTTTATAAAAATATAATAAAAATCATTCAGCAGGAAAGGCAATTAGAGAATAGGCTGAATGTTTGATACATTTTTTAAAAAGAAGGGTGATGAATTTAAATCTTTACAGATGAGTCTCGTGCTGAAATACATGGTTATTATGAAAATATTATTGTTCGGTGATAAACAAATAAAGAACTGAGTAGTCAGTGTTGGATAGGGCTGACTTTCTTTGAGAGAAGTTGATAAGTTCGGATTCTTAGACAGAAATAGGGAAAGCTTAGTGTTACTTTTTCTGTATGAAAAGCCAGAAATAGAAGTAGAAAAAACTGCGAATAAATTAAATGTTAAACATAAGCGCAACCAAGACTGTGGAAAGATATACGTTGTCTATTCAGCTTTGGTTGTATAACACATTACTAAATGTTCTCAAAATCCCTCTTCCACCGTTTCGTTAAAATTTAAATAACTATTTTTAGGACCAACTACAAGGAAAACTGAGGAAATACGATATTCAAAATGAAAACGTTGTTATGAAACAAATAGTGCTTGATTGGGAGAGTATTTTTCAGCAAACAATTAATTAATTTGTTAAAACATTTTTTTTTTTTTTTATTTTAAAAAGCTAAAATATATGACCGTACAAAAATTTTACCACCCGGATATTTATATATCTTTTATGCATTAATAAAAATGGGAAATTACGTAATTCGTAATACTTTTGACCCGCTACCGCTTCACCCTCTAAAACGCGCCCTAAGGTCTTTTTATTGTATACTTTATTAAATCAGAAAATGTTGCATATTATACTGAGTATTGAATATTAAATATTTTTATTAAAATATATTTTAATTAAATGCAAATTATTACAAGTAGAATTGATGTCAAAGTAGAGTGGTGGGGGAAGACGGGAGCCAATGAGAAGGCCGGGAAGGAGACAGGTCCCCCACCATCCCTTACTGTCCTCAATAGAACCAATGCTTAATTCCCATACCTTGCTTCTTAAAGTAATATCTCCTTAGCTATCTTCAGTGTACCATACCTTGAGCTATATTTTTCTGCACATCATGGACCATAGAAGGAGACACGCTCAAATTGATTGTAAGTATTTTATTTCAACATATTTAGCTTAAGTAATTTATATTCCTCTAAATTCTAGTGCTACTATTTATTTGCATCACTACAAAATGTTCTCATAACTAAATTTTATTTTGTTTTTAGTCTCTCCAGCAGCGATTCAGGAAAATTGGAAGATTTTGAATATGGTTAAAGCAATCGGCTACGCTTTGGGATTTCTTTCGAGCAAAGAACGAGGCCTCTTCATCCGAGAGATGCAGAGATTGGAGAACAGGCAGCACTCAGAGTTATGCATCCAGTTCATGAGATTGGAGAATCACAAAATGGTGAGTACCTATTTATTATTTGTAGTCAAGTGATTCGTGATTTTTTATCGTATATTATTTTCCTTCCAAAAAATAAAACATTTCTTCAGTTTAGCCCTAATTTAATCTAACCATCGTTAACTTCCAAAGTTACAATTGAACTATTAATTACGAATGGTTTTTAATTTTTTTTTGTTTTGTTTTTTTTCAAAAAAAAAGTAAAATATGAAAAAAAAGTTAAAAGGGGACAAAGAGACGGTGTTTTTGGGGAATACGCGGGACTTTGCCAGGGGAGAGAAACCTTTTTCAATAAATATTTTTTTATTTAAATAATTTGATTAAGCAATTTTTTTTTTATTAAAGATTTTGTGGTTTGTTTTAAAAAAATTAAAAAAATTTTTATAAAATTTAAATATATTATTGTACGTTTTTAGTAAGTTGTTTTTTAATAGAAAAAATAAACCCCCCTTAAATTTAAAAGATTCTTTATTAATCCTTTTTTTCCCTAAAAATTCTTTGTAAAAAATTGCTGTGTGTTTTTAAATGGAATAGAGAAAATTTTTTTTTGGTATCCACACGAATTAAAATTTCCCAAAGGATGATAAATTTTTGGAAAATTTGTAATGTTGTAAGAACGGGGGTTTAGAATTTTTATTTAAATTTGGAAAGTAAATTATGTTTTGGGATTTTGCTTTTTTTTTTGAACTTTAAATTTTTTTTAAAGATATATATTAAATTTAAAATTAACGAGTATTCATGGTTTTTTAAAGTAAATTTAATAATTTTTGCTTTTTCATTTCCCTTTATTAGATTATTTTTTACATATTAAAAAAGTTTTGGTCTGTTTTCTTCTGGAATATTTTTGCTTTTTCATTAGTTGTTAGTTATTTAGTGATTTTAACCTACGATAAAATCTGTTTAGATTTCAACAAAAAAAACTTTTTTTTTTTTTTTAATAAATTGGGGTTCTTTTTTTTAATAAATTATAGGTCCCTTTATTTTGGGGTTTTTTAAAATAATTTTTTATCAATTTTTTTTAAAAGAAAAAGTCCCACAAAAATTAAAATTCTGATAAAAGTATACCTTTTGGGGACCTGGGGGTGAAAGGGGAAACTTTTTTTGTTACCTAAGGCTTCAAGGTTTAAAAGAAAAATCCCAAAATACCTTTTTTGATGTTTTCCAAAAAGGGGGTGAACAAGAATCAATAAATTGGATATTGTAAATTATTTTTGGTTAGGGGAAAAAAGGGGTTTTCCAAAATAAATTAGTTTCCCTAACTTTTTTTTTAATTTTAGGGAAAATTTTATAAAAAGTTAAAAAAGATTTCAATATTCAATATGTTTTTTTTTAAATTTATTTTTTTCAGTAAATTTATAATTTTTTTTAAATTATAATTTTTTTATAAGTTTTAATTTTTTTAGTCAAATTTTAAAAAATTTTTGTCAATTAAATTTTTCAATAAATTAAATTTTTTACAATTTTAAATTTTTTTTCATTTTTTTCAGTTAATTTAAAGGTTTTGTTTAAAAAATTAAAATTTTTTTAAATTTTGTGTTTAAATTTTAAGCATTTTTGTTATAGTTAATCATGGGGGGTTTTAATTTTCCCACCAGGTTTTTTTAATAGGGGTTTTAAATTCCCTTAAAAAATTTTTAAAAGTATTGGGAAAAAATAGGATGTTTGTTTTTGCTTTGGGCCTTAAGAGGAAGGGGTTATGTAGCATTTTGGGGGAAAAGATTTAAAATGTTTGAATCTGGGGGTTTAACCCCGGGTGGGCAATTAATTTAAACCCTTATGCTTATGTGGAGTATGGTGCATAAAATTTTTAAAAGGGAAAATAAAAAGGGTTTTTACTTAAAAGAAAAAGGGGGCCCTTGAGTAGATGTACTTGGGTAAAAAATTTTTATGAATCCACGGGGACCCCGGATCTTTACAAGGGGTTTAAATTTGGGGTTTTTAAAAAAGTGACCTTAACAAAATTTAACCCTTTAAAATTTTTTAAGATAAAGGGTATTGTTTAAGGGGGGTAGAAAATTTATGCTAAAGGGCAAATTTAAACGCCGATTTGTTTTTAAAGCTTTTGGGAGTAAAATCCCTTTTTATTTAAAAAAAATAAAAAATACGGAAAATTAGAAAAGGGGGAATTTTTGATAATTTTTTAAAAAAAGGGGAAATTTAAAATTTTTGGATTGGTGAAATTTATGGTTATTATGAAAAAATTATTGTTGGGAAAAACAATAAAAATGAGATCATTTGGTAGGGTTTTCTTTGGGAAGTTAAAGTCGATCTTGAAAAAATGGGGAAATTATTTATTTTTCTTTGAAAACAAAAATGGGTTTAAAAAAAACTGCAAAAAAATTAAAATTGTTAAAAAAAAAGGAAAAAAAGGTGGAAAGATATGTTTTATTTTTTGGGTTTGTAAAAAATTAAAATGTTTAAAAATTTTCATTTCGTTAAAATTTAAAAACTATTTTTGGGCCCAAACTCAAGGAAAATGAGGAAATACGATATTCAATGAAAAGTTTTTAGAAAAAATAGTGCTTGTTGGGAATTTTTAGCAAACAAAATTTAAAATTTGAAAAACATTTTTTTTTTTTTTTTAAAAAAGCAAAAATTATAGAAAAAAATTTTAACCATTTTATATCTTTATGCTTTAAATAAAAAGGGAAAATTCGTAATTGTAAAATTTTGACCCCTACCGTTCCCCCTTAAAACGGTAAGGTTTTATTGTATATTTTTAAATAAAAATGTTGATATTATATGGTATTAAATTTAAATATTTTTATTAAAATATATTTTAATTAAGCAAATTATTAAAGTAGTTGATTCAAAGTAGAGTGGGGGGGAAGAGGGAGCCAATGAGAAGGGGGAAGGAACGGCCCCCACCACCCCTTTTGTCTAATAAAACCCAAATTTTAAATTTCCCCAAACTTGCTTTTAAAAAGAATATTTAGTACTTCAGTGCCCATCCCTTGAGCTATTTTCTGAATATGGCCCATAAAAGGGAAACCCCTAAAATTGATTGAAGTTTTTTATTTAAAAATTTGTTTAAAGTAATTTATTTTCCCTTAAATTTATGTATTTTTTTGCAACACAAAATTTTTCCATAACAATTTTTTATTTGTTTTTTTCTAAGGTCGGAAATTGAAGATTTTAAATATGGTTAAAGCAATGGCTCCTTTGGGGATTTTTTGGCAAAGAACGGGGGCCTTTCCCCGAGAGATGCAGAGATTGGAAAAAAGCAATCGGGTTTATCCCCCCCGTTCATGGTTTGGAATCACAAAATGGTGATCCCTATTTATTTTTTGTATAGTGATTGTGATTTTTTATTAATTTATTTTCCTTCCAAAAAATAAAACATTTCTTCTTTCCCCAAATTAATCTAACATCGTAATTCCCAGTTAAATTAAACTTTAATTACGAATGGAATTTTTAAAGTTTTTTTTTTTGTTTTTTTTAGGAAGAGAAAAAGATAATATCCCGAAAAAAGAAGTTCAAGGGGCCAAAAACTACGGGGATGTGTTTTGGAAAACCCGGATTTGAGGCGGGGAGAGAACTTTTTCATAAATTATGTTTTTTTATTTATAATATTTTGATTAAAAGAATTTATTTTTTTAAAAGATATTGTGGGATTTGTGTTAATGAAAAAGAAAATTTTTAAAACTAAAATTTAAAATATTTTGTAAGGGGTAGTAAGATTTTTTTGATAGAAATTTTACAACCAGGGGGGTTATTAAAATTTATTTTTTATTAACTTTATTTCCCTATTTTAATGTACTTTTAAATTATATTGTGTTTTTTAAGAGAGGAATAGCGAAAAAATTTTTTGGGGGAAACCCTGTTCTGAATAAATTTCCGGTTGTAAATTTTGGAAACATTGTGCAAGTTGAAAGAAGGGTTATAACTATTTTTGAAAATTATGAACTAAAATTTATTTTTTAGGGTTTTCCAAGCATTTTTTACTCAAATTATAATTTTTATAGTAAATTCAAATTTTAATCAATTATAATTTTTTAGTCAATTTCAAAATTTCTTGTACCATTTTAAGTTATTTTAAGTTGAGCAAGGGTTGTAATTTTTTAAATTACTAATGTCTTTGAGATTCAAAACTTTTGATTAATTTCAATAGTGATGGTTTTAAAGTTCATAGCGAGATCTGTTTTGCACTATAATGTATGCTTAATTTTTGATTCGGTTTATTTGCATTTAAAGTTTCTCAATTCGGAATATCTCGTTTGATAGTGCATGCTTTTATGAACGAAAACCAGAATTGTTCTAAACAAAAAGCCTTCCTTTTTAATAATCGGTAATTTATAATCAAATACCATCTAGGTGTTTGAAATATCCGATTATTACCCACAAGACCTAACATTAAACTTTTTGATAAAGTCTCGGTATAGGCTAATAAAAATTTATGTTTAAGGCTTAACGGTGGCAATTGCTTTTGCAAAATACCTTTTTAAAAATTTCAATATGCGGAAAAACTAATAACTGATTTTAAATTTTTTAGAAAGGGGAAATTTATGTTTCAATATCTATTTCAAAACATTTTTTTAATTTATGTTTATAAACAATTAAAAAGTATTTGAATAATTTTTTAAAAGTAAATTCATTTTGAAATGAAATTTTAAAATATAATTTTTTAACAGAAAAATTAACGAATTAATTTTTTGTAAAATAGTAAAAATTAAATTTTGTTATTCAATTTGATTTATACATTAAATTTTAATCTCTACCAAACTTTTAATAAATTTTTTTTTCAATAACAATATGTAATCTAATCCAAAATGAAAAGGTTTTAAATATGGTTTATTGAAGTTTTGAGAGTCAATTAATAATTTTTAAAATTTTTTAAAAAGTTTTTGTTTTAACTTGACAAAAATTACACCGTATTTATAACTTTTAGTAATAAAAGGAAATTAAATTGTTATTTTGAACCCGCCACCTCTAAACCCCCTAGCTTTTATTGATCTATAAATGAAAGTTGCTATATACGCTTTAAATAAAATTATAAATTATTTATTAAACAAATTATCAATTCAGGTAGAATGGTGGGGAAGGGGAGAATGAAGCGGAGACAGGCCCCATCCCTGTGTCTAATCAGTTAATCCTACCTTGCTTAAAATCTCTACTTTTATGCCATACTGCATTTTTTGATTGGACCATAAAGAGCCATGCTTAGTGATGTTTATAATTATTAGATTATATTTTTTTGCAAATTATCATTTTATAATATAAAAATTTTCAAAAAAATTTTATTTTTTTACTTTAGAAGGTGAAATTAAATTTAAATGGTAGTCGGCTAAAAATGGGTTTTTCAAATATGATCGGGCTAACAGAGACGAGATATGTTGAGGGAGACTTGAAGAACGTTATATTGAATCTAAGATAGGATTATTTATTTTTTTATGAACAATTTTAAGTAAAATTTCTTCCAAAAATTAAATTCTTAATTAACCAAATTGAACATTATATCATTCAATTATTTTTAAACATATAATTTTTTTTATTCTCTTCACGTCGTAAAATAAATATCAAACGAATACAAGGACAAAGAGAGATTTATAAACGTTTGCCATCAAAGTCTTTTGAAGATTTTATTATTAATAATATTTGATAATTTTTTTTTTTATTAAAAAGTAATAATTGTAAAATTTTATAGGTATTTTAATTTATATATTATAAAAGAAATTAACTATTTTATTTACTACCTACCCTTAAAACTATTTTTATTTCTTTTTTAAATAGAAAGTGATTTATATGGATTATTATATTTTTATAAATATTGAATAAAAAATTTGTTCATCATGTTCGAAGTAATGTGGGGAGTGTGATAAATTGGAACGGAAAAGTCTACAGTCATATTTTTTTAAATATGTAAATTATCTTTTTAAATATCACATTTTTTTGATAATTACTTATATATTTACTACTAATACTGAGAGACATCTAGTTTTTTAATATTTTAATAAATTTTTGTTATATTATTTCTAATTTATTACATTTATTGTTATAATTACTTCAAAATTCTTTTTTTTCATCAGAGTATTAGAAATTGATTTTAAATTGTAAATTGTTAGTTTGAATTATCATTTTTCGTTTTAAATGTGAGTTGGTAAATCAGAATTCATCAGTTTTAAATATCAAAAAGTATACCATTATATGTACAAGATAATTTTTTATAATTATTCTTCAAAAGTAAATGCTAAAGTACCCTAATTAATTCTTACCTGTTCCAAGTTAAATTTAATAATCGAAGTTATTTTTTTTTTTTTTAGGGAAACAGATCCAAATGAACAGAATTAAGTATAAGTGGAATGGGTTTCAAAATAACAAATTTCCATAAAAATTTTTATAAAGTAAATTTAATTTAAAAAATTTTATAATCAATTTTTTTTTATAAATATTTTTTGTCAATTAAATTTTTTATAAATTCATAATTTTAAATCAATTTTTCAGTCAATTTAATTTTTTATAAATTTATAATTTTTAATTAAATTATTTTTTTAATCTTTTTTTCATTTAATTATTTATATATTTTGCTAATTAAATTTAGAACAATTTTTTTTGTGATCTCGTACTTAATTCTTAACGACGGTAGCGATTTAATTTTGTATGGTTTAGAGTTGGAATTATTAAAAATTTTGACAATCTGTTGCATTTCAGATTTTTTTTAACCCTTTAAATTTAGATGCACTACCAGTTGCCAATGATAACATGTTAGTTTCGTTTTTAACCTTTATGCTATTTACTTTTTTCAGATATATCACCCTAAGTTGCTGTAAATCAGAATTAATGCGTTACACATTTTACTAATAAATGTATCCAAGGTTGAAATCTTTTAGATAAAAATAATTTTTTTTCCATTGTACCTGATATTGGTTTTAAGTATCCGGTTTCTAGCTTAAACATATTTTTCTATTTTAATTTATAAAGAAATTTAAAGATAAACCATAAGTAGCAAAGTCTAAAAGGCAATTGCATTTTATGTTACAAGGTTAAGTTTAAAAATTTAAGAAACGAAATACATACTTGAATTTTATAGGGTTTTTACAGATAATTAAATTTTAGAATTTAGGTAAGGATATGTATTTTCTAAAAAATAAAGAACAATATTTTGTAGGAATTAATAAAGTAAATCGATTCTAACAAAAAACTTACATTGTTTTTTTTACAAATTAAATTTTCAGAAATTCAAATTAAAAATCATAATTTTTTAGCAATCAAAATTGAGAAATCTTTTTTCAGTTGTTGTATAAATTATAATTCAAATTTTTCAATTTCAAAATTTTTAAATTTTATATTTTTATTAATAAGGACAAGACTAAAATTTTAAAATTATATCGTTTATCATAACACTATTTAGGTATTCGAATATTTGTTCATCTTTTTTTAAAAAGCTTAAAGTCCTAAAAATTTTACACATTTTAATATTTTGATTTATAAATGATTAAATAATAAGCATCTCACTATCCAATATTAAAGGGTTAATTACGGTGAAACGTGGCATGATATCTACTTTAATATATCATAGATACTTTATGAAATATACAGTTTTTAAAGTGAGGAACAGTTTTATAAAGCGAAGTAGCCCCACCAACCACTTCATAGAAATTAATTCCACTTTAAAGTCTGTATTTCAAAATTTGACTTGTTTTTGAACCTGACCATAGAAAATAATCTTATTTTTTAATTAAAGTATTTAGTAGTATTAAATTCTTAATTAAGTGAATTTATTCAGCAAAATGGCCTATAAATTTGTTTTGATAAACGTTCAAAATAATAATTTTAAGGAAAGCAATGAGTAGTTTTTGATACACTTTAAGAGTAATTTATCACAGATAGCTTAATTACTATTATAATTATTCGAATCAAAAATGAACTATTATAGTTTGATGTATTTTTTTGATTATTTAAGTAGAAATTTTATCAGAAAGCAATTTAAGTGTAACTTTGTAATAAAGCACAATAAAATGAAAAATGTTTTATTATGTTATTTTAGACAAGATTGAAAATCGTAATAATTTAGGAAAAATTACTGTGTTAAATCTCAGTTTGTAATTAAAAACTTTTTGACATAAAGTAAATTGTTAAATAATTTAATGAATATTTTTAAAAATTTGCTTTATTAATTGATAAATGTAAATAAATTTTATTATAATTTTGTAATTAAATATATAATTTACAACTTTTAACTTATTTTTATATTTTTTTCATATAAATGAATTACTATGAATATTTTTGAATTTAGTTTATTAGGATCCAGATTTTTTTTTGATCATTTATAATTTAAATTATCAACGTAATTAAATGGAATATTACTGTTATTAAATAAGTTATATATTTTTTAATTCTGTAGAATATTTTAATTTCAAGTTTGTTTGATACTCTGAATATTTTTTTATAGACTATGTTATTAATTGATGCATATACTATTTATATTTTTAGTTTCAATTTACTTTTTTTCATTTTTTAAACATTTAAATTTTTTGTATTATTTAGATATTCTTTGTTTTTATTAATTTTTGTATGATTTTATAAGAAAATACAAAATTGTTTAGATTCTAAAAAAAACTTAGACTTTTGAATGTTGAATGTAGTTTCATGACAATTTTTTTTAAAATTTCATAGGTTTAAAAACAGAAATTCCACCAAACATAACTTCTTAAAAGTATACCTTAAGGGTCCAGAAGATAAACTTTATCTTAAGTTCATTTAGGTAAAATTGTTCTAAGCATAATACTTCCATTTTTTTTCTAATATGAGAATTAAAAATTAAATCATATTATTATGCTAGGAAATCGTCAAAATCAAAAAATTCTAACATTTTTTTTTAATTTTGAATTTATCCAGTAACAATTTTTTCAGCAAATTCATATTTTTTCATAATTCATAATTTTTTCATAAATTTATTTTTTATTCAAAATTTTTCTTGTATCATTTAAATTTTTAGAATTCTACTTTATAAATTTATTTTTTAGTGTTTTCATAATTTATATACTATTTTTACGTTTTATGATTTAATTTTGACTATCAGGTTACTATTAAATTTTATAACTTTTTATATCATTTAAAGCATTTTTAATGGTAATTTGCGGTTTAGACTTGGTATGCAAGGTTTACTTACAAGTTGAAGTTTAAAAGTTTTGAATTGTTGAACCTGGCTGGGTTTTAGCTTTTAATCTTGCGCTTAACAAACTTTGAGACTACTAAAGTCTAAGATGAAAAGTGATTTTTATTAAAACTGGGCCATTTCATTTACACTGTATTTGCATAGAAGTGTTGTAGCATACAGTTTACCGACTTAACAAGGATTTTTCTGCTAAAGAAAGCCTTATATTAATATACTTTGATGAAAATGATTTGTTCATGTCAAGTGACTCTTTTAGCAAGTTCAATCAGCAGGATTGACCCTTATTTGCATTTTTAAAATTTAAAAAATAATATCAGAAAAGCATCTAAGGCTAAGTGAAATTTAAAAAGATGCATAATCTTTACGGAGTACTTGTAAATAAGTATATAAAATTTTCGGTAAAGAATAAGAACTAGACTCATGTTGGATGATTTTTAAAGAGTTGATTTAGACTAAATGGGAAATAATGATTATAATTTATGTTGTTAAATAGAATAAAACTGGATATTAGTAAAAGTGACTATCTTGAGGATATAATTGCTTTTTAGTGAAACATATTTATTTTCAAAATCCATAAGTTTGTAAAATTAAATAATTTTAAACAAAAAATTGAAGATACGTATTTATTAGTAATTGTTTTTAAAAAGATTCAAATTTTCAAACATTAATTTTTGTTTAAAACTTTTTTTATAAAAGAAATATATACGATCAAAATTTTAAAATTTATTAATTATGAATTAAATTTTATTAGAACATTATTATTTTACCTAACGTTCTTTTTTTAAAACTAAGTTTATGGTAAAAATTTACACAATTTATTATCTGTTTATTATATAAAATTTTGAAATTATTAATATAAATTTTACCTAATGTTCAAAAGGTGCCAAGTGATGAATGATTAGCGGAAAATCACTATACGAAATTTATTAAATCTTTAATTCAATTTCAATAATATTCATAAATTTAAGTGTCGTTGAGAATTCCGAACGGAGATGAACTTAACCTCATTGATTGCTAATTATCAACTTATTTCTAGCTTTAAAATCCTCTTCTATGCATAATTTGCTAAATTTTTCCATAATAAATTATAGCTATTTAGATTTATGAAATATTAGTTAGATATTTACAGCTAGCTAATTTCTTTCACAAAAACACTATTTGAATTGGTTTTAACCTCAGCAGCATTAATCATAAGTTTGATTGAAACAAAAGTAGTCTTTATTTTGTAGCAAATCTATCTTATCTTAATCAAGAAATATAACATTTTATCCATTTCTATTAAATAAAAATGTATTCAGTCAATTAATTATAATGATTTTATTTTTTGTTATTTTTTTTCAAAAAAAGTATTCGAAAATTTAAAACAAGTCGGTATGTAAATACAGGATTTCCAGTAGTTTTTTATAAATAGAATATAAATTCTGAAAGAATTAGTAGAATTGTGCTTTTGAATAATGTTGAGTGTGAGAAATTCTAATAAATTAGATTTATTTAATTTTTTGAATAAAATTATTCAAGATAAATAAACTGGATTTATTAACTAATTAAAGTTGAATAATAAATATATAAGTGTGTGAAATTGTTGAATACAAATTTGTTTGCTAATTAACTGTTCTAAATATTTTCCACCGTTGTAAATTTGAAATATTTAATCTAAAGAAAAGTGAGGAATATATTAAAATGATATTGTAATCATGTCTGATTTCAAGTTTTTAAACTTTAAATTAATTTTTAAAATTGTATTACTTTTAATTTAAAATTATAAGGACGTACAATTTTCACGAATTTATAATTTTAATCTTTTATTGAATTATTAATTTATATTTTGACACCTTAAAATTAGTCTAAGCGCTAGGTCTTTGTTTTTAATGTAATGTATATTTATGATTTATATTTCTTTTATCTAAATATTTTTATAAAAAAAAAATTTTTTTTCTTTTTAAATATGTGTTGTTAGAGTTATTATAGTCGGATGATAGGATCACAATTTTATAGTTCAATAATAACATTTTTTTCCCACATTTAATTAATATCTTTATATTTCATAGACCTTGGGTTATTTAGACATATTTTACATAGTTAATCAATGTTAAATTAATAACTATCTTAAAGTACTACTTCCTCTATTCTAGATATTTTTGATCTACAAATGTTCAATAATTTAAATTTTTAGTTCCGGGAAACATGACCTTTATTAGTTTCAAACAATTGTATTTGGGATTTAACCAAAAGTAACATTATTAGCTAGTTGGAAAAAGCTTTTCAGATAAATCATATTTTCAAGTTAATTATAGGTATTCATATCAATTATCAATTTCAATATTCATATTTTTTTCAAATAAATTTCTTATTTACTTTTTCATAAATCTAATTTTAATCAATTCAATTTTGAACCTATTTTTATAATTAATTTTTTTTTGTCAAATTAAATTTTTTAAAATTCATAACATTTTACATCATAATTTACGTTACGTAGTAGCAGATTTGCTACCAGAGTAACTTTTAAAATTTTAGTTTCATTTATAATTTTTAAATATTTTACATATGTAAGATTTGGGGTCTTTAGTTTTGCATAAGTATAGAGGTTATGAAATTTACTAAGTATTTAGAGTATTTAGGTGTTTTGAATTGCGTTTAACCGCCTTAGCATAGATATTACTTTATCCACTATCCAAAGGTACCCTTGTTAAATTATTGCTCGTTTTAAAGCGAGATGGCAAATTTTTACTGTGACCAGCGAATATCAGGATCCAGGATGTATGATAATCTTTTGGAAAAGAATGTTTAACTCCTAAGAACCTTATAAAAGTGAACTAGTGGTTGAAGATTATCATCATCCTTATCCTATAATTTAAAGGTTTGATCCGTTTTAAATGACAGCATATCAATTTAAAATTTTTATTGTTAGTAATCCTTGTTTTAGATATATTTAAATCTTAAGAAAGTATTAATAGCTGGATTTGACTTTGTTAAAAAGATTGTTATTAAAATTAAATGATCCGAGCATTGATAAATGTTTTATAAAATTTTAAAAATTTTTATTTAAATATTGATGTACTTTGTTTTAATAAGTATAGTAAATTCTATTTGTGATAAAAAAAGTAGTGATTTTTAGTAAAAATCTGAAAAGTAGAAAATCGATTTAAAGTATACGTAAAGGTACCTGATTGAAAGATACAGTTTATAGTGTTAAAAAAGGACTTAAATGATTTAAAAAACTCAACCAGTCGAAAATTACTTTCTATTTTTGCTAATAAGGAAACAAAATTCCAAAAACTGAAACTTTTAAAAAATATTTGTTGGGAAATTTTCAAAATAAATTAATTTCATAAATTTTTTTAAATAAGAATTTAACGAAAAAATTTTCAACTAATTATTAATTTTTTTTATTAAATAAATTAGTAATAATATTACTTAAAATTCACCTTTAGTAAGTTTTTTATAGTAAATGTAAATTCAGTAATTCATATTTTGATCAATTAAATCTTTTTAAATCAAATTTTTAATTTAATTAAAATAAATTGAATTTGAGTGAAAAATAAATTTGTTAGAAAATTTTTCTAATCAATTATCTCAATAGTAAACATGTGGGGAGACTGGGTCTTAATTGCATCCGGTAGTATTCAGGTCCTTACTTCACTTATAAATTTTTAATCCATACTTGTTAAACTAATGATTTAGTTTTTTTTACCATATTAGCTAAGTTTTGCTACCCATAAACAGGTGCCCTATATTTAAGTATTTATTCAAATTTTATATGATTGTAATTTAACTACACTTCGATCATGAAAATTGTTGTTAGCAAACTACTTTTTATTGAAAAAAGGTCTTACCAATTAGGCTTGAGAGAGATCGGTATTAGATGATTGGATACAAGGTAGCTTTGATTTCTTAGTAATGATCTGAGTTTTATCCGTGATTTTTTGTCAATAATCAAACATTTGATCTTATGCTATTATTACTGTTAATTAAAGTCATAACTTATCGAATTTAAGTTTTTTGTTTTTGTTTTAGGGAGTAAATTTTTTATAGTATAATAAAATTTCAAAAGCAAAAAGCTATTTGCTTTTTTAAGAGGTCTGAATATTTTAAATGACTGTAATAATATTATTAAAATATTTTTTTTAAAAATATGTTGTGTTTGATTGGTATTTTGAGATAATTTAATTATTATGAAAAGGGAAAAGTAGTTATTTGTATGAAATAAACCTAATAAATTGATGAAAATTATTTAAATAAAGACTATTGAAAATTATTGTTGTTTATTGTGAATATAAAATGTTTAGTGTATCACGTTTATTAATTACAACGATATTTTGAAACATGGGAATTTGTAATATTAAATGAACTTTTTTGAAAAATGTATTAATGAGTTTTTAATTCAATTTTATTTGTTTTAAATTTTTTTTTTTATATTATTAAGCTTAATTAATTGAAGATTTACACTTTATTTATTATTTTGCTTATAATGGAATTGATGTATATTTTAACTAATTCTTTTAAGTCTAGGATTTTATTGTTTTTTTGCAATGTTGATATTTTATATTAAAATTTTAAATTTTTAATACAAATATTTTTATTATTTAAATAGTGTGTTATGATTTAGAATCGGGTAATTCAGTCTTACTATTTTCTCAATATTTTCATAATGCTCTAAAGTAATATTCCTTTAAAAGTACAACCTTAAAGTTATAGGCGAATAGACATTTAAGGTTACTAATTAATGTTATAAATTTATACGTAAATCCTTCTTTATGTCTATATGATGACAAATTTCATAACTTGAATTTTTTGTTTTTATGCTAGGGAAAATTTTTCAATTTATTCAATTTTTAGATTGAGATTGATTTCTTTGAAAAAAGTTTCTGAAAACTTAAAGATTTCAGAAATAAATTTTTTTTATGAATCAATTTTTAATAATTATATTTTATTTCAAGTATTTTTTTATATATTTTTCTTCATATAATTTCATTCCTAATTATTACAGTTATATTAATACTATTAATAATTTCAAATATTTATTATTTTTTTTCGATAAAAGTTACTACCCAAGACAGCTAAGACAGCACGGAGCTTAGGTTGCCAGACTTTGCAGGTCGAAGAGACCTTTTTTAAGTTTATGTAAAATTCATTAATTGGATTTTAATTATTAAAGACTGGACTTTGGTATTATTAAAATAAAAGTTTCATAAATTTTATTTCAGTTTAATGGATTTCAATAAAATTCAAATCCAATCAACTTGTTTTCATAAATCTTATTTTCAGTAATAAAATTTTTTCATAAATGCTATTTTAAATGAGATGAATTTTTTTGAAATTTTCTAGTAAATCAGACTTGATAATTCTAATTTTTCAATTCAAGCAACTTATATATTATTAAATTTGACAAAATGTTTTATTTTAACTTTTTTTTATCTTAATCATTTTTAAATGACTATGCTTAATCAGTTGGGGAGTAAATTTGCTATAGTTATTTAAATAATTAAGATGCTTATTAAATTCTTTTATAATTTTTTACAACTAAATTTTTTTCTGTCTCCTAGAATATGCTGTTTTATCAGATTTATTGATGGTGATAAACATAAAAAGGTTGTTTGATTTTGAACAAGCTTTGTTCATTTTTAAACTGGACTTGTTTTATATTGTATGCATTAGGTATAACTTTTAGACAAATTAAATAATAACCAAAACAAATAAAGCATCCTATAATACTTTAAAGAATACTAGGTAAAGATCCACTTTGTTACTAGTTCAACGGTTTAACTCAGGTAACGAAATACCTACATTTATTTACTTTAGATAAATACTCGATAATGTCTAGCAAACTATTATTTAGGTGAAATCTGTTTCTATATAATTAATTTTCAAAAAATTTTTATTTAAATTATAAACATTAAAAAAGCAATTCTAATTAACTAACTTGTTTATACATTCATAAAAAGCAATATAATTTTTTTAAATATTTCTAAATACAGTTATTATTTAATAAATTATTTTTTATCAAATAAAATTTTTTAATCAATTATTTGTGATTTTAAATTATTGTTCTAAGAGAGCAAATAAGGAAGAGGTTCTTTTCTATGAAAACCAATTAATAAACTGTAAATAAATTTAACTAGCACCAGATAATTTTACACTTGGTGAAAACTTAAATGTTAATCTTTATTCAAAATTTAAATATTTCCAAAAATGAATTATTTCAAAGAAACATTTAACAAATTGTTTTGTTTTTTCAACAATTAATTGAAATTTTTTTTTTAAGCAATATACCCAAATTTCTCCAGAAACTATCATATAAAGATAAATGAAACTGCCCGTACCATCACTTAAAAGCTAATTTTTTATTGTATATTTATTATTTTTTCTAAATAAATTAATTTTAAATAATTAATTAATCAAATTTACAATTGAATATATAGAGTGTGTGTTTGTATTAGGCGGAAGAAGTCCACCACCTTACGAAAAACATGATTTCGAACGCCAAGAATTTCAGCGTAGTTCATAGTTATATTTTTTTTAATGATAAGGAATTTATTTATACTAAAAATAATCTACTTTTTATTATACTAAAAATTAATAATTTTATTGTTTTATTAAGTTCAGATGGATTAAATGTAGAATGTATTTATTCTTAAAAAGCTTTCGAATCAATTGAAACATAGTTACTAAGATTGAATAAATTATATTTTTTTTTATAAGTGAGGATATCGAATATTTTTCTAATTCATTTAGCTATATTAATTATCAATATTAATTAATCAATGATTTTAATTTTTTTTATTTTAGAAAATTTATAATGAGAAAACGAAAAGGGACAGAGCACTTTTTTGAAACCAATTTCAGTAGAACTTTTTAAATTATTTTATATATTTCTATGGAATTATTTTTAGTAAATTCGGTTTGTTTTTTATAGATTTAAATTATTAAATGTGTGTGTGATTTTTAGAAATTTACCTTATTTTGTTTATATTTTATTCATGTATAGAGTACGAAATATATATTTTAGATGAAAAAAAATATTTTTTCCTTTATAATAGTTGTTGTAATTTGGATTTTTGTTTTAAAAAGTTATATTTATAAAATTAAAACTAATAACTTTGAATCCACTTATTTAAGTAAATTTTAATTATCTTAATAAAAGTGGGCGAACTTACTAGTCTAAATATTTTTTTGGTTTCATGTGAAGATTAATTTACTTTAAATTTTTGTAAAATTTCTAATATTAGATTTAAATTTTTTATTTGAGATAACATTAAAATCTTTTAAATTCAACAAATATTTTTTCTTTTTTTTATTTATTTTTTTATATTCTGTACATCATTTAGTTTTTAAACAATTTTCAGTTTTATCAAATTAATCAAATTAATTATCTAAAATCTACCTTAATACCATTGAAGGTACATTATTTTAAACTTGTTTAATTTAAGCACCGAACATCTTCCTTGATTTAATAGGTAACCATTAATAATGGATCTTAAATATTATGTTGGAAAGGTGTTTCTAAAAACAAGTTATTTTTTTTATTAAGGAATTTAGTTAAACATCCAAGACCTCAATATTTTCTCTTTAATTCATTTAATTTCATGAATTAATTTTCTCATCATATTCATGGATATTTTCAGCAATTAAATTTTTATACAAATTTTTATCCAAAAATCTTCCATTAACTATTAAAGTGTACAACTTACATATAACTTTTGCTTTAATTTAACGCTTTTACTATCCTACGGACTTTTGCTACAGGTCTTTGATAGGACTTAAAGTTCCACTTAAAAATTAAAACGTGCCAAATTGTTTGGGTTTAACTTGTAAAAAGCATTAGCACAATCAATGGCCTCAATGTTTAATTTATTTTTAAACGTTGGAATTTAATTCACTGAATGATCAGAACTTGTGTGTACATAAATTTTAGAGATGAAGATTTTTAAAAGAATGGCTTCAGATGAATGTACTTTTAGAAAATAATAGAACACGGACTTAATTACAGTTTAACGTTTGACGTGCTTACTTTAATCTTAAACTTTTAATGTAAAGTCTTTTATGTCTAGCAAAATCTATTTAGGTCAATTCAAAACAGGAATGGCATATTCATTTGAAAAAATTTTTAAAAAATTAATAGAATATTTCAGAACAATTAGAATGGCTAATTTTTTATTTTTAAAAGAGTAAAATTAATTTTAAATACCCGGAATACAGTTTTATGAAAATTATATTGGGAAAACAAATAAGACTGATACGTGCTTCTAAACAAGTTTATTGATTCTTAACAAAATAGAATCTTATTACTTTTTGATAAAAATTTAATAGAAAATAATGAAATTAAATTTAAATGCAAAAGTCTGGGAAAAATACCATATGCTTGGTAAACATTCCAATTTCTAAATCCTCTCACTTTCTTAAAATTAAATAATATTTTAGGAATAAAAATAGAAAACATATTAAAATGAAATGTATAAAAAAATGTGATGAGTAAATTTAAGAAATTAATTAATTTGTTAAAATTTTTTTTAATTTAAAGCTAATTATACTACAAAAATTTTCACAATTATTTTTAATCTCAAGCTAAAAAGGGAGTTTAGTAATTTAATCTTTACCTGTCTTCACCCTAAAAGCCTAATCTTATTGAATTAAAAGAAAATGTTATCATATGAAATTGAATAAATTAATTATTTAAATTTAATCAATATTGATTATGTAAATATTTTCGTGAAAAAAATGAGACGAATAGCCCCACATCCCTATTCTCATAGACATTTAATTCATACCTTTTTAAGTAATTTCTTATTTTCAGACCATATTGTTATTTTAAAGACCAGGAAAGAACGTAATTTGAATATTTATTTCACAGTTGTAAAATTAACTTTCTAAATAGTGTATATTATTTATACTAAAATTCTATAATATTTTTATTTTTATCTTCAGCTATTAGAAAATTGGAAGATATATAGGTAACAATGTACTTTGGATTTTTAGAAGAATTGGACCTCTATCAGAAAGCTAATTGAGACGATATCATTATTCCAGTATAGATGTAAATAAAAATGTGAGTACTTTTATTATTTTAGTAGTATTCAGATTTTTTTTGTGATATTTCAATAAATTACAGCTATATTTTAAATCTTACTCAAGTTAAAATTGAACTATTATTAGAAGATTTAGTTTTTTTGTTTTTTTTAGGATAAGACTTTATGACCATAAAAATTTCAAGACAAGACTACGTATATGTTAGAAAGCAGGACTCATGTTTGATGAATTTTAATAAGTTTTTTTTTTTATATTTTTATATGGAATTTATTTTTTATTAAAAATTTCGTGACTTTGAATATTACTAATGTTGTAGACTAAATTGTAATTTATTCATGAGATAAGATATTGATAGAAATTAACAACTAATTATTTTTTTTATTAATCTTTATTTTCAGTAAAGTACTTAATATCTATTAGTTGTTTATAATAAGATAGAAAATATTTTTGTGACATGTTATCGATTAATTATCCAACTTAAATTTGGAAAATGTCAATTTGTAAAGAAGGGTTATAACTGTTTGAAAATAGAACTAATCATAACTTTGATTTTCAAATTATTTTGAACCAAATATTTTTTAAAAATTGGATACTAATAAAAGTTTAGGAGGGAATCACTAGGTTTTTAAATTAATTAATATTTATCATTTTTTTTATTTTTATATTTTAACAAGTAAAAAGTTTTGAGTCATACTTTTTAGTAAATTCTATTTTTATCAATGTTTTTTATTTAGTATTTAAGCAATCATAAAATTGTTTATTTAAAAAAAATTTTTTTTTTCTTTTTAAAATGTTATATTTAAATTCAAGTACAATATTAGGTTTTAACAAATATTATCATTTTTAATAAAAAAATGTCTACACATTAAAACATCTGTAAAATCCTCCCTAGTTACTGCCTAAGTACATTTATTGTACCTAAGGGTCAACTGTTAAAATCTAAGCAAGTCCAAACATACCCTTCTGTTTTCTAATGGGATAACAAGAACCATAAACCTGATCAACTATTTGCTTAGGAAATCGGTTTTCCAAAATAAACGATTCATAACTTTTTTTAATTTTGGAATTCAACATTAAAAGTCTATCTAACAACCTTCAAAAATTTTCATCAATCAAATTTTTTTTCACAAAAATAATTTTTCATCAAATATATTTTTTTGCAAGTATATTTTTCACAAATTCTAATTTTACAAATTTTAATTATAACATATTTTATATTTAAATTTTGAATTATAAGTTATTTAAGTGTACCAAACTTAATTTTATAATTACGAATCATTTCTTTTTAATCTTTACATAGATCTTAAGTGCCTCAGGTATTTATTTTTAAGTTTTAAAATATTTTAATCATTGTAATAATTTGATTAACTTGGTAAGAAAACTTAGTAGCCTTCATGGCTATTTAAAGTTAATCGGTTTGAACCATGGCAATGATATTAACTTTACCTGGAATATCAGTCGGAATGGTATATAAATCTTTTCAAACAAAATACAAGATTTTTCTATACTATATGCATTCCATATAATGTTCTATGAAATATCTTTCTACATACTGTTAACATTAACAAGTTTTAATCGGGTTACTGAATTTATTAATCCTAATCTTTTGAAGATAATGTCACTAATGAATTAACATTTTTTATTTAATTAAAGTCAAAATAACGAAATATTCTTTTGAAATAAACTTTATAAAATATAAAAACTTATTGAATTTAGAATGGCTAGTTTAATTTAAAAAGTTGTAATTTATTAAAAAGTTGTTATACGAGTTAAAAAATTTTTTCAAAAATTTAAAATGATTATGTGTTGATTAGAGAAGTGGAAGCGGTCTAGAAATTGGGAAAGCTGAATTCCGATGAAAGCCAAAAACAAAAATCAATTATTTAAATAAACCTTATTGAATATAATATTATTCTATCTGTATTAAAGTACTAATTCAAATATTTTCCACGTTTTAAAATTAAATAACTTTTAGTAATAAAATATAGAAAATATTTCAAAACTTATTATTAAATTGCTTGTTAGAAATTTTAAGAATATAATTTTAAATTTTTTTTTTTATTTTAAAAAAAATTTACGACAAAATTTACACCGATTTTAATTTAGCATTAAAAAGGGAAATACTAATGTATTACTTTCTAGCATAAAACGGATTTTTTTTTTATTATTTATTAAATAAAATGCATATTATATGGATTAATAAATTAATTAAGTAAATTATTTAATTAAAATTAATCTAAATTGTTAAAGAAGTGATGGAAACAAAAAGTCGGAGAAAGTTCCCCACCTTTATGCTCCAAACCATGCTGATCGCAAATTTTAAATATTTCTTATATTTATTAATTTGAATATTTTTATTGACATGTGATGTAAAATTGAATGAAATTTATCATTTTATTATTATTTATATTCTAAATTGTTACTATTTCACCCAAATATCTATCTTTATTTTTTTTACTCTAGAAGATTAGATAATTAATCTGTTTAATAGTTAGAATATTTTTTTGTCATATGATCTTTCAAAGTTAAATTTGGAAACATGCATAGTTTCAAACTGATGAATATGAATACATAATTATTTTCATGTTTATTTTTTTTTTTATTTTTTCAATATTAAAAATTCTTTATGCTAAAGCACCTCTTACTATTAAATTATATTATTCAATGGTTTAATTTTTTATTTTATTTTTTTTACAAAATTAAATGTTTTTAACTTAAATCCAGATTGTTTTTTGAATATGATTTGCCAGCGAAGAACTTTTTTCTAAGATATTTTTAATTTTTTTAATACAATTTTTTGATAAGTATTCTGGATGTTATAAATTAAAAAGATATTTTATTAAATTATTATTACAGATATGTAAATTTAATAAATTTACAAGCCTTATTATATCTATATCCATTTCAATATATAATTCTAGTTAATATTATCATTGTTTAATAAGTGAAATCAATTTTTTTTTGTATCAGTATAAAAAATCAATTGAAATTAGGAAATATTGTAGGAAAGAGGTTTATAATTTAATTAGATTGATAAATTTTATTTTAAATTTACAAGTATTTTTTTAATTTAAATATTTTTTAAAGTTCTAATTAAATTTAGCATATTATTTTAAAAATTTAATAATTTTTTTTATTTTTTTATAAATTTTTTTTAATATTTAAATTTTTGTTTTATAATAATATTTTGAATTTATTTATTTATAATATTTATGAATAAGTCAATTTATAAATTTTTAATTTAAAATAATTTTTTTTTCTTTTTTAATGTAACGGGTTTTTTTATAGTATTTCTAGGTTAGGTTTTAAAAATTTTAAGATTTTTATCACAAAAATTAATGTATACTTATAAAAGTCTACTTAAAGACTAGGTAAAGGTAATTATTTTCTAAGGTTAATGTTTTATTCAGCTATCAACATTCTTTTGTTTCCAAATGGTTGTGCATTCAAAACCTTATATTATAACAATTTTTCTTAAATATTTTTCAAATCTATTTTATATTTTTTAATTTGATCAAAAGTAAAAAATTCTAAACTACTTAACAGTTTTTTAGCAATCTATTTTTAATTAAATTTTAATTTTTAATCAGTTTTGTTCATAATTTTGTAATCAATTTTTTCTATTCTAATTTTTTGCAAATAAATCTTTTTTAAATTTAAAATCTTACCATTTAATATTAATTTAATTGTAATTTTTAACTTTTTAACAAGTTTTATTTTATCTTCAATATTTTCGAAATCTGTTATTTATTTAATTTTCTATAAAAAATTCTAGTTAGTTTAAGATATTTTTAGATCAATTCATTTTTAAAAGTGAAATTTTTATTTTTGCCTAACAGAAGTTTGAACCTCTAACTGAGTTAAATTTAACCAAGTCTTGTATAGTTTTCGCATTTCTATCTTTTTAGAAGCTCTTATTCTTAAATTAAATTTTAGGACCAAAAGAAAAAGGATATTTGAAATGAAAGTTTGAAATATGCTGATGGAATTTTTAGCATCAATGTTGTAACTTTTGTTTGCGGTATTTAACGAATATTAACTAATTTGATATTTTAAGAGATATATGGAGAAGTTAAACTTCTTTTAAGAAGTCAACCTAATGCCCCTTAAGTTTTTTTGATATATATATCAAAAATTAAATTTGAACAATAGTGAATTTATACTTTTAAAAAATTTATTTAATCATAGTATGTAAAATTGTAAAAATTTTTGTGAAAAAAAAGAAAGGAGAAAGTTGATTTCTTTAAAAATGAATTATTTACATTTTAAAATTATATTTTTTTTAAAAGGAATATTTAAAATTAATAATTTTTGACAAGACTAAGAAATAAATATTGTTTAAGTTTAATTTATAAAATTAGTTTATAATTTGCCACATTCTTAAATATTTATATACATTTTAAAAAAAATTATTTTAATTAAAAAGTTTTATTAGAATTGAATTAATATTTAAAAAGAATTATTTGAAATTTTGTTTTACTCTTAAAGTATGACTTGAAACTACCTAATTCTTTATATAATTAAATACAATTTTAGTACTTAATATACTATCATGATTTTATGAATTTTTATTGGAAAGATTAAACATTAATATTTTAAAATTTTATTTATTAAATTATAAATTAATAATATTTCGATTTTATTTTTTTTTATTTTTTAGGGAAGTGATTCAATGACAACATCAGTCAAAGCTAGTTTTTGTATATTACAGAATAGTGATTTATTTTATTAAATTTTTTATATATTTATTTTATTAATGAATTTTAATTTTTTGTAGATTTGGGTTAGTAATTAAATAAGTTTGGAGTTCTTCATATAAATTCTATATTTTTTTTTAAGTCAATATCAAAATTATATTGAAATATTAATATTTTCCTTTGGATTTTTTTAGAAAAGCTTGTGTAAGATTATTAAAGAAATAGTTTATTTATTGAATCAGCCAATTGACTAAATTTTAATATTTGTTTTTTAATATTGAATTTTTTTGAAAATGTAAAATCTATTGGTTTTACAAAGAATATTTTAATTCAATATTTTAGTGTATAGTATTTATTATAAGATTATATCAAAAGTTAAATATTATTTTTACTGTTTTTTGATTACGTTTATTTAAAATAAAATTTTTTGCCTAATTTATTCTTATATGTATTCAATTTTGATATTTTTATGTTATGTTTTGACTATTAAATGTTTGTAAAAATAAATTTTTTATTAAATTAGTAATTTACATATAATGTCATTTTTAAGTTTTTTCAATTATTTAATTATTTATAATCAAATTATTTTTTAAATGAAAATATATAAATTTTTGGTAATGAATAATAGTTTAATAAATTTATTATTTTTAAGTTAATGTTTAAATTTACTACTAAATTACTTTTTTTATTTTTTTAATGGTAACTAAAAATAATTTATTCTTATTATATTGTTTAGGAAAATGTGTTTTTATATTAATTTAATTTATTTTAATTTAAGTTTTATTTGTTAAAAATTAATTTATTTAATTTTATCAAATAAATTTTAATGTAATATTTTTTAATATTATATTTCTAGATTCATAATTTTTAAAATTTATACTAATTATTTTTCGAATGTTTTTTTTAATTTTCAAATTTCTGTTTAGCTTTTAACATAATTTTTATATAAATTTAAAATTTAAAATTTTAGTTTCCATAACACTTATTTATTTTAGAGGTGAAATTTTATTTCCAAGAAAATTTTTACTTGATAATTCTTATTTTTATAATTTTAAATTAGGAATTTAAGTTTTTCAATAATACAGAAATTTATGCAAATTGTTCATAATATTTAAATTATTTAATTTGAGGAAATCCATTTTGCATATTAATTTAAACTTACTAATTATCAAATTAATTTTTTAATAGTAATTTTTAAACAAATTTTTCTCTAAAATTTTTTTAATGTATTTTGCAAATTAAATTTAATATTAAATTTTTAAATTTAATTCTTGTCAGTAATGTTACTTAAGTTTTGACTCGTTTAATTTTTATTAATTTTTTATGCTCATTTTTATAAGTTTTTGGGGTGTAATTTTGCTTTAAGTAATTTAAACAGAATTTAAATCTTTAATAAAATGTTTTAAGTAATTAAAAGTTTGTCAAGATAATTTAGATAGCTGTATGTGTAATTTAATTAGGTTAACAGTGTTTTACGTGCCTATAACTGGTTATTATAAGTTCTAAACTTTAAAATATGTTGATAAAGGTTTTTGGTGTTAATTGATTTTTAAAGAAAGTCATTACAGCTATGACTGAAAGGTGAACTGGAAATATAATGTTTAACTAGACAAGTGTGAAAGCTGGTTTTCGTTTGGGTGATATAACTTTAAAGCTAAAATCTAAGATGTTTTTAAAAATATTTTAGGCAATAAAAAGATGGGATTAATCTTAAAATGACTGTATAAAAAAGTTTAATTGAATTTTTGAAAATTAATAATTTGTTAAAATTTTTTATTAAAGTAAATTTATGGCAAAAATGACCGATTTTTTTGTTAAAAATAAAAAATTATAATATTTTTATGAAATAATAAACGATAATTTTTTAAGTATTTAAAATTAAAATGATTTTTAAAAATGAATTATTAAATATTTTTTACATTATTAAAAATAAATATTTATATTCTTTTAAAATAGATTTTGGAAGACTTCAGAGATAAATTTCAACCCTAATTATAAAAATGTAATTAAAATTTTAAACATATTCTTACTTATTTATACTTTAAATATATTTTTTAATCATACTTTTTTACCTAAATTTAATATTTTATTTAACATTTAAATAATATTTTTATTTAATTAGTAAATTGATATAATTCTTAATAAATTTTTATTATTTTCAATGAAGTTTTAATATTATTGTTTTAAATTCCTTTATTTTTTAAAAAAATTATCAGATAAAGATTGGAGCAAATAAGTTTCATCCTATTTTGAATAACTATAACCATTTATTTATTTTTATTTATTTTAAATATTTTTTCTTAAAATTAATTTTTAGATTTTAATAATTTTATTTACTTAATTAATAATATGCGATTTATGTATTTTTTTTGATTTAAGCATTTTTATAAATTATTAGATTCAGACATGTAGGTATTGTTTATTGTACGTCTTGAGTTGATTTTTTCAAAAAGTATTTATTTATTCTTTTATCAATTATTTATCAAATGAATTTAATGTTATTTTTTCATTATGTAATAAAATTTTATATTAATTCAAATTATTGTCTTTATTGAGTTTTACAGAACTTATGAGCACTAAACTGATTTTAATCTATTTAATATAAAGTTTTTTTTATTTTGATTTTTTATAAATGTATGAGAAAATATTTTTTTGTAATGTGAATATGATTTTCATTAAATATTTTCATAGCTAAATTTTTATTATTTAATTTAAAATTATTAGAAATATTTTTAAGATATTATTATTTTTTTTGAATATAATTATTTTAGAAGAATATTTTAGAGATATTTAGTTTTAAATATTTTAATTTTTTAGTTTCCTTTTAATTTATTTTTATTTAAAATTGAATAATTATTTTTTAGATTATTTTTATAATATTTTAAATTTATTATTAATATTTAAAATGTTATTTAAAAGTAAGTTATATATTTTATATTGATTCTTTTTTTTAAAATTTTGTTATTTTTTGAGTTTTTATAATATTTTGATAGTATTTATTTGAAAGATTATTATAATTTATTATTGATAAGTATCATTAGTAAATGTTTTGTTTTTAAATTTAATACTATGCTTTAATGTTGATTCTTTTAATAAATTTCCTTCTTTATTTCTTAATAAGTAAAGATATTAATTAAATTATTACTTTATTTTGTAGGAATTGTTATAAAATAAATTATATTTAAATTTTTTAAATTTAAATGTTAATAAAAATTTTCAACTATAACTACTTTTTTAATTAAATTTTTTTAAATTAAAGTTAAATAAATTATTTTTTAGAATTTAATTTTTAATAAATTCAAATTCACTATTAAATTTTTTAATAAATTAATTTTAGCAGTTAAAAATTCTTATTTCTACTTAATAATTTTTCAAAATAATTTTTAATTTTAAATTTTTTTTTATATAAAATTTCTAAATTAAATTTTTAATAACATAATTTTCGAATTTTATTTTTCAATAATAAAATTTGATATTTAAATTTTTATAAATTTATAGTATTTTTCAAAACTATAAATTTATTTTTAATTTTTAAAATTCTAACTTTAATTCATATTTACAGTCACAAGTTTAATTTTTAATTTTCAGTTTAATTTTGTCATTATTTTTAAATCTTTGAATTCGATTTAGTTCATTTAGATTATAGTTTTCATACTAGTTAATTTAAATTTTGTTTGTTATTTGTAGCATTGTTTTATAATTGGACTAGCATACCGTGCTGTGCTTAAGGTTTTGGATCTGCGGATTTAACTTTACCTAACCATTAATTAGCTTTGAATGATAAGGCTTGGTTGAGTGTACAGCAAGGATATCTGTTGTACCCTTAAAGGCAATGTTAACGTTTTGTAATCTTTAACAATTAACATTTGAATTAAGTTATATGGGTACGTGTGATGCTTTTTTAAACTTTTATAATTAAATTTAGCTAAGCATTATATAGGTTAAATTTTGAAAAAAGGTTTGTGTAAACAATAAACCTGTATAATATTTGAAAGGTAATCTTGCATTAGAATAGTGAATCTTTGATAATTTAAAGATGTGTGATTTGATGACATGAATTTTAAACTAGTAATTAATGTAAAATAGCACAAATTAGGTTAAGTATTTGAAGTTGATAAAATATAAAAGTTTGAAATCGATGTACTTTTTAAAAATAAGTATTTAACTAAAAAGGAATAGTAATGTTATTACAAAGAAACTATGTGAAACAAATAGCTTGATGTTTGTTTAAACAATTATAATTTTTAAATCTTTCTTTATAAAAGTAAACTTTTTAACTTCAAAAAGTGAAAATTGAAATATGATAATTTTTAAAAAAATGGAAATTAGAAATTTTAAAATTATTTAATTGTAAAATTTTAACTTATTAAAAACTTATATTTATCGTAAAAATTTATCAATTTTGATATATTAATATAAATTTAAATTTTTATTAAATTCTTTAATCAATTTAAAACTTTAAATTATATTTTTATATTTATTATAAAGCAATTGATGTAAAATTTTATGATATTTTAAAATGCAATTTACATATTGATTTTAAAGTAATTGGAGCAAGTACCGACTAGTCCTAGCCTAATGACAAAGGACAAGCTTATCTACCTTTATTCAACCTATTTTTAATTTATTACCTTAAATTAATTGCTTTATTTGCTAGAAATGTTAACTAATAATTTTATTATATTTGTAATTATTTCTAATACAATTTGTCAGAATTTCTTAGAATTATTCTTTTTAATCTCAATTGTTGATTTGAATACGTCGATTCATTGTTTTGGAAAGAAGCCTTTCAGATGTTGGATTGTAGAAAGGGAGGCTCTATTTATGATTTATATGAATACAAATATTTTTCATTTAGCTATTTTTAAATATTATATTTTATTAATTCGATTTATTTTTTTTCCTATTTAACATCAGAAATTAAATTCAATGATAAGTTAATGATTAAATTTTTTTCTTTTTTTTTTGACAGAATGATATGATCGGAAATAATTTGACAAAGATTAGTTTATGATAAAATTGTTTCGGAAAACTTTTTCTAATGTTTTGATTTTATTATTTATAAGGAATTTATTTTTATAAATTTATTAATTTTAATTATTGATAAGATTTTTTAAAAAATTGTATAATTATTGATAGTTAGTAATGTAAATTTTTGAATAAATTAAATATTAATTAAATTATTCTTTTTAATTTTATTTTCCAGATTAGAATGTTTTTTATAATAATTGTTTTTTAAATATTGATATAGAAAATGTATTTGTGAAGTTTGATTAATTATCAAAGGTTATAAAATTTTTTGTGAATTGTAAAAGTTAATTTTTTTGAAATTTTAAGAAATTTTTTTAGATTTTAACATTATATTTTTTTGAATTTAAATTATTTTTTAAGTATTATTTTTAAATTAGTAGGTTAATAGGTTTTTAAATTATTTTTATTAATGTATTTATTTTACTTTATCAGTTTTTTTTATTATTTAAAATTTTCTAAAATTTTTATTCTAGTTTATTGATTTTGATTAATTGTTAGGCTTGATTTAGTGTTTCGATTACGAAAAATTTTTTATTTAAAAAAATAATTTTTTCTTTATGTTTTAAATTTTTTATTTAATTTATTAGGTTTTTAAAATATTTTTTATCAGATTTTTTTAATTATTTAAAATTTAACTTGTATAAATATAAATACCTCCTAAAGTTCTAGGTGTGAAAGGAAATTTTATTACCTAAGGGTTAAGGGTTGTAAAACTTCTAAGTAATCGTAAATACCCTTTTATGTTTCTAATAGGGGATAACAAAACTTCCAATAACTTGGAATCTATAACATTATTTAGGCTTAGGGAAAACTGGTTTCCTAAAATAAATCTAGATTTCCATAACATTTTTTTTTAATTTTGAGGGAATTTCATAACCAAGTTAAAAAAGTCATATTCTAACTAACCTTCAACATATGCTTTTTTTCAGTCAAATTCATAATTTTTTCAGTCAAATTCATAATTTTTTCATCAAATTCATAATTTTTTCAGTCAAGTTCATAATTTTTTCAGTCAAATTCATAATTTTTTCAGTCAAATTCATATTTTTTTCAATCAAATTCATAATTTTTTAGTCAATTTCAAAATTTCTTGTACCCATTTTATACAGTTAATTTTAATGAAGTTTTGCTACCAAGAACTTAACATTTTTATTAAAACTTTTTGTCGTTTATCCATTTAACACCACTTTATGTTACTATGCTTAATCCGACGGTTGCAGCGGGAGTCTTAAGTTTTGCCTATCCAGGTTTACTTTAGATAGGGATCTTTGAAGAGTTCCACTTAATAAATCTTTTTAAGAGTCATCTGTGGTGCACAAACATAGGATGATTTGCTGGTTTTAGACTTGCGACCTTAAGCAGAGAAGGCTGTTATGCTAGCCACTACTCCACAGGTGGCCCTCAATGCATTTAACAAGGTGTTTGAATCTGCCGGGTTTGAACCCGTGGCCATGGGCATATTTAACTTTAACACCTTGCGGAATGCATCCAGGATCACCTGTGGAGTAGTGGCTAGCATAACAGCCTCTTTTAAAGGACGAAATAACCAAGGATTTTTACTCCCTAAAAGCAAATATAGGGCCATCTGCCAGGTATGAACTCGCTATCTAGTGGATAGAAGAATGATATGCTAGCCACTGCACCACAGGTGACCCTGGATACATTCAACAAGGTGTTTGAATCTGCCGGGTTTGAACCCGTGACCTTAGACATATTAATCCTTAACTACTTTTTGAATGCATAAAGGGTCATCTGTTGAGTAGTGGCTAGCATAACAGCTCTCTATGCTTAAGGTCGAAAGTTCAAAACCAGCAGATGGCCCTATATTTGCTTTTGGGGAGTAAAAATCCTTGTTTATAAAAATATAATAAAAATCATTCAGCAGGAAAGGCAATTAGAGAATAGGCTGAATGTTTGATACATTTTTTAAAAAGAAGGGTGATGAATTTAAATCTTTACAGATGAGTCTCGTGCTGAAATACATGGTTATTATGAAAATATTATTGTTCGGTGATAAACAAATAAAGAACTGAGTAGTCAGTGTTGGATAGGGCTGACTTTCTTTGAGAGAAGTTGATAAGTTCGGATTCTTAGACAGAAATAGGGAAAGCTTAGTGTTACTTTTTCTGTATGAAAAGCCAGAAATAGAAGTAGAAAAAACTGCGAATAAATTAAATGTTAAACATAAGCGCAACCAAGACTGTGGAAAGATATACGTTGTCTATTCAGCTTTGGTTGTATAACACATTACTAAATGTTCTCAAAATCCCTCTTCCACCGTTTCGTTAAAATTTAAATAACTATTTTTAGGACCAACTACAAGGAAAACTGAGGAAATACGATATTCAAAATGAAAACGTTGTTATGAAACAAATAGTGCTTGATTGGGAGAGTATTTTACAACAAACAATTAATTAATTTGTTAAAACATTTTTTTTTTTTTTAATTTTAAAAAGCTAAAATATATGACCGTACAAAAATTTTACCACCCGGATATTTATATATGTTTTATGCATTAATAAAAATGGGAAATTACGTAATTCGTAATACTTTTGATCCGCTACCGCTTCACCCTCTAAAACGCGCCCTAAGGTCTTTTTATTGTATACTTTATTAAATCAGCAAATGTTGCATATTATACTGAGTATTGAATATTAAATATTTTTATTAAAATATATTTTAATTAAATGCAAATTATTACAAGTTGAATTGATGTCAAAGTAGAGTGGTGGGGGAAGACGGGAGCCAATGAGAAGGCCGGGAAGGAGACAGGTCCCCCACCATCCCTTACTGTCCTCAATAGAACCAATGCTTAATTCCCATACCTTGCTTCTTAAAGTAATATCTCCTTAGCTATCTTCAGTGTACCATACCTTGAGCTATATTTTTCTGCACATCATGGACCATAGAAGGAGACACGCTCAAATTGATTGTAAGTATTTTATTTCAACATATTTAGCTTAAGTAATTTATATTCCTCTAAATTCTAGTGCTACTATTTATTTGCATCACTACAAAATGTTCTCATAACTAAATTTTATTTTGTTTTTAGTATCTCCAGCAGCGATTCAGGAAAATTGGAAGATTTTGAATATGGTTAAAGCAATCGGCTACGCTTTGGGATTTCTTTCGAGCAAAGAACGAGGCCTCTTCATCCGAGAGATGCAGAGATTGGAGAACAGGCAGCACTCAGAGTTATGCATCCAGTTCATGAGATTGGAGAATCACAAAATGGTGAGTACCTATTTATTATTTGTAGTCAAGTGATTCGTGATTTTTTATCGTATATTATTTTCCTTCCAAAAAATAAAACATTTCTTCAGTTTAGCCCTAATTAAATCTAACCATCGTTAACTTCCAAAGTTACAATTGAACTATTAATTACGAATGGATTTTAATGTTTTTTTGTTTTGTTTTTTTTCAGGACAGAGAAATGTATAATGATCCAGAAAACAGAAGTTACAAGGGACCAAAGAGCTACGGTGATGCTGTTATGGAATACGCCAGGACATTGCCCAGGTCGGAGAGAGAACCTTTTCTCAATAAAGTTATGTTTATTATTTATAATATTTCTGATTAATGCGAATTTATTTTTTATGTAAAAGATATTCGTGGGACTTTGTGTATATAATTGAAATAAGAATAGTTGTTAGACATAAATTGTAAATATATTATTGTACAGTGTAGTATGTAAGATTGTTTTGAATAGAAATTATACAACCAGCCTTAATTAAACTTGATTCTTTATTAATCCTTTATTTTCCCATAGTACTAGAAGTGTACTTATGTATAATATATATTGCTGTGTGTTTATAAGATGAGGAGATAGCAGAAAATAGTTTTTTGGTGGATCCACTGTTACTGAATTAAGTTATCCAGACGGTATGATAAATTTTGGAAATCATTGTGTCAATGTTCGTAAAGCAACGGGTTGATGAACTATTTTATTGAAAATTGATGGAAACGTAAATGCATGTCTTTGAGGATATTCCAAGCATTCTTTTTTTTGAACTCTTTAAATTATTTTTTAAAGATATGGACTACCGTTAATTAAAAGTTGAGAGAGGCGAGTACTTCCCTAGGTTTTTTAAATGTAATTTAATAATTTGCTGCGTTTTTCATTTCCTTATTATCTAGATGTATATTTTTACATACTTAAAAATGTTTTGTGTCTGATTACTTCTAGGAATATTACCTTGCATGTTTTGCATCTAGATTGTTATGTATGATGTTAGTGATTGATCGAAGCACTATCGATAAAATCTGTTTAGATTTCAACAAAAAATAAACTTTTTTTTTCCTTTTTTAATAATCTGATGTACTTTTGGTTTTAAGTAATTCCATAGGTACCATTCTATTTAGGGTTATTTAAACATATTTTTTTCATCAGAGTTATTTAATCTCAAGAAAAATGTCCACACAACCTGTAATAACTATCCTGATAAAAGTACCTACCCTTCAAAGGGTACCTGAGGGCTGAAAGGATGACAACTTTTATTGCTTACCTAAGGGCTTCAACTGGGTTGTAAAACTTGCTAAGCTAAGTCCGAAACATACCCTTCCTTTTGATGTTTTCCTAAATAAGGGGATGAACCAAGAACTCCAATAAACCTTGGATATCTAGTAACATTATTTATGGCTTAGGGGAAAATGCGTGGTTTCCTAAAATAAATCTAAGATTTCCATAACATTTTTTTTTAATTTTGAAGGGAATTCCATAACCAAGTTAAAAAAGTCATATTCTAACTAACCTTCAACATAATGTTTTGTTCTAAGCAATCCTTCTTCCCAATGTAACTGATATACAACTTGGGATAGACCATTTTCCTAAATTTCTGGATGCCCAACAGGAGATTTAACCGTTTGTTGCATCCCGAAAAAATATGATAAAAGGAAAAACATGGTGGGAGAAGTCCGGAAAAAAAATCATTCAGCAGGAAAGGCAATTAGAGAATAGGCTGAATGTTTGATACATTTTTTGAAAAGATGGGTGATGAATTTAAATCTTTACTGATGAGTCTCGTGCTGAAATACATGGTTATTATGAAAATATTATTGTTCGGTGATAAACAAATAAAGAACTGAGTAGTCAGTGTTGGATAGGGCTTACTTTCTTTGAGAGAAGTTGATAAGTTTGGATTCTTAAACAGAAATAGGGATAGCTTAGTGTTACTTTTTCTGTATGAAAAGCCAGAAATAGAAGTAGAACAAATTGCGAATAAATTAAATGTTCAACATAAGCGCAACCAAGACTGTGGAGAGATATGTATTGTCTATTCAATTTGGTTGCATAATATTGGTAGCGATATTAATATTGTCCATTGTGACAGATTTTAATATTGCCGAATAAATAAATATATATTTACTGGTCGTATATTTTTATAATATCCTTTACGAAAAATTTTTTTGAATATAAAAATACAATAGTGAAGGTATTTCAAAATATAATCCCTTTATCTATCACATTTACTTGATGTATTTTTTTTTAAATACAGTTGTAGATATCAATAAATATGTTTCAAAAAAAAAAAATCTCTTTATATTTTTAAAGAATCAGTGATTAAAATAATCAAATAAAATTTTCCTTTGTCTACTCACTATTACTACTAGAATCGAATTTTTTTTTTCCTTTTAGTAATATTACCGATACTTAATTTTTCTGTTTTTAAGGTTGATTATGGATCTTGTCTTTTTTTGAAATTTATGATTCACTTTTAATTTATTATCATTTCTTTGAGTATAAATTATTTCTCCATAATATATCCTTGCTTTCATCTCTAACTTTTTCCAGATAGAATATTCAAGGTTAGACTCGCTGATGTGTTCCCTCGGGAATATGAATAAGAAAATGACGTGACTCGAGAATGCGTCTAGAGTACAACAATTTTTCGTATCTGTTTTAATGAGGTGTTAGGAGTAGTCAACTTGCCGGTCAAGAGTATGCTCTACGCGGACGATCTTGTACTTGATACTGCAGTAAACCTGGTGCCAGATTTACATGACAAGATACAATCGGCTTTAGATAACTTCAGTGACTGGCTTAATGACTACGGTTTTACCATATCACCTCAAAAGACTGTAGCGATTCTTTTCAGCAAAAGACAACCAATTTCACTATCATCCCTAAAGATAGCCAACCAACCACTCACTCTTTCTAATACAGTCAAATACCTGTGTGTGACCTACGATCGCACACTTAGCTGGTCTCCACATCTGAAGCAACTAAAAGCTAATTGCCTCTGTTTTCACAATCTCTTCAAGATGGTTAGTAACACTAGTTGGGGTGCTGATCGTAAAAGCATGGTTACTGTTAAGGACTCTCATAAGGCCAAAATTAGACCATGGTTGCAGTGCTTTTAACTCTGCCTCAAGTCGAACTCTAAAACTATTCGATCCTTTACGAAATACCGGTCTTCGAATAGCTACTGGTGCTTAATAAAAACTAATTGCAGATGTTATATTACAGAGGAATCCATGACTGTTTGTGGTATTTTGTGAACTAAAATATGTGAGTAGGGCGTTCGATTTACGTCACAAGATCTGGGAAAATGAAAAATGCCCGAAGAATGGAAAGAATCAATACTTATTCCGATTTACAAAAAAGGACCGAGGACGGATTGTAACAACTATCGTGGGATCTCTCTTCTCCCAGTACGCTATACTATATTCTAGTAACTAGCCGAATCACGGTATACGCTGAGAAAATTATCGGAGATTACCAATGTGGTTTTAGGCGGAATCGCTCGACTATTGATCAAATATTTTCCCGACGTCAAATATTAGGAGAAGAAGCTGGAATACAACGGTGTAGTCCATCAACTTTATAGCGATTTTAAAAAGGCTTATGATTCCATAGACCGTCGGAAGCTATATAACA
>CM041293.1:169174337-169189743 GCA_023052935.1 Piezodorus guildinii | reverse complement strand
AAATCGAGAAATTATTAATATTCTAGTTTAAATTATAGATATTTATCTTTAATTAGATCTTTAGATATAGCATTTTCATGTCAATTGTAACTTTTTCCATTTTAAATGTAACTTTTTCCAAGTCAAATGTAACCATTTCCATTTCAAATGTTACCTTTTCCAAAGCAATTGTCACCTTTTTCTTCACTTCTAGCCTTTAATATTCCGTTTTAATTATTGAAAAATAATTAGTTTAATTAAAATTATCACTTTTTTAATAATTTTGGCATATCCTATAGCCTTTTTTTTTTTTTTTTTTTTTTTTTTTTTTTTTTTTTTTAACTTGATATTTTATTTGCACCTGTATATGTTACAATCCGCAAATGAGTTATATTTGATAAACATAGTATGGGTTGGCATGAGGGAGATAGTACCCAGTGGTGCATCCTCCTGACATTAAAAAACAAAATATTTTTTCAGGCTAGGAGGTCCCTCATCCAACTCTTTTCAGCCTACCCCGAGTTATGTATGGTATGTCAGTTGTAGCCATGTTGTGTACAAGTTTGTTTCTATGTCCATTATGTTTGTCGTGAAATCGTTTGTAAGTCAGTCGAATGCGGTTTATTGTAGTTGGAATACGTAAGTCAGTATGTAGGGTATCGTTTGACACATATAATGGTGAGTTCATTGCTAGTCTTAAAAATTGCGATTGAAAGGTTTCTATTTTTCGTATGTGTGTCTTTTTAGCGGGTCCGTATATTTGGCAAGCGTAAGTCCATATTGGTTTTAATAAATAAATGTAAACATTGAGTTTCTATCTGGTGGATAATTTAGAACGTCTATGTAATATTGGATATAATAGTCTAAGTCGAAAGTTTAGCGTTTTACGTCTTGTCATGACGTGTGGGCCCCATGTCAATCTTTTGTCAAATATTAGTCCTAAGTACGTTACTGTATTTGTTTGCGGTAAAGGGTGATTATCTATATAAACTGGAGGGCAGATTCCGCGTCTAAGTGTAAATGTAACATGTAGTGACTTGTCATGGTTAATTTTTAACTTTCATTTCTTACACCAGTTTTGTACATTGTCCAAAGGGTGTTGTAATATCATAGTGGTTTGTATATGGTCTGTGGCCATTGTTTTTGTTTTTTAGATATTTGATATCAAGTTCTGTTTTTTACGAGCTATGATAAGTTAATCATCGTCTATTTAGTTTTAAGATAGTTATAGATTTTGAGTTTTTAGAGGGGAAGGGTAGTTTTTTGGAATAATTAATGTGTTTTCGAGTATTATAATTACGTTTTTTGAGCTGTATTTTTTATCGCTCGCGTGCATGTTAACTCGCATTAACTTTTAATGTTTTTAATTGATATAGGAGTTGGTAATTGTGTTTTCGGGTCTTGTGATAACACTTTTCAACTGTATTTTTTATCGCTCCCGCTTATTTTAACTAAAATTCACTTTTTATGATTTTTATTGATACGGGGATTGATAATTGTGTTTTCGGATCCTATAATTCCGTTTTTTTTAGTTTTATTTTTTTATCGCTCCTATGCATTTATCTCGAATTTACTTTTAATGTTTTTTATTGACATAGAGATTAATCAATGTGCTTTCGGAGGGCTATGATTGCGTTTTTCAACTGTGTTTTGGCCGAGTTTAAACTCGTACAAAAATATTACTCGAAAATCGCGTGTTTCCATGTTCATATTTGGAGGTATACTAAAAAGTGGGTAATTGATTGGGAAGCTAATGTTTATAATACAAAGGTAGAGGATTAGTAACTGTTTACTTTAAATATGTAAAAATTCGGAAGAAAACAACAGAGACCTGCAAAATCCTTTATGTATTTCAGAATCTATAAAAACAGACATTTCATGTGAAACAACCCAATAAATTTTATTCTATAGTACTTAACGTACAGAGTATAATCTGTTTGAGTTTTATTATTATTCACTCATTCCTTTTTGAATTTTTCCGTGTAAACTTCGCGAAAAATAAATTTTTGCCTATTTTGAAAATTCATATAAAAAAATAAAACATGTTCTTAAGATCGTTTTTTGCAGCAATTGGCGATAAATTAATCAAAGGAAGATGGCCAACCACCAATGAGAATCTTAGAAACAAACCTATGCTATTCCTTAACTGATGATTCTTTCTTTTGTTTTGGATAATTTGCTGGTTGGTTTGTTTTTAAAAATTTAATGGCTCAAAACATCGCGGTCATCGGATATATTCCTTTTAGAAAATTAATTTAAAATAAATAATATTAGTTAAAATATTTGCTATTGGGCCATTATCCTCAGACTGAATATATCTCACTTATTTTCTAAATAAAAATTCATTTTTAAAATAATGTATAGAATTTAACACTAATCCTAATAATTTTATATATAATAATAATAGGCTTACCGAACCCGAAGGTTCGATGCCGATACCACCAAACTCATCCTGCACAAACTTGTCCAATGTTCACCGTTCAAGCCCAAGCCGCCGAGATCAGCCTTAAACCAATCCTCCCATCGACGCATCGGCCTACCTTTCGGATGCCTACCAGTCGGATCAGCGAATACCAACTTTCTCGGAATCCGTTCCTCACCGACAACAACAACAACATTACTCGCCCATTTGAGTCTCCGCGAGGCTATGAACTTAATTATATTCACAGGGTACGAGCTCCGCAATTCAGCATAGTGCAACCTTCTAAACCCCCCCAGTGGTCTCATCTCTTTTCATACCAAATATTTTACGCATTACTTTATTTTCGAAAACCTTAAGCCGCTGTTCATCCTTCAAAGTAAGCGGCCACGTTTCACATCCGTAAAGAACCGTCGGAAGAATAATATCTTAGTTTTATAAATTCTAACCTTAATTTAGCAACTGAATAATAACACGCATTTTCCACCTTTAATTTCATATATATATGTCATAGAATTATTGTATTTGACCATCTATCTTAAAGCATATCATAGTTTCAATATATTTATCTTTGGGCTATAATTACTGGTCATTACTGCAATAAAAGTTTTAAGATAAAAATACTAGATAAAATACTCATCCAGGATGACTCATCGACTCAGGAATACGCAGATCTTATTCTTACCAGCCTGTTCTGTTTTGAAATCTTTTCTTGTATTAGGAATATTATTATTAGTAGTAACTAACAAAATATCGAACTGCTTCAGAAATTGATAACAGCAGTTTAACAGAAAATACTAACGTTTAAAATTGCTAAGGACAATGTTTGCTTTAAACTGTAAATGAGCAAATAAAGAACGAAAAAATTAAATAAATGCTTTTTTAGCATTTTTTTTTTCAAGAAAGCGCACAAGGAAGGGGAGTGTGAAAACTTGAGTTCTCAAAGAGATGGTCATATAATGATAAAAATAACTTTATTCTGGGACTATGTTGTTTCCGCGGGGTTGTTTCCCCATTCTCAAGATATTACGTGCTTATCTAAAAATCCATCTATTTTTTTATGCTCATTTAAGTGTTAATATTAAGAAATACTTCTAGAAAAATTAAAAAAGAAAAGAAACTAAATTTGAATATGGAAATTAGCACCAACCATATGACCAATAATTCATCAAATTTGAAGAAAAAAATAGATGAACTTTTAGATAAGCACATAATATTTTGAGAATGGGGAAACAACCCCGAAACGTTGATAAATGATTTAAACAATTATGAAATAAAATAAATTATTAACAAAAGGAAGTTAAGGTGTGCTCATTTAAGTGTGTAATATTAAGAAAAACTTCCAGAAAAATTAAAAAAGAAAAGAAATTAAAAAAATTGTTTAGCACCAGAAGATGGCATTATAGCCGAAACGCCGTGCATTTTAATAAAATAGTTGTGAATTATCGTATAATTACATCCTCTATTTCTATTTACCCTTTGACTTTAACCTTGAACACTAATCATAATAATTTTACATGTATGAGGTAGACTTATTGTATTTGACCATCTATCTTAAGACATTCCGTAGTTTCAAAATATTTATCTCTGGACTATGTTTTTATTTATGTCTGGATTATGGACTGGTCATTGCTTCAATAAAAACTTTAAGATAAACCGACTAGGTAGTCATCCATGATGACTCATCGACTCAGGAATACGAAGGTCTTATTCTTACCAGCCCGTTCTGTTTTGAAATCTTTCCTTGTATTGGGAATATTATTATTTTATAAATTATAAAACATTGATCCATATCTGTTTTATAATTTACGTAGAATATTTGATTGATTCTCTGGTAGTTTTAAAGTTTAATAAGACAAAGTAGTTGTTGCTAGAAGTATTCCAAGTTTCTTCGTAATTGGGAAAATTTTCGTACTGGTCGTTCTATTTATGATAATGCAGCCAATTTTACTTTATTTTGTATTCAACCTAATTCACATGCAATGCTTTCATTGACAAAAATTTAGTCAACTTTTAAGTTATAGAACATAAGTAACATATTTGTTTATTTTAGGAAAACAACTACAAACAATTTTTTATATAATTATATATATTCTGTACTTACCTTTAATTATATTCTCAAACAGATAAGTTTAAGAAAACTTAGGGATCCGTATCTTTTTATTTTTTATCTTTTCGTATATTTTGTAATTTTTTTTTTTACGATTTTTCAAAAAAGTCATGAAAAATATTTTTTTAAATAACTCAACATAATAGTAGTTCTTGACAAAATTCGGAAACGATATATTGATTCTCAATGCTTTTTGCAAAAAAAAATGTGGATATTTGAATATTTTTTTTAATTTTTATTAGAAGATCAGAAAACAATTTTCATTAGAATATCGATTATTTATCTTTCCCTCCATTAGACTAAATTGCAAGTAGCAATTAGTTAAAAAATTTAACTTTTAATTTGAAATAATTACATGAAACAAAACTTCGTATGAAAATTCATACTCTAAATAATAACACAAAAGCCTGATTTGAATACTAGAATTATTTTTATTTTAAAAGAATATAAATAGGTATTATTATTTTTTTTAATCATATACATTTTAACAAATAGTATTATTTTTTAAATTATATATAGTCACGCCACCATGAGGCCATAGTGCACCTGCAGATCACACCATATTCCTTGAATCTTATTCAGCAGTCCTATTAACCTATATATACCCTGTCCCTTCTCCCAGGGAACACACAATCACTCTCTTCAAGTCCTCGCAGTAATTACGGTACGTAATCTATGTCAGATCTAGTATAGCCATATTGTTATTATCAAGATTGTCATTATTGTCTTTTAAAGTGTTATTATCGATATTTTGTAACTTTTGAATAAATAAAATATTTTTTTTTCAATAACGAGCACGAACACCAAAATTGGCGCCCAAACAGGGACTGCATATTTTTATCGCAGTTTTAAGAACCGAGTTTCCGCAGATCCGAACTTTTTCCGCAAATCCAGAATTAGGACTACCGCCTAGGATTCCTCACCTGTGAAGACTCAAGATTTTGGCTTACCTACCGAGGACTACCAACTTCGAGATCTTCAGATTCTGGACGAGTTCACTCACCCCGAGCATCTCGCAACGCAGGCAAAGTCTCTTATCTGCACTCAACCTTGGCCGGACTTCACTGTCGTCAGGTATCCAGCTCAAGGACAGATCTTCACACCCCGTCGAAGATTATTTTGACAGCGTACTCAATTTTTGTAAGTTAATTTCCTTTACTATTGTAATTTTATGTCTGATGATTATTTAAATTCTTTAATCCTGCGAGTAAATAATTTAACATTAACTACAAATATGGCAAGCTTTCAAATTAAATCGGCAGACTACGATCATATCCCTAATTTTAATGGAAATCCACACAATCTGTTAAAATTCGTGACAGTTTGTAGACAAGTTTACCAAATCGTGTGTAAACCGGACAACTCGTTTAAGGAACTAAACGAACAAAGATTATTAAGTAAACTTTTAGCAAAACTTACGGATGAAGCTGATTACATAAATACAACGTGCGAATTTAGTCGTGTTGAAGAATTACTAAATTATCTCGAAAGAACCTTCAGAGACAGCCGCTCAATTGAACAATTATCGCATGAATTATTTAATAACAAAATACATCATAAGGAACACCCTCTTGATTTCCTTCAAAGAATTGATAAGATCCGCACTTTAATAATTTCTAAACATCGGATAGAAAACACACCAAATAGAGAAACAATTATTAGCGCATTAGAGAAAAGTATTCTTTATTTTTTTTACACTAACATGCCCCTTCACATAAGAACATATCTTATGACTAAAGCAGAAAAGTTAAGAACATTAGATGATTTGAGAAATTTAATTCAGAATGAGAACCATCTACTCTTCGATGACCTCATAAATTCGGGAAATATGAGAAGACCCGGAGAACATGATTACAAAAGAGGCTTCGACCATAAGAAAAAGTTCGATAAAAAACATCACAAACGATTTAATAATTGGCAAAATCCCAATAACCCGTATAACCCACATAATCAAAGACAAGAGCATCAATATCGACAACAAGAACCTCCACAAGACTACCGGCAGAATAATAATAATAATAATTATTACCAACAATGGCCCCGTCAAGAACAACAAAGGTATTTCAACGGTTCAGGTCGATACCGGAATCAAAATTATAATAATAATAAGAAAGATGAAAATCCAACTGTATCCATGAGAACAGTTAGCGCATTCGGGAATAAACCGAAACAGCCTAATTTCCAAATTCAGCAAGAAGACCCGAAAGACCAAGAAATCAGAGAATTAAGAGAGAAATTAGAAAAATTAGATCCAAATAATTCTTTTTTAGAGAAAGGCCCGCCAGACAATCAAAACACATAAAAGAAGAGAATAAAAGCCAACTGCCTTATGTTAAAGACCACGCGAATCGTAAATGGCTTATTGATACCGGATCTTGGAAGAATTATATAAGACCAGACATTGTACCACCAGATGTTGAAAGAGAAAAAGAAAATTTTACAATAAAAACAGCAACCGGAGAAGAACTTGGCACGGAATCTATTTCAGTTTATTGCAGAAATAATTTTCTTAAAAACCCCGAAAAAATAAAATTTTATCTATTTAATTTCAGTCCCAATTACGAAATACTACTAGGAAATGAGACAATGAGGGAAATGAAATTTAATATCGATTTCGAAACCAACAAAATAAAAACTCGCTATACAGAGTTTGATTTTATTATGGAAGACGAAGTTTTAAAATTAGTTTTGAAAGAAGGCGAAAATCAGATAAAAGTAGAACAAAATAAAAATCTATATTTTATTGACTATGAAGATGATAAGATTAAAATTAAACCTGGCATCTATGATCAAAATATAATAATCGACAGTAAAGTTAAAGAAACCATATATTTACCTTTATACTATTTGCAAAAAGAAGAAGTAGAATTAACAGATTCTAATAAAAAAGGAAACCATGAAATAATAAAACAAATCCCCCAACTAATCAGAACCGACCATATACCTCCTCAAGAAAAATCAAATTTAATTAAATTATTATCGAAATATCCATCAGTATTTAAGACTGAAAATGATCCCCTTTCAGCCACTGATTTATTGGAGCATAAGATTAAAACAAAAACCGAAGACCCGATATATTCGAAAAATTACAGATATCCCCACCAATTCAAAGAAAATATTAAGGAAGAAATTAAAAAGATGTTAGAATCCAAAATAATAAGACCCAGCAATTCCCCTTACAATTCTCCCGTTTGGATTGTCCCGAAAAAGCCAGACGCATCAGGAAAAAGAAAAATACGAATGGTGATTGATTACAGGAAATTAAATCGAGAAACAACCCCGGATAAATTCCCCATTCCTAATATTGAAGACCTTTTAGGCAAATTAGGAAAAGCGACGATATTTACAGCAATGGACCTTTGCTCAGGCTTCCATCAAATAAAAGTCGAAGAAAGTTCTATCCCAAAAACAGCATTTTCTACAGATCAAGGCCACTTTGAATTCCTTCGCATGCCATTTGGACTCAGTAATGCCCCAGCAACGTTTCAAAGAGCCATGAATATCATTTTTTCAGATTCTATTAACGTTTTAGTCTATATGGACGATATTATAATTTTTTCTGAAAATTACAAAGATCATTGGAAACATTTAGAAGAAACTCTTAAAAAGTTAGAAAAACATAACTTAAAGATTCAGCTCGATAAGACAGAATTTTGCAAGAAAGAATTGTTATTCCTCGGACATATTATCAGCGAACGCGGCATAGAACCTAATCCAGAAAAGATAAAAGCAGTAAAAGATTTTAAACTCCCTAAAAATGAAAAAGAAATTAAAAGCTTTTTAGGATTAACTGGTTTCTATAGGAAAATGATACCAAATTACGCAAAGATAGCTTCCCCATTAACGAGATGTCTTCGAAAAGATCAAAAAGAAATCAAACCAGAGTTATATGAAAACGCTTTTGAGAAATTGAAACAACTTGTATGTAGTAGCCCCATTTTGCAAATTCCAGATTTCAATCAGGACTTTTTCTTAACAACTGACGCAAGTAATTTCGCCATTGGTGCAGTATTAGCACAGAAGAAAGATGGAAAAGAACTCCCTGTATGTTTTGCATCCAGAACACTTAATAAAGCAGAACAAAATTACTCAACAACGGAAAAGGAATGTTTAGCCATTATTTGGGCTTGCAATCATTTTCGACCCTACTTATACGGTAGAAAATTTTTCATATATTCAGATCACAAACCTTTAGAATATTTAAGAACGTGTAAAACACAGAACGCCAGATTAATTAGATGGAAATTATTGTTAGAAGATTTCGAATATGACATAAAATACATTGAAGGAAAGGCTAATAAAGTCGCCGATCATTTATCCCGTTACCCTATTGAAGAAAGGAAATTAAAAGAACCAGAATTTGATATTTTTCATACAGAAAATTCTCCTAATAACTATTCACAAGAAATCGTAGATTTATTACAAGAAATGGGAATAGAAGAAACCCAAGAAGAAGCTAACAATGAAAACTTAGAAGGAATTAATAATGATGAAAACATAGAAGAAAATAATAATGGTGAACACCAAGAAATAATTCAAGATGATATATCTTCTTTAGCAATGCAGCACTCCACAGAATCCTCCGATAACAGAATCTTAATAGTTGATGATAAATCTAGACCAGTAAATGTTGAGAAAAATCAAATAATAATAAAAAAGGGACACGCGAAAATTCAACGCGAAACAATATTCAATAATAAGCAAAGAACAACAATTGAATTTACTTGGCCTTATCATGAAAAAGATTCTGAAATAGAAGAAAAACTTTTAGAAATCTTAAGACCAAATATAACTTACGGCATATACTGCTCACCCATATCAGATTCTATAGAAAGTGAAAATAATTGGTATAATGCATTATTTAATAAAGTTGCATCACTCATTAGAGAAAAATTTCCCACAAATAGAATTAAAAGATATTATAAACTATTGCCAGATGTAAAGAACACGGAAGACCAGAAATTACTTATCCTTGATTATCATATCGCCAAGACATGCCACAGAGGTATAAATGAAACATATTTAGTTTTGAAAACCAAATTTTATTGGCCCAATATGAAAGATCATATCACAGAAATTATAAACAAATGTGACACATGTGGAAAAGGCAAATACGATAGAAGACCTATAAAACAAAAATTTAAAATTACTCCCACACCTGAGAAACCCTTTACAGATTTAATGATTGATACCTTACACATGAGTAATTATTACATTTATTTAATAGTAGATACTTTTTCCAAAAGAATATTTTCTTATTACGCAACGAGTTATAATGCCATAGAAAGCATGAAAGTATTGAAAAAATATTTAGCATATTTTCCAAAACCCCAAAAAATATCATGTGACAACGGAAGAGAATTCGACAATAACTTGTTTAAAGATTTTCTAAACTACTTAAATATTGAATTACATTATACTACCCCCAATCACCCTAACTCTCTTGGATTGCTTAATCGAGCAAGCTCTTCGTTATTAGAAATTTTAAGACTTATAAACATAGAAAACAAAGATGATAAAGAGGAAGATAAGTTAGAGCAAGCAACGACAGCATATAATAATTCCCTTAATCAAGATCTTAAAATGACCCCTAACGAAATAACTTTCGGTATCACTAATGAAACTTATAATGAATCCCCGGAAATAAAAGAATATCTTGTTCATGAGTACCATCGGAAAATGAAGCAGCTTTTCGAAATAACTAAGAAAGGTATAGAACAAAATAAAGAGAGAAAAATAGGCAAGTTAAATGAAAATAGAGAAGACATAGAAATCCCGGAAGATGTGTATATAAAGAGACAACAGAAAAAGAAAATAGATCCTAAATACGAAAAAGGAAAGTATGTTGATAAAAGATTTCAAAATAGAAATAAAGGTAGAAAGAAAAAACTCCACCCTGATCAAGTCAAACGACCGAAAAAGGTCACTAAGAAAAAGAAATCAAATAATAATAATAATAAACCTAGTACAAGTCAAAAAAAAACCCAGAAATAACTGATGAAGATATTGAGAATGTCATAAAAGAAATAGAAACGTCTAATGTTACAGGAGTCAGCCAAGATGACTTTGAGTTCGACGACGAATTGTTTCAAGTATCTTCTGATCGCAGCGCTTACGGTTCAGATACAGACCCTGCTAATACAAGATTTATCTGACGGACCAGGAGCATCCATCGTACAAATTAATCCATCTTTTATAATTGAAGATTGGTACACATTTTTACATTATAAGAATCTTACAAATTTAACAAGAGAAATTCAAACCCTTAAGATTAGCATTGACGTATTAACAATTAGTAATGAATATAAAACTTTGCATAATATTATTGAACAAAAATATAACAAGATATTAGAAAAAATTAATCATATTGTAAATATAAATCGGAATAACCGATCAAAAAGAGGTTTAATTAACGGACTAGGCAATGCTATTAGTTGGCTCACCGGCAATATGGACGCCGATGACAAAGAAAAGTATGATAATATTTTAAATAAAATCGAGAGAAATATGTATCACATAGAGCATAATGAAAATGTTAGATTAGGATTAAATAAAGAATTAACATCTAAACTTAATAAAGAAATAATTGTTTTAAATAAATATAAGGATAGTATAGAAAAAATAAATAATTTTACAGATTTAGCTCTTACTAAGTTAATGTATCATGATTTATTAGCCGTATTAGATTTAGTAGAAAATCAATTAAATGATATAGAATTTTCCTTAGAACAATGTAAATTAGGAATTACCCATCCAAGCATATTAACGACTAGAGAACTAGAACAATTAAACATACCGTTCGGAGAACCAATCACAGAAAATGTAAAATTAAACTGGTTACTTAGCTCCACATTTTGTTCCCTATCAGATACAGGATTAATTTATTATTTTATTAAAATCCCTTTGAAATCATTGCCAAAAACAACTTATTATGCTATGTCATATCCAGTTACAAGGAATAATAAAGTCATTACTCTAAAGATTAAAGAACAACTAATCATTAGATTTAAAAATTCGTTTTACAATGGAAATTGTATTAAATTCAATAATCATCATTACTGTAAAGACATGATAGAGATTAAGGACAAATGTATTTTAGAATTATGTAAGAATATAGAATTAAATGATTGTAAAGCTGTAGAAATAAGAACAAACCCTATAATCAAACTTATACCCACATTACACCAATATTTAACCTTTAATATTAGCAATGTAACAACTAGTGTAACAAACACACAAATGTATCATCTACCATCTACTAGCCTCCTTAATCTTAATGAAAATGAGAAATTTGTAAATATAAATGTACCACTTTCTTATGTTGACAATGTAAATATTCCTTTTATTTCCTATCATTCTGTTAATAATAAAACTATTGTATCAACAAATTTTACTTTTGAGGAATTACAACAAATAGACTTAAGTAATATAGAAATAGAAGAATTAGAACCTTATGATATAACTGTATCCCAATTTATTTCTTATATATTTTATGTAATATGTTTATATCTTTTATGTTATAATCTTTATCGTCAGTATTGTAAACTGAAATTACTGTGTTCTAATCCTTCAAATGATAATCCAAGTACCCATCCTCAACCACCTGAATGTTTTGATGGCAGAGCCAGAGCTTGGTTTCAATATTTACAGAATAGACAAACCGTCCCAAATCCTTAAATTTAGAGTTCAGTGGGCTTCACTCTCATAAGGACGGAGGAGTCACGCCACCATGAGGCCATAGTGCACCTGCAGATCACACCATATTCCTTGAATCTTATTCAGCAGTCCTATTAACCTATATATACCCTGTCCCTTCTCCCAGGGAACACACAATCACTCTCTTCAAGTCCTCGCAGTAATTACGGTACGTAATCTATGTCAGATCTAGTATAGCCATATTGTTATTATCAAGATTGTCATTATTGTCTTTTAAAATGTTATTATCGATATTTTGTAACTTTTGAATAAATAAAATATTTTTTTTTTCAATAACGAGCACGAACACCAAAATTTATTAATATAAGTTGATAGCAATTTTTTTATTCTTCTGTCAAATCAAATTTATTTTGTGTTTGTTGAAAAAATATAATATGATTGATTAATGAAAAGTATCTACTGCATTCTAAAAAAACATATTCAAATGAAAGAATTATTAATGTTTTATGGGTATCCGCATTAATTTATTCAATTATAAACTTTAAAGGTATTTAATGAATAACCAAAATTGCATTAATTGTAAGATGGAAGTTTGTTTTAATTTCTTGTTTTGGCAATAAAGCCAGTTTTAAAAACTATGGAATGTTTAAGACATAATCAGGATATCTTTCGTACTAAAGATTTTATATTTTATTGATTAGTTTTCGGATCTTTTAGTTATATCATTATATACATATATATATTATAACCTGCGATACTCACACGTTCTTTAATCGAACAGCAATTTCGTTATTTAAGGTAATTCAATAGATGCATCATGATGTTATATATATTTCTAGAATAATTATATCTCCTATACAACAAACCTTTACAATACTCTCACGACATATATGAGCCGATTAAAAAAAAAAATTGTATTTATGTACATGAATTGACCTTTTTTATTTTATTTGGTGACTTGTCAAAAAAGAATAATATAAAATTATATAGTAACAGTTAAAAAAAACAGTGGCAATAAATCGATTTTTTGGTCTTATCTCAAAAGATTTGGCTTTTTGCGAGATTTATGAGAGAATCTGTTATTAAAGAAGGAATTCAATTACTCATGTTCATTTATATAGATTAGTGGGATGGTGATAGAATGAGATATATAAATTAGGTTCCAAAGTTTCTAAAATGTATTTAAGTATGCATATGAATAATTAACTATAATTTTAAAAATTAAGATTAAACGAAGCAAAAAAAAAATTTGTAGAAAGCATCAATGAAACGTAGAAAGCACCTATAAAATATTATAAAATGAATGAGTAATTTATAGCTTCTTTTAGGTACAGGTTTCATAAAATAAATGAGAGTTGATAAAAAGTTCTTATCGTACTACCAAAAAAATATTATCAACAAAATCAACTCAATTGAAGAAATATTTATAACACAAAGATAAGAAATAGTGTTTGAGATAACGAAATATTTTTCTGCACCACTAACACAAATATTTAAATCATATTTTCTTCATAAGTGAAAATGAAAAACACAAAAAAGCATGTATTTTCAAGAACTAAATCAGTAGCTTTTCAACTACTTTAATTTAGTCCAGGGATAAAAAATAAATAATACAGATTTATAAAGAGAAACATTTATTAATACAATTATTTGTTATAAAAAAATAAATTCAGATATAAAAAAAAAGTGTTTACTTTAATCATTGAATAGTAAGAAATAAACTAAAACATAAACATTAAAAATGTAAAACACTGCAAAAATATATCACACTGTGTATACAGTCATACTCAATGAGTCCTATTTTACTAAACCCTATATCTAATTTAAAATCTTAAATTAAAATATAAACAAACATTCACATTATAAATCTATGACTTTATACAAAAAATATATCACCATTGGCACAATAATCATGAAAGAATCATAACTAATTTGAAATGAAACAATTTTGTAAACTGGGCTAAGTTTAAAAAATTAACATATTTAGAATGTAAGTTCCAAGCTAACACAAATTACTTAAGATGGGTGATCCTGTGGTCGGCTCGCAGGCTGGGCTTGCATTCTCCTCCTCCTACTGTCTTCAATCAGAATATCTAAGGTTTCCAAAAGACCTAAGGTCCTTCCGGGGTAATATCTTTCCGGAGTTCGATCATCCCACGGCCCTGGAGTGACTGGTTCGTACTATAATAGTAAATATACAATAATTAGATTGAATGTTAGTATTTTTGTATTAAAAAAAAAAAATGCAAAACAGATCCTTAATCATAAAAGAACAACTTAAAGTGACGAGATTTTTTAAAGAAAATAAATATCGATTTAAAAGTTTTTGTGTTCTATTTAAATATTACTCGCAATTATAAAACTTTATCGTGCTAGCGGAACTATCAACAGTTAAACATATTAATTACTCCAATAAAAAAAAAAAAACAATAACACGGAGCACGAATGAAGTCCGGATATATTTTATACCAAAAAAAAAAAAAAAAAGAAATACTGTTGTTAAAATAATGTGATTTAAAACTTATCCACTTACCACAGGCTGGTAGCGTTCACGATACTCCGGAGTTGAAGCTGCATTCTGGTTCATATCGTTCGTTGCGGCTTGTTGATAAAATTGTTGCTGGCCGGATGCTTGAAACTGACCGCTTGGAGGAGCCTACAAGATTTACATAAAGTTTAGATGTTTTAATAAAATTATTCTAAAAAATAATATTTATAACTGTCTGCGACAGAAAGAAAAAGTTAATAGTTATAAAAAAGTAAAGTTTATAATTTAACTAAATACTGTAGTTATGATAATGTTATTAAAAATCAATTTACTTACCACAGGCCCAGTCTGTACATAGTACGCCGATGATGAAGCTCCATCCTGGTATATATAGTTGTTTGTTGTAGGAGGTTGATAAAAGTGTGGATAGTTAGAACTTATGTAATAAGGTGGAGGAGGGGTCTGCAAAAATTAAATTACGTCCATATGAAAATTATATCAAAATAAACTATATAACTATTATGTATATGACAGTCTAAAAATATGAACACGATATAAAAAGGTGAAAGTAACACATATACACTGAACACACTTACAATTAACTTACGGCAAAAAAGAAAAAAAAGTTTTAAGTGTAAATCGTTTGAATTATTACTATGGTTAAAATAATGCAATGAACAATTAATTTCCTTACCATAGGTCCGGTCTCTACAAAGTACAGCGGTGATGATGCTCCATTGCGGTATATATAATT